>JAZFAV010000010.1:13781607-14399285 GCA_037954035.1 Rosalia funebris | reverse complement strand
CATTATCGTTACTATACCGAAAAAGAGAGGAGCCGACAAATGCGAGAACTTTAGAACGATTAGCCTAACTTCCCATGCGTCAAAAATCTTAACTAGAATAGTGCAGAAGAGGATGGAAAATAGAGCGGAGGAAATACTAGGAGAAGACCAATTCGGGTTTAGGCGAAATAGGGGAACTCGCGAAGCTATTCTGGCGCTAAGAGTAATGTTAGAGAAAACAATAGAAAAAGGAATGAACGCTTATATAAGATTTGTAGATTTAGAAAAAGCTTTTGATAACGTAAGATGGGAAAAAATGTTCGAGATACTAAAGAGCGCGGGAATGAAGTATAGAGATAGGAGAGTAGTACACAATCTATACATAGAGCAAACTGCTGTTATAGAAGTAGAAGGGGAAAAAAGGGAAGTAGGTATTAGGAAAGGAGTAAGACAAGGATGTACGCTATCACCACTAATTTTTAATCTGTACATCGAAGAGGCGATTAATGTGGTAAAAGATAGAGTGGATTTCGGGATTAAAGTACAGGGACAGAAACTAAAAATGCTGAGATTCGCGGATGATATAGCAGTATTAGCATGTAGTAAGGAGGAACTAGAATCAGCATTGAACGAAATGGAGGCAGTGTTGACAGAGGAATACTGAATGAGGGTGAATAAAAACAAAACTAAAGTGTTAGTGTGCAGCGGGCGCGAGAGCAGAGCAAAAACGAAAGTACACATTAATAATGAAAGATTGGAGGAAGTTAAAGACTTCACTTATTTAGGAAGTAAAATAAATTGGAATGGAAGAAGCGATAAAGACATAAAACAAAGAATAGCGCAGGGTCGAGTAGCTTTTAACAAAAAGAAAGCACTTTTATGCTCGGGGGTAATAAACTTAGAAACAAGGAAGAGATTTTTGAAAACATATGTATGGAGCACGACACTACACGGCTGCGAAACCTGGACGGTAGGGGAAGCAAGTAGGAAGAAATTTGAAGCTTTTGAGATGTGGTATTACCGAAGAATGATGAAAATACCATGGACTGATAGGGTTAGAAACGAAGAAGTATTGGAGAAAGTCGGCGAGAAAAGAAGTATGTGGAAAAACTTAAAGAAGAGAAGAGATAGAATGGTAGGCCACTTGCTGAGACATGGGGGAATAGTCCGCGATATTTTGGAGGCAGAAATAGGAGTGAAGAAAGGCAGAGGTAGGCCTAGATTAGACTACTGCTCGCAAATAGTAAGGGATGTAGGTTGTAGCACAATTAGCGAAATGCGTAGGTTAGCACAAGATAGGATAAGCTGGAGGTTAGCGTCCAACCAGTCTTAGGACTGATGACCTAATGATGATGAATGTGCTGGTATAAAACTTAGCAGTTATTTTACTCAATTGCGTTGGTATTTATTTAGTGTTAATGGACCACGTTTATGATAAATAAATACTCGCTTTGGATAAATACAAATACAAATTTAAAATAATTATTGCCATCTAATTAATTATCAGTTACACCAGGCTATCCCAAAACTGCATATCGCCATTTCATCCTTATTAGGAATCATCAGTGCAAGTATATCGAACTATGCCTGGCGCTCTGAGAATATTAGACAGGCTTTGTACCTAGTCGGCATAAATATACATGTAAGAATTTCTACATGTATGCTTATGCATACAATACAACTACATGTAGGTACTGTTGTCGCAAAAACTGTACAAAGCAGATCTCGTTCAACGGCCACAAAGGAAGATTGGTCAGGTTTAGGTAGGGGCCAAAGCCTCCGATCCGTAGACCAACACAGGCCTAATAAATGTTCTGTAAATTATATTGTTTGTGATCGTCTGTTGCCTATTTAGATTTAGATGAAGTGCCAATAAACGCGTTTTGTTATAAATAAAGTGTGCTCTCAGTGTATATCCATGACCATAATGGATAAATATTCGACTTATATATCTACAGATGATATTTTATTCTTGTTGTTTATTATTGCCTTCGTGTTAATTTAAGCAGGTAATTCATATATAACAGTGGAAACAAAATAAGTATTGGGTCTGTTCTGTTAAAGTTTTTAGGTAACCAAATAATACTCGTATCTTACCAGCATCTGTAATACATTTCCGTAACTTACTTTTCGAAGCATTTACCAACACTTTTCAAAGTAATTTTTTCCAAAAATGAATACAATAAATATTGTGTACTTATAATATATACGTCCCTCAATTAATAATTCAGATATTTGACTTTTTTTCTTTTTGGTGTCCACATAAGGTTATTATTTATGAAAAGACCGGTGCACAGTGCCCGGGAAAGCAAAGAATGTAGATATAAGCCACATTTATCATTCTCCGCAGAGAGGAATAACTCAAAAGAACGACCCTTCGGTTACATCATAAAATATCTCTTGCACAAATTATAAATTTATAGATAGTTATGAAATTCAAAATGTTAGGTTATAAGTAAAGCGAACTATATGAATAAATGACTCTGTGTGATGTGAACTTCTACACAAATGAATGAGGGAATTATATATAACACTATATTTTGTACGTACACCGAGAGAACAATTTAATTATCATTAATGAATTACATTGATGACACCACAAAGATAAGTTTCTTTTAAACCTTTCTTCCATGTACTAAATCAATACTGTACACCTAGTTCAGTTCAATTAAGTTTCTCATTGAAAGACACAAAATAAAAAGAGAATCTTTTAATATAATACCTTTTATCATACTATATTCTCTTTTCCTAAATTATATATTCTACTAACAGCTGTACGTACTACATGCAATATTTCAAATTAGTTTTTTTTTTAAATAGTTATATTAAAAATAGAATAAGGAATACCCGGTACTCGGTGCTATAAAACCAAATCTACAAAATTATTTAAAATCAACATGGAAGAAAAGTAATCTATAATTATTTATTTATTTTATGTACCTTTATTTTTACGGAGGCGAGGTTTAACTTGCCTTAACTAGTGCTATTTTTCCACCTAACTATCGGACACTCATACATAAAAACACACCCAGTTTTTTGATATGGGAATCGAATCCACGCTCTCCGAAAATTATTCCGTGCCGGAAATCTAGGCCAGTTCTAAGCTATTGTCTTCATTACTCTGGATCAATCCAGGGAACTTGGAGATCTTCTGCGAGGTAATTATGAAATAATTTACCCTCAGAAGATCTGGCCATACCTAGAAACGTCCATTTCAATTCGAATCCGAACTAAAAGTCATGTTAGACGCTTATTTTAATTGAATTATATAGCTCCCGTAGTCTCCTGTATCGATATTTACAAGCCAAGTGTCGGTGCAGTATTAATACGCCGCCCGTCAAAACTTATTTAAATTATGTGATGGATACTCAGAGCAATAGGTATTTAGATATGTACATGCATCTCATATATTAAAATGAATGATGTATTATAATATATAAAAGAAGGAAATAAATGAATAGTAAAACCAAATTAGTATCAAACTGATTTGTTAAATGTAAAATTATATTTTGTGCTTTCAAAGAAAGATCTATTCATAGAAAAAAAAATAGCGCTATACATACAGAACAATAATTTTCTACTTATGGTATGTCAAAATAATGCGTTTTCTTAGAAATAAACTGTTCTCTCGATGTACATCTCCATAAAGTTGTATCAGTTTTTAAAAATGATCTAAATTTAAACAATCTGTGATAAAATGGTATTCCGCTGTACTTAAGGTAGTTTCTCCGATACCGTCCGGTCCAAAAATAAATGCCCGGGTAAACGTAAAATATTGTATCGAAGTAGTTCATTATTTTTATTCAGAGATTGTAGTCTATACTCAGACTGCATGTATACGTATACACGCAACTACATGTTTGTTAGTTGAAACTACAGACATGGCAACGTTGCGTTGTGTCGTATTTTAATCCACTGTAATTGTGTATGTCCCCAAATTTGTAAACTTTTTCGGAGCATGAAAGGAAATTTATAGAAAAATTGAAAATGATTTTTTATCGTGATCAGTTGGTGGGCAATAAAGGAAAATTTGCAAAACGGAAAATAACACAGAAACGTTTAAATTATATTGCAAAAATGAATCTTGGGAAAAGTAAACAGAGTAACTAACCTAAGCATTGGAGCTTGACAAAAACTTAAGATGTTCTGAATGTAAAAACGTTCTTTTATTTGAAAAAATAAAGAAGGAAAGTCGTTTAGGACTAAATTCAATTTTAGATATTGTTTGTGACGAATGTGCAGTAATAACATCAGTGGCCACTGGTAAAGTGCATGCCGCTGTGTTGCTAAACGCTAATTGACAAGTTATCAACTTACCGAGCAAAGCTGAAACTGGTATATTTTAAAAACTTTTATCTTTTCAACATATCGGACAACAACCCATTTTTTTAATTCAAAATATTCGTAATAAACTAATGTATAAATAAGTTGTTTTTAGAAAAAAATGTATAGAAGTTTTCAAGTTATAATGTAAACTGTGTAACTTTTAGTCAACTGGTACGTTCAAACCATGCAAAAAGTTACAACTTTGATGGTGAATATCTCCTTTATTGCACGGTAGAAATATTTCATTCATGCAATTTCTTTCGGGAAATTTATTCTTTATGTGTACCTGAAATTTGACGATTTTTTATTAAAAGTGGGTTTCCGGAGAAACTACCTTAAAATGGGTTCAATAATTTAAAAATTGTCAAACAACGAAGTTATTAGAGTAAATGAATATTGTGTTTTTTAGGCCACTCCATACATTGTTCCGTTTGTTGTAAAAATTCCGTTACTTAAGAAAATGTATAATATGTAAATATATCAAGACACATAAAATTAAATACGTTTTTCCATCATTTTATGCAGTCAATCAAACAATAACTAATTTGTAACCAATATCTAGTTGTTAAACAATGTATCATTGCAGATACCCGTGAGGTTCTTGTATTCGCCGCCTCACACAGGAAATAAATTAGATAGACATTAACTTGTACATTTTCAATGAAAAACTGAATTCATATTACATAATATTTCCCCGTTGTGTTACCTATTAAACATTTCTTACAATCACCTTGTAGCCAAATGTCGAGAAACGGTAATATGATATTCATACAAAAAGTTGAACACGTTTTTTTTTTCTTTATCAAACTTCTCTAGCCCGTAGAACAGTTATTAGTTTACTCTTGAACGAGGGGCGCGGGCGTTCGCCGGAGTTAATGCAATTTCACGTGGCAGAATCAAGACTCGTTCTGAAGATTTCGCTGAGAGCGTTAGGTATATTCTCTTAGCAAACACAGTTAAGTCGGCGGTTTCTTTGTACCGGATCTGGCGTAGGAGTTCGTCTGAGTCTGGCTGAGCTGCCTTATTAATGGCACAATGCGTTAGCATGTCATCGACCAGGTAAACACTTCAAAGATCTGTTCGCTGTACAGCCGTTTCGCACATGACAAATCAGCGATCGCACAACTCGCCGAGGGTATTTGACCGTGTCTTTATATACACAAAGGGGTGACCCCGTCGCGTAGCACACCTTCGTTTATAAATAAGCATTCGGCACATTTGTTTTTACTCGGATGTGTAACGTTTAAACAAAATATACTCCGGTTTTATGTTTAAAATAAGTTTGAGATACGGACTGAGTCATGCAGTAGAAGAAAATTGGGTGGAAATACATGGAGCGTGGTGATTTCGCACAATATGCGTAATTTTGTTAATAAGTGATTTTTGAAAAACCCCTGAAACGTCGATTTTATCTTTTAATAATATAGGGTCTTTCAATAGGGACGCTCGAAATTTGTTAGGTTATAGCGGCCATGTTGTTAAAACAAAGTGTCAAATTTATTGTGAATTGTTCAGTAGTGTATGGAAAATCACCATGGAAGGGTATAGCGTTTAACAACGTGTACAACTCATCATTTTATTTTCAAAATCAGTGCTCCGTTCTAGAAACGTTCCGCGTATTACGTGATTTTTATCTTCTCCAGTCGACTATTCGACGTTTGGTGGTCAAATTCGAGTCAACCGGTTTGATAAATAATCAACCGTACGTACCGAAATGCAAAGTCTACTGAAAACATCGCTGCTATGCGTGATAGTGTACGGGAAAACCCGAGGCAGTCAATTTTTCCTCGTTCACAAGAACTTGGCCTTTCTGCGACTTCAATTTGGCGAATCATCGGGACATGGATCTGCACCCGTAGAAAATCCAACTGAACCAGCAACTCAAGGTAAACGACCATAGACAACGCCGTGTGTTCGCTGATTGGGCTCTGGAGCAGTTAGACGTTGATCCAAATATCGTCAAAAGAATCATCTTCAGCGACGAGGCCCATTTTTGGATGAATGGATATGTGAACAAGCAAAATTGTCGGATTTGGGACAATACCAATCCACACGAGATACACCAGCACCAAATACATCCCGAGAAAGTCACTGTTTAGTGCGGATTTTGGTCTGGTGAAATCGTCGGTCCGTACTTCTTCCAAAACGAAACTGGCATTGCCATAACCGTCAACGGCGAGCGCTATATGATAAGCAACTTCTTGTGGCCTAAACTGGCTGATCTGGATACTGACAACATGTGCTTCTAACAGGACGGCGCTACGTGCCACACAGCGCATGTCACGTTTTGCAAATTTTCCTTTATTATCCCGCGAGTGATCACAACAAAAATTCATTTTTATATATTTTTTTCTATAATTTTTTTTCACGCTCCGAAAAAGTTTTCACAGTCAGGTTAGGTTAAGACATACACAATAATAACAGATTAAATTACCATATAATGCAACGTTACCATGTCTTTAGTTTCAACTAATGAACATGTAGTTGTGTGTATACGTATACATGCAGTGTCTGAATATACAGGGTGAGCCACGGTGGATGGAATATTAAAAGTATATGGAGAAGGGATCTACCGATTGCTTTGAACTTTCGGTTACCAAAATAGTCGAGTATGATCTATGCAACTAAAATATTTTCGAAAGTGCGGTGTTGCCACTTATACGTAAAACCGGCAACATCTTCGTTATTTTAAATAGAATACCCTGTATATTTTTGCATGTTTTGGATTGTCGTCTCTTTCTGAATAACTTTTGTTAATATTTCCCTATATCTATCTCAAGCCGTTATCGAGATAATAATTCTTTTCTGAATTTATTGCCAAAAATTTTACTTTCAGTAAATCGTGTTTTCTCCTACCTGCGCAGCAATTAAATGATAGTGATTTTACATTTACCTATTTAAAAATGTTAATGTCCCCTATACCTAATGCGCACCGTTTTCGATTTATAGGCAATTGTAATGACAACAGACATTCTATTTTGAAATGACAACAGACATGCTATTTTTCTAAATAAATTTGACATTAGTAATATTTGCGCTTAATTTGAATAGCTGTAGCACAAATATGGCAGAAAATAATTATACAAACGCAATTTTAATGGATTTGTTTATTATTCATGGACAGTGCAATAAGGTTATCAACAGAACTTGTAGAATATTTAATGAGAAGTATCCGAATTTGCCGCAGATGAACGCGGTAAATTTCTTGGTTCTCTTAATGACGAACCAAAATTTATAAAATTCCTCTGAATTCGTAGAAACTTTCTGTTGTTCATCTGCGGCAATTTCGGATATCTCTCATTAAATATTCTACAAGTTCTGTTGATAATCTTATTGCACTGTCCATGAATAATAAACAAATCCATTAAAACTGTGTTTGTATAATTATTTTCTGCCATATTTGTGCTACATCTATTCAAATTAAGTGCAAATATTACTAATGTCAAATTTATTTAGAAAAATAGCACGTCTGTTGTCATTACAAAATGATAAAATAAAAATTTCATGGCCCACCCGTTATGACAACATACCAAAAGATATAATATTCTTGGAAGGGTTACAGAAAAGTGCCTATATATCGAGAATGGTGCACATTAGGTATAGGGTACATTAACATTTTTAAATAGGTAAATGTATCACCTTTCCGAATTAGTATTAATATACTGGGCATTCCATTTAAAAAAAATTGACTTTCGTGCATTTCTCCAAGTCACTTATAGAAAGCATTCTCTAACTCACCCTGTATGATATTGGAAACATTTGATTAATGAAAAAGATGCCCCCAGGCCTTGCCTAGCCACAACTGAAAAATTATCTTTTAATTGCAGCGTAGGTAGGAGAAAACACGATTTACTGAAAGTAAAATTTTTGGCAATAAATTCAGAAAAGAATTATTATCTCGATAACGGCTAGATATATATATATATATATATATATATATATATATATATATATATATATATATATATATATATATATATATATATATATATATAGGGAAATATTAACAAAAGTTACTCAGAAAGAGACGACAATCCAAAAAATGCAAAAATATACAGGGTATTCTATTTAAAACAACGAAGATGTTGCCGGTTGTACGTATAAGTGGCAACACCGCACTTTCGAAAATATTTTAGTTGCATAGATCATACTCGACTATTTTGGCAACCAAAATTTCAAAGCAATCGGTAGATCCGTTCTCCATATACTTTTAATACTCCATCCACCGTGGCTCACCCTGTATATGTAGAGTATAGTCTCTGAACAAGAATAATGAACACTAGACTACTGATATTCCATATATTTTACATTTACCCGCACATTTATTTTTGGACCGGACGGTACTGGAGAAACTACCTTAAATGGAACAATATAATACATCGTAGTACAATAATGAACTGTAGATATTCAAAAATCGCATAGCCAACGTTAAGATAAAGTTAGTTAATGAGCGGAAATGATATGAAGTCGTATTTTACAGCCTTACTTATTTGAAGAGAATTTGACTGTTGGTAGATATTTAGAAATCTTAAAATTTGGTTCAACAAGACGGAGCTCCTTATTTTGGTGTTGACATGCGGTCATTTCTTAACAATGCTTCTCCTGGCAGATGGCTAGTGCGACGAGGATCAACTCAAGGGCAATCACGTTCACCTGATTTTACTCCCTTGGATTTCTATGTGAAGTTACTTTAAATTGTGGTTATATCTTAATTGGTCAAATAATCTGAAAGCATCTGAAATAGTGACCTTGAATGGAAAAAAATATTGGCTCGGAAATTATTGAATGTTCAATACAGAGTGTTTACACGTGTGCCGGCCAATATCAGATTATTAATGTTATAATATTTTTAACCACTGAAGGATAGACGTCGTTATCACTTTGCAACTGCCTTGCTTAAAGTTACTAATGAAATAGACATGTCTAATTTGATAACATTTTAAGCGACCACCCTTGAAAATAATTTTGGAAAGAAAATATACAAACACAATACATTAAGGTTTTGTAGGAACCTGTAGAAGGTTGACAATGATTCTGTTTACATATATATTTTTATTTTGTTCGTTTTCCATGTCATTGTGTTATTTTTAAACTTTCGATAACATTATGTGTACTATGTACTAATCATATATTTCACCTAAGTATCAACAATACTCTTTGTACTCATTTCTAAATATAATAATATTAACTGTTCTTAAATTTCCGATCATCATATACCCTCTACGGTTCCTGCTGGGACATAATAATATTGCAAAGAACTAGTAAACCTGTCGTATAAAAATAATACTCTATCTCTACGTGGCGTACCTGAATAGCAGATTTTCTCTTTCCTTCCATTAATCGTAGGTTTAATGAATTGCGTCTTTTGATCTTCAAAGAAAATCACTGTTATGAGGTGTTTATGTCCAATAAACTTAAAGATAAAACACTTTAGATAGTCTACTACTCAACGTTTGGTTTATTTGTTTTGTAGATATTTTAAATAAAACGTTAGTTTATACAATTGCAATAAATTAGCTTCAGCGTCCTCGTTAGAGGACGTTGGTTTTAATAACATGCTATTAAGCCGTTAAATTATAAACACCATTAACTCTCCAGGCGACAGATTTTTTTGCGAACATAGACATTATCAGACGCGTTCAAGTTTACCAACAAAATAGCCACATTCCCAGAGGAAATAGTTTACTCATATACCAGTTTATAATTAATAATTAACTTTATTTGCTTCGTTTAATAACGACACCAATTGCTTCCTTGACTATTAATATTCGATATTCCAGATTCTCTCATTATCGACAGAAGTCGGCGCAGTTTTCAATGGCGCCGCGGGTCTGATTTTTGCTTTTTAAGTTACTGCGTGCCTCGCATCTGAACATAGGTAGTAGTTATAAATGTAACAGACAACCAATAATTTTCTTCGGAAATTAAGGTTTAGTTAAAGTGACTTTTTTCCAAGATCATGATTTTAGTATCATATTTTCAAATACGATTATATCTAAAAAAAATAAAAATCGGAGAAATTGTCAAATTATTATTCTATTGATTACAAAAGTTTGTAAAAAATAAATTTCTTAAATTATAGCACCGCTAAAAATATTGTAATGAAAAGTAAAACACACAATCCTGAAACAATACTATGTTTACCGTCTATTTCGCTAACCAAAATAGTATAATCGGGAGATCATTAAAACTAAACTCCCAAGTAATTCCTATTAGCTTCATATCTTAGATGACTAGCCCTGAGGAGTACGAAATTAAGCGATTAGGGAAAGGTGAAGGTTCAGGCACATCCCAAGCATTCGAAAGGCTTTGCGGCTCAAGTATTAAACAGTGGCGTTAACATTGGATAGTAATATAAAAAAAGAGGTAACAAAAATAATCACTAAAGTAAGTAAACATTGGAAAACTATTAATTTAATATAGCGATATATTTAAATTCTGATTTTATAAATAATTCTAAATAGCCCAATCAAAGAATTCCCATATTCCCGTGAATATGATAAGTTTTCAAAAAAATAAAAATCAATATTTGACATAGATTCTTATTGAACCGGTAACAGAAATAGAAACTTTTAATATAATGGAAATGAAGAAAGTCGAATAATTCCACTATAAAAAAGGCGATCTATTATTGCTAGAAAATTACAGACCTGAACGTTTGTCCCGTATATTAAAGATATTAGAAGACATTCTAAATTGGATAATCTAAAATTTTGCTCTCTGCAAAGATTTTTCTGCAAATCACAACATAAGTTTAAAAAAACTGTTTTATATAGAAATAACTAAATGTAAGTGAAATAACTAAAATTAATACGCAAATACACAAATAATGCAGCAAGACACAAAATATTGTCACCAGCTTCCAATATACTTACTCGTAATATCCCTTAAATTTTTGAACCACCATCATTTAGTGGCATAAGAACAGAAAGTATACCAACACATAAAAATATAGAGCTTGATGTAACGTTTCCTTACAATTACAATTAAAATAATATTTCGTTCCATTCTTTCCTCAAATTGATATTTAATAATAATAGTAATAAAATACACATTTTTACTTTTCTGCACTCCACTATACGCGAAAAAGTATTGTAATCGTTAAAAAAAAATTTTCTAGGGTTTATTTTTCGTTTTTCGGCGTAAAAACAAAAAAAAATGTTTTTAAACCATTTTGTGTGTGTAGTCGTTGTCGTCGGCATTTATTCTTGTTAGCACGATAACTCAACTAAATCGTGTCAGATCGATCGAGTTTTGACTGATTCCGATCAGAGACGTCTCTCAGACGACATCTATTGATTTTGAGGTGGATAGGACACACCCCACTTTATCCATGGGTGCACGATGATGGACGATGGTGGACTATTTGAGAAATTTTTTTGTTAGCACGATAACTCAACTAAATTGTGTCGGATCGATCAGGTTTTGACTGATTCTAATCGGGGACGTCTCCCAGACGACACCTATTGATTTTTAGGTGGATAGAATATACTCTACCATGTTCATGGGTCATGAGAAAGCACAATAGTGGACTATTTGAGAAACTGTTTTTGTTAGCACGAACACTCAATTAAATCTTGTCGGATTGATCGGATTTCGACTGATTCTGATTAGGGACGTATACCAGACGACATCTATTGACTTTGAGGTGGATAGGACACACCCCACCCTGTCCATGGGTCATGATAAAGCACGATGGTGGACTATTTGAGAAAAATTGAAAAAAGTAATACTGTCGCATAAAACACATATTCTGCATTTATGTGTTGGTTTATTTTTTCTCGGCCACTCAATTTCGAGATAGAGATGTTCTACGTGAGGAAAAGTCCGTTTTAAGGTTTTAAAACTTTTTATTTTTAATCATTATGTCAGGCAAAGCTTAGACCAAGTCTATTCAACTTAAGCTGATATTATAGACCACATTTTATATAACCTACTTAAAAAACCAAATAAAAATATGACAAATATGGTATTTGTAAATAGATAAATACATAAACATTCAAATAAATAAAACTTGAAACAAGTAAGAGTTCATTGCCCAAGTATATCCAGTATTTTATAAACATTTATTGGAAAGATAACATATATGAAGTTTTATTTTCTACGAAAATCGTTCACGGATTAACTTTTTACTTTTCGGCACTCCACTATACGCGGAAAAGTAATGTTTAGTTCGTCATTTGTTTAATTGGAAATAACAGTAGCATTATAACTAAAACTTTTTCGAAGCATGGTTGTTCAATGGGCTTGTAAGTATACTTTTATCAAGTATCTTAAATTGCATTATAAAAAGTGTATTGTACTGTAACATTTCACGAAAGTAGGAAGGTGAAAAATTGAGAAATAATCTATGAACAAAAATTAAGGCATTTAAATGTATTCTCGATTTTTAATCATTATTCAGGTACCTTCGATGTAAAATGGTCAAACTTCTTCAGTTCAGAAATTAATCTGAGGTGTTTTGAATTTTTGCACCCTCTATAGAGCGTTAAATTTATCTAAAGAGATAAGTAAGTTTATCTAAAAATATATCACAATAATATATGTCAGGTCAGAAAAAAAATCATATAACTTCTTACGTGTTTTATAGTTTATCATTTTTATATTGCATATTTTAACAAGCTGTATTGCATGGTTTACAAAAACTAAGATTACTAAGAAACTAGATTTTTTTCTGTACTGCTTTTATTTAAAAAATACATTACCGATAAATAAGTCCTTTAACATTTGTACTAACTTTATTTAGAGATAAACATATAACAGAATATTTGTTACCATTCAATTTTATGATTATTTTTACAATATTCCAATATGATACTTACGTCCCCATTTATTTCTATTATAACTTAAATGTTACGCATCATCCGTTGTAAGCAAAACTAAATGCAGTATGCATGCATTTTTTAAATAAATAACACAATTACATCAATCTACTGTATACCATAGAGAAAGTATTGGTCCTAAGACAGATCCTTGAAGAACATCAAATGTAATAGAAGTCAATACACCAGATGTAATACGAACATTCTTCACCAACAAAGCTTTTTGAAAGCGAAAAATTAAATTTGTAATTAATATAGTCGAGAAGATAGAATAGGGTGAAATACGTAATTACAATTCTTATTACCACCGATACCTACCTATTATTTCTTAACATAAATCTGAATTTACGTGTAATTAAAGTTGATGTCATAATTACTGCCTATGTATATAAGATTAAGTCTGTACATAGTAGAAATATATTTTTTAAATTGATAATAAACAAGTACTGATTTAATATCTTAATCATTAATATAATAACAATAATTTCCATGTGGCTTTTTACGTATAATTTAGACACGAGGCACATTGCAACACAGTAATCTAATATGTAACATTAATAAACGCCACCTTTCCAGTACATTGCGAAAATTTGAAAATAATTGCTGTTCTCCTAAGTACGTAATAATATTGTTTAAATCTGTAATAACATGTTTGTGTTTAGTTAAAATATGTTTTAAACAAGAAATAATAGTCCTAACAAGTACTTATATATTATAATTATGAATGTATGGTATATAATTAACGGCGTATCTTTTTGTTTTAGGTAAGTGCCTTAACACCTAGTTTCTAGAAGGTTTCGGTAAGTACCGGCGCTAATAATGTTTTCTCTTATATACAGGATGTCTTAGAATTGTTTCTCAAACAGTATCTCGAAAACGGTTTAAGATAAAACAATAGCTGTTTAGTTAAATCATCAAAAGGATATCACCAAAAATAATGTTCTTACACTTTCAATTTTCAAATGATTATATAATCAAGAGTGGTAACCTGTTGTCAAACACAATTGTATTATAGATTGGTAGGTAATTAAGATTTATATTGCGTTACCAATATAATTTGTTAATAATAATTTTCAAAACGGTAACTTCCATGTATTAACAGAACATACATAATTGTAAGAGTTGTATATACAGTGGTAGACAAAAATCGAGCAACATTATATTTCCTATTTTAAAAAACGTAATATCCAGACAGAAATTATCCTAATTTGATAACCATCAATTCATACCCTTTTAATAGATAAAACTTGGTATAAGAAAAACATAGCAGAATTAAATTCACTAGTTAATAGCCGACAACAAGGTGACAAAAGTTAGGCGATAATGATCCAATCGGGGAGTCCCCTAAAAGTAAGGTATATTAACGAGCACGTGAGACATGGGCATTACAGAATTGTGCTAGCTACATAATAACAAACAAGTGCCCTACACTCATGTCGTGGAAAACGTATTCTAACGATGTAAAATTGGCAATTGTAAGAATGAATGAGCAGGGTACATCACAAGCAAATATTAGTAAACAATTTAATATAAATAAATCAGTAATATCCCGTAAATTGAAATGTTATCGGGATAGACAAACAGTCGCAACTGCCCTGCGTTCTGGTCGGTTTTGGAAAACAGCGATAAGAGATGATACAATACATTAATTTGTCAGAAAAGTAAACAAATGACCCATTTGCAACTACTACAGCTCAAATTAGAGCAGATAGGACTCAACATGTGTTCAAGAACTGTCGGTAGACGCCTAGTACAAGCAAGCTTGTATGCCCAAAGACCTGTCAGAAAACTATTATTGAGTACGAAAAATATAAAGGACCGACTTAAATGTATACGTGACCACTTACACTGGAAATCTGCTGAAAAATGGAAATCTGTCAAATATATAGGAGGTTGAGGCTGTTTCTCAGGCTTTGAGGTAGGACCATTATTTAAAATAGAAGGTATAATGGATCAGTTTTAAGTATAGATATATTGCAGAATGTTATGTTACCTCATGCCGAATAGGAAATGCCATTATCTTGAATTTTTCTAAATGACAACGATCTAAAACATACAATAAAGCTCAAAAAACTTAGTTTAGGGACAATAACGTACAAGTTTTATTATGGCCGGCTCAGTCTCCGGACTTAAATCCAGTGGAACATTTGTAGGCTATTGTAGACAGACAAGTTCAATAAAACAACTTTTCAAATCGCCAAGAATTCTTCGTTGCTCTTTCTAATGCATGACAACAGATTTCTCCCAAAATAATAGACAATTTGATGTCATCTATGCCTCACAGATATGCTGCTGTAATACATAATAATGGACATGCTATATCGAATTACTTCACAGTTGTTATTTTTTAACTTATTATTTTTTAATAACTTTCTTAAGTTGCTTAACTTATGTCACTATCGTAATAAGCGTTTAGTTTAATATTAATTTATTTATATATATATATATATATATATATATATATATATATATATATATATATATATATATATATATATATATATATAGCGTTTTTCCTTACTATTACACCAAGAATTGATCAGTTGGTCACATACAATATAAAGATTATTTATCTGTAAGAAGGTTAATAAAATATGTTTTCTATTTTTATTGTTTATCGAATAAACATTTATTTTCACTATGTTGTTTAACTTTTGTCCACCACTGTATATGTGTAAATGTAAGTCCTAGTTATTTTTTATAATATTTTTCTGTTTCTACACCATCTCTATTTTAAGAAGATTTAATATTGTACGGGTTAAAACATCCTAATTATTGGCAATAAGTCTTTATTGATGCAATTAAATCTACTTACAAAATTTAATAATATCAAACATTAATTGATATACCTAACATTATTAGTTATATTTACGCTTCTGTCACATGCCGATGTCTACTTTATTACGTGGAATTAGACGAAAATTGCTTATTGCCTTTTGATTGGAATAAATCATGCTCAAAAGTTATATTCCTTTTATATTGATATTTAGTTTTTGGTTTTTTTTTAATTTTGAAGTTATTATATAACCTTTTCTATATATATATATAAATCTCATGTGGGTGTTGCTGAAGTAAAATACAAATATGTATTCTGTATTACTTTTGAGAAACGGCCACCCGTCACAATGAATTAAGTGAAACTTATTGTTAGACAATTTTAACACTTTATATTCAAAAAGAAAATTTACTTTTGAAGACATTGATAATGTTTTACACGACATTATCCTACATGTTTATATATATATATATATATATATATATATATATATATATATACAATTGTGAATTTTTCACTGATATCTTATTTATTTGCCAGTATATAAATATATTTATAGGTGGGTCATTTAATGCCAATAATAACAGCGTATTCTCAAGTTTCTACTACCTTTTCGTAGTTTCTCACGGTGCTTTACATTTTAATTCATTTTGTTTATTTTTTAAACAATAAATATTTATATTGTTAGGTTGGGTTTTCATAAAAACATACTATAATAATAAATCACGTGCAATATGTAGGCGTTATCATTGGAAACTTATATTTTTCGTTTGTCCAGAATGATACTATCATGCAATAAGGATTTTAAATATCACCTTAGGCATAATTTTTCAATTTTAATCAAATATTACGTATTTAAATTATATTCTACTGTCATGATGAACAATGTTTACGATGTAGATTTTGAGGGTCAGTAGAAAGTTTTCTTCTTTAAATGAATTGTAACCGCAATAATAAATAATACCGTGATGATATTCTAATCGTTGTTGAATATTAGAATGTAACTACTTTTGTACATGCTTGATTTATTCATGCCAAAATCTGAAACAGGACTTGATAATGTATTAAAATCTGGAAATATACGCTCAGACACATTGTATTCCTGATAACAAGAAGCGGTTAATTGACCGTAGTTTGTTCAACGCAAATGTACTAAATTGTTGTTAGTGTTGTTATTATAGCGATGTTTCGATGTGTTATAATATTTTTACATTCTCGTTAACTTCTTTTGCCAAATCCCAATAATCACAAAATCACAATTGATAATTATAACTGGTGTCCAGAAAGGGTAGGGGGTATTTGTAGATTCAATAAAAAAAAACTAGAAGTCAGAAAAAAAATTTTTTTGTTAATTTTTAGACAATATTTTGGAAAATTAAGTACTAAAGATTATGTTCTCCAAATGTTGACCCTCACGCTGTTGGCACTCCTCTAACCGTAAACGGAAATTAGCCACCACGCGTCTACACATCTCTCTGGAAACGATGGCCATTTCGGTGCGAATGTTGTGCTTTAATTGCACTAAAGTTCGTGCTTTGTTTACATACACTTTCTCTTTAAGGTATCCCCATAAGAAATAATCAAGAGGTGTAAGATTGGGGCTTCTCGGAGGCCAGTTGATGGTGCCTCGACGAGAGATCACTTTTCCTGGAAAAAGTTCATTGACAACCGCAAGCGAATGGTTTGAGGTGTGGCAAGTGGCCCCATCTTGTTGAAACCATGTTTCCACATTAAATCCTTCAAACTCCTGCAGTTGTGGAACCAAAAAGTTCGTAAGTTCGTAAGTTTACCGTAAGTGCTCGCCCTCGCCGGTCTTCAAAAAAATAAGGTCCAATGATGCCTTCAGCAGACATGGCAGCCCACACAACAACTTTTTGACTATGTAGTGATTGTTCATGTTTCTGTCTTGGATTTTCGTTGGCCCAGTAGCGGCAGTTCTGTTTATTTACGTGGCCATTTAAGTGAAAGTTCGCTTCATCACTAAACAGAATGTTTTCAAACGTTGAGAAGCGTTGAAGCACTTCATTTGCAAAATGAAGTCGGAGAGGGTAGTCGGTAACGTTCAGTTTTTGAACGAACTGAATTTTGTAGGCTGTAAGATGTAAATCTCGTTTCAGAATCTTTGCTTTTTTTGCAACGACGTTTTTTAATGTCAAGTTCTTGACTGCGTTTGCGAATTGATTGAGAAGGATTTTCATGCACTGAAACTCTCACTTCTTCAATCGCTTGTGGGGTTCGAACAGAGCACGGGCGACCTGGATTGCGAATTTTTACAGTCAAACCGGTATTCTCAAACATTCGAATCCATTTTCTGATGGTATCGTCCTTCGGTGCATTCCGTACATTAAATTCTGCACGATATAAACGTTGAGCTGTGATCATCGAATCGCCATTGCGATAATAGGCGCGTACGCAAAAAGCGCGATGCTCTCCCGGGTACACTTCCATGATTACTAAATCTCCAAAGAGTGGTGCGACAACCTATCCCTACCGCGCCCCTCCAAACCGCGGCGTTACATGGACAGCGCAGATACAAATACCCCCTACCCTTTCTGGACACCCGTTATTAATAAAAACAAGAACAGTTATTATTTTTTAAATGCAGAATTAGTTCAATAAACTCTTCCCCTCTCCTCCAACCCCTCTCTCTCTCTCTCTCTCTCTCTCTCTATCATCAAACTTACACCCTCTTTCTCGTTATTGTTATTATGTATTCTTATAGATATTCATTCGTCATTTCAATCTTCAATATAGGTATGAATTATTAGACACGGGGATTAATTTTATCCTAAAAAAAAAAAATAACAAATAATTCGAATAAAATTTCGAATAATTGCAAAATAACCTTTTGGAAAAATCAAGTCTGCAAATAAAAAGCAGATGCCAACAAAGTGAAATAACACAATAGAGTTCACTTACTGCATTCACGAGACCCAAAATAAGGTCTCGTCCTTGTGGTTTTCGAACAATCTAAATCACTGTATTTTAGTGCTAATAGCCAGGAGAGTAGCTGTTTTGGCCTAATTTGTTTAGTCCTTATTGTATAAGGCATTTGCAGATGGTGTGGAGATATTTCCGCACTTCAGTAGTTTTTAAAAATTACCATCTGCCATGTAAAACTTTGTATTGTATTGAACATATTAAGTCTAGTTACACAGATATAAATATTAGTAATATATAATTAATATACAGAATATATTTTTAAATATTGTATTGCAGAAAGAGCACTGACATACATCAGTTATAGAAGTTATATATCAGTTACAACAACGTAACATTTCTGGAATTAAGGAGCGTCTATTGAATGTAACACAGATTCCGAAACTGCACGACACAATTACGTTGGCTTGAATTGATAGTTGCTTTACGAATTGCCAATTAAGATATTTACACATTGCAGATAATAGTGTAAATACCCCTATACAATTTACCATTAATCTAGAAAATGACCAGTTTATTTTTATTAATTGATTGAAATAAGTAAAGCCTATCGGCGATTATGACGAATGCACAAAAGTTCATAAAACCAGTTAATTTTACAAATTGCCGCTGTTAATTCATTTTTATTAAAACAACTTACAATGATTAGCCATTATTCGTGTTTTCATAATTGTTACACGGCCTCCTGAATACTGTAATAGGACCCAACATTTCATATGAGAAAGTTCCAACAACGACGTGTTATTGTTTTTTTTAAATGCTCACTCGGCGGCGTTTCAGAATATCAAATCGTGCATTTGTCGTTGTGGAATTTAGGAATGTGCATGATGGTATCATATGAATAGCATTCAAAATTTTGCATAATAAACAAAGCTGCTCGTTCAGATTAATATTCGTTTTTTTTTTGTTTTTACCTTCATCGGACGTTTATAAAGGGAAATTTGCGTTGAGGTCGGTTTTAAATGCTGTATGGATAGCTACCAACATAAAATAAATTAAATATATGTACGTTTTTTACACATACCTTGTCTGCTAGGTGTGTCTTGCTTGACGTCTACAAAACTCTTTATCACAATACAGTTTTCAAAGGTAACCTTTTTGTTGTTTCAAATCGTAACATACCTACAACTATCATATTATACAGAGAGTGTTTCCAAATGTGATGCAAAATTTATATGTCAAGTGGCTTTAAGGTTTATTATATTTTGTAAAATAATCCAACTTAAAAGAAAAACAAATTATGTGGAAAACACTTATACGGATATAAGATAATTATAAATAAAGCAAAAATTCAATATTAAATGGGTATGAAAACAATATAAATAACTAAAATATATATATTCCATGTAAATATTTATCATCATTTGACTGTTTCATAAAATCTTACACCTTTAATTTGATTTATTTCAAAATAATCTAATTAACTGAGTTTTTCGAGCAAGTGTCTCACCTATGAGTCTGTCTGGTTATTATTATAACCTCGTTTGTGATTTAATAGTCTTTTATTGAAGTATCTCTTTGTTTGTCCTATATGTCATATATCTCTTATCGCTTTTATGTTATTAAACATTTCCTATTTGATCTGCTAGGCATGAGTATTAATATAATATTAGCATGTTTGATGTATTCTTCATAACAAAAGCTTTGAAGTAGAGAAGGGAATAAGTAACGTCGAAGTTAAGAGTAACTGTTATCCAGTTTGTAGACTTCGCCCATCAGTTCACTGGTTCTGATAGTGGTCTCTAGAAAATGGGGCTCGTTCCTCATTGTACACATTCTGTTTTAATTACCCTCAGCTTTTCAGGAAAGTCCATCTTATTTCCGGAGCTCCATTTTTGAGCTGAAATCTGCTATTTTTGGCGATTTTTTTTAAATTAAGACACTAACAGTTTTTATAGGCAATTTTATAAACCAGAAATAGGAGTTAATATAGAATTTAGTTATAAATATATGTATTATGATGAAGTAGACTTGTTTCCGACTCTGGTCTGACTCTGGAAAGCTGATGAGAACAGTGTTTGAACATCGTGTATGAATATCATCGTATTGGAATTTTCTTTAGTTTTTATGTAAATAATTGGGTGATAAAAAGTTTGAAAACCTTTTTTAATTTCTCTTCATTCATTGTCTCAAAATAAAAAAAGTCTTTTATTATTTTTTCTTCAAAATATTTAAAAACTTCCTCATCCCCGACATATTGTAACTATCTTTTTTTTTCTAATAAAACATATAGCTTGGAAAATATTAATTTCCTTCTACATCATACCCCACTTTCATCCTGTTCTGTATCTTCAGAAACACTCAATTACATGACATTATAAAATAACGAAAGTTTGTCGGCTAGTTTTACAATCAAAAATGTGTTACTGGTACTGACTAGGTACAATAAATCATCTTATTCGTGCAACTAGCATCAGAAGATATTTTAAAATATTTCTGCGCTTAATATAACATTCACGTGAGAAATTAGGATAATTATTGTTTGTGGAACATTACATCTTCACTCACCCATGTCGACTGTACATACCAATTATACATCCATGGAGAAATCACATTTGCAGAACTGATTAATAATTCAATACATACGAGTATCTCACGTGAGTTTCAGGATATACCAAATCAATCAATTAACATTGTAATCATCATGGGAGGGTAGAACAATTAGAATATTTCAGTATGCCCACGTAAAAATATATAAAGTCAAAGATTCATTCATTCCTCAATGATGAAGAAATTATATATTTTTTTTAATTTGAGGAATAATTGATAGGATTTATGGATGTTACATGCATTGGTATGTTAAGAGCATAATTGTACACAAGTATAATATATTTAAAATATATTGTAGTTCCATTATGCCTCATTATATATGGCCTTACGGCGTATTTGCACCGTTGGGAATTTTTATTTTTGATTCTTTAACCTGTATATAAGTCATATAGTCGACACTCTAAAGAGTTAAAAGAAGTTTGGAGACAGAAATCAACTTCCTTCACTTAAAACCTCACACAGTAGAGGGAGAAGTAACACATAGAGACTAGAAATAACAAAAGCTAAAGAAGAGGTGCTAAACTCCCCCCGTTTAAACTCTAATTCAAGTATACAATGGCCTCCCAAAAACTGAACTCAATACATCACCCCGGACCACAGTACGAATGACATTGTCGCAATCCCTCTGTTAGAGAATACGATACATCACTCATCCATGTTGTAAACGCGAGGCGAAGTGCTGCACTTTTTTAACTACACTTGGAGTAACTGATTTGAATGTCCACTGTACTCTTAATTTGTTTTGCGTTTTCCAAGAAATACAATGACAGAATTGATGAAATAAAATTATTTGCATACTCCACCTATGGCAATCTCAAATATGATATATCCAATGATCAAAATCAATAGATTTTCTGAGGGTAAATACCTCGCAGAAGGTTTTCAAGTTCCCCTGCATTGATCTGGGGAACTTGGGAATTGGAATTGATCTACGGGAAATGATGCCAATCACTTAGAACTGACTTAGGTTGCTGGCTGGAGTAATCCGCACGTGAGTTCCATTCCAACATCAGTAGGCTGGATTTATGTATGTGATGGTCCGGGGCTTAGGTGGAAGAGTATAAAAATGGGAGCAATCAAATAAATAATATTTCAAAGCAAAGATTAACTCACAATTCGCGGAAAGAATAAAAAATGTTTGAAATATACAAAATGATTCATAGTTAACGAATACTATTATTTTCTATATAAAAATCTTAAATTACGTAGAAAATATATTTACCCGTTTTTTTTTACGAAGTACAGCATTTATATTTTTAAATATTACTTTATACCAACTTATATAAACTCATTTAAAAAATTGTTTCATCTCCATTTATAGTTAGTCATGTATTTATATAGTACTTTAGTATATTTACAGTGATCAAGATTTGATTTGCTGTTTTGAAGCGATCGTTAAGAATTTTTATGCTTACAGTAGAATTACAACACGTTAACTTGGAATAAAAAAAATATACATATAACGTACATCTAATTTTACTGACTAAATGCTGCAACTAAATAAATAAAAATAGAAAGGAGCTGTTTTACTGTTCCGCGATAGTCATAAAAAATTAAGCTCACTTGAAATGTAATAAATAATATACTACTAAAGCAATATAACTGCAAATGTTATGTGCATTAAGTTTTTGCAGTTAGGTTTACATAAACTTGCTCGGTTAATGAGATAACACGATGACGTAAATGTACCTACAAGACCAAAAAAATGCATTAGCGGTATATAACTGTTAAGTATTAAATTTATTATACATAAGTAGGCAATATGAATTCTTGAATATGATACTGGCGGTAACACAAATAACAACTTATACAGGATGCGGTTAATATAAAACCCTCACGTTTCTTCAAGCATTTATGGACAGGTATACATGCACATTATGTTCATCACAGCTGTAAACATTAAATTAGTTTGTTCAAAATCACAAATGACTAAAATTAAAACATTCGCTAAAATCGCGTTATCCTTAAATATATGTGCCGTCGATAAAACGATACACAATTTTCACTAAATTCACAACACGAGAATAGGGATATACTAATTTAATATACGCCATCATACAATTTTATATATGAAATTAGTAATATGTATTTCGCCGATATTGAACTACCCGTTTTGTTGACTTATAGGGTAGAAATAAAGAAGACAAGTTTAAATTTAATATATATACTTTCTTGGCCTAAATTATAGTCCAGTAGAGTATTAGAAATGTATGAGTATTTAGAGTAAGTATACATTGCCTGAATATATAAAGAGAGCTAAATATATAAATTCAAAACGTTAGAAATAAAATAGAATTAAAACAGATCCTACAGTCAACCTGTACGATCTATAGATTTACAGAGTTTACATCATCATGCTTAAATTACTTACCATAGCACTCGCATAATCATGCCTGTACCAATGTCTGGGCGAATTATGTTCGCGAAATATAAAACAGCGAAAACATATTGTAATTGTTGTATATCCATAATGGATTCAATTTTGCAATAATAACAGAGTATAAATTGAACAGGCGATTCAATTTTAAATCAAAATAGTGAAATTGTATACAATTTTCATTCAACTAAAAGTGGTAAAATTTTTCTATTATACTCAGTATAAGTGGACCTTTCTACTTAATAACTAGATAACCGTGAAAAGAGAAGCTGAGAGACATTTTAAAATTGTAAAAACTTGGGTCGAACTAAACAAGTTAACTTGTCGATAAGAGTTTACTCTTGTTAGCAAGAAGCATGTTGATCAAATCAAAGATCACATATTTAAGATCATGCAATAAATTTACCGAACATGGGTCATCTGATGATTGATAAAGGTACAAAAATACCAGAAGCAAAGTCAATAAAGTCCTTGGTGTGACCGCTACATGAGATGCCGGTTTTTCCTATTTTTTCTTGCGCGATTAACTATAATTTTATAAACAAAAAACATACAAAATAATTACCACTTAAAACCACTAGTTAAATAATTGTAAAAAATCTTCTGTAAAAATGAAACAAAAGCGAGATCAGAACACACAAATAAATGTCATCTCAGGGAAATCGTAAGAACGACCAGGCGGCCCTATTACTCCCTTTTGATCTGTTTCAGGAGGAGAAGGACTGTTTGCAATACAATTATACAATCTTATTCACTATGCATATTTATAAATATTACGTGAGACGGGACTTGTAGATGTTAAGCATCATCAAAAAGTTAAGAAAATCATAAACTTGTTCTAAAGCGGGCTACACACCTTCCGTTTATCTGCGCAGTTTATCAAGTCTGACGTCGTGTCTGAGCGATAAAGTGCGTGTATTGCGCAGTTTAGACCGGTAATTCCGCAGATGAAAAATCTGTGCCTCTTTGGGCCCTCTTTTACAACGATAATCTGCGCAGTTTATGCAGTTTATCGTACAGTTTGTTCAGTTGACGGTCCTGTTTATGTACACGATGACCACAGTTTCAAGAAGGATGCGCTTTTGACGTTTATACCAATCTTTGCATCAACGTTCATGGCATTTTTTCTTCTTCTGTTACCCATTGACCTTTATATTTTTTTAACGTTTTTCGGACCAAACCTGTCGAATGTGAAGAGAGAACTGAAGAAAAATCGGACGGAGCTGAGGTGAAAACTTCACACCTTCAGTTCAGATAAATGTACATATTCTCAGACAGTTATTTACGACAGATAACTGCACAGATAAACGGAAGGTATGTAATCCCCTTAAGTATCTAAAGAACTACGTGGATACAAACCATTTACAATTTGTATATTATGCTCTAGTCATACATAGTTTTCATGTGCAATTCTTGAATGGAGTGGTTTTAAACTACCATCTGTGCAATTAAATATAATTCAAAAATATATAATTAAATTATTTATCATAAAATCTTTATCCATAGTGATATATAAATATATTTCAGTATATTATTATCATTACATATAAAGTTGCAATATATTATTGCATACAATAAGAATGTAAAGGTTCAAACAAATGGATGAAATCGTTATTAGGCCAGTAGGAAAAAATGCTCAGGCAAGTCTATTTTGTTTTGTATAGGTTTTTAGATCCGCATTTTTGGTATGCGTATATTCCTTTTAAGTAATCACTGTTGGAAAGGTGTTTATTTAAAAAAAAACAGTCAATGACGTGAGAAAAAAGTAAGTGTCTAAAAAACTAAATCGACTTGTCGGGGCATTTTTCCTAATTGTCCGTAACGATTTTATCAAATTTATTGCAAGCTTTACATACTCGCTATATCTATATATATATATATATATATATATATATATATATATATATATATATATATATATATATATATATATATATATATAAAAGACATGAGCTTGGTAAGCCATACTCACAGTACTAGAAAAGAGAAAACATGCTTCTAAAATCTGAAAAAAAAATTATTGACCGTCATTGTAACTACATCGCTGTCTTACTCGAAAGAATTAGTAAATTTAATACCTAAGAATTAGTACTTTTATGATTTCTAAAAAAACACAAAAATGGGTATACATACATGGCTTGCTATTTTCTTAATTTAGTAAACTGTAATATGAAAACATATGAATAGAAAAATTTTTTATAAGAACCTCATATTATTTATGATAATTAGTAATGTTGTTGATTTATACAGTGAATACGAAAAGTAATGTATAATATTTGATAAAAATTATATCAATTTTTTTTTAATCACTCGGACGTCAATACGAATTGACGTTTTCATGTCAAAAGACGTATTTGAAATGCCACTTTGATAGTCACCCTTTAATTTTTTCGAGTCGTATTTTGAAGGTTATAACGTCATATCTACATATTCATGCTATATATTTTTTCCATTTGAAAGAACTAATTGTTTATTATAAATTGAAATAAAAAATTGGGTACACAAATTTTTGTTAATAAGTAAATTTTTGAATTTAACAGTAAATACGAACCTTTATAATAGTCATTGAAATAAAACGAAATTTTTCGTTCACATTTATTGTTGGGCAGAATTAGCATACGAACTATTCATTTTAAAAATTTTACTAATTAATAAGTTATTATAATTAATTCATTTTCTTGTTTTTAATTTCAATAATCATTACATTTGTATTTATTTGGTTGAAGAATTATTACTCAAAAACAGAATCGTATATAGCCAATCACTTATTCTACTTGCAATTTCAAATGGCACAATAAAAATAGAACTTTCGATAAAAAATATCGATGACGTCAAATCTTTTCAAAACACGGCTGAAAAAATTAAAGGGTGACTTTCAAAATTGAATTTCAAATACAAATATATATATATATATATATATATATATATATATATATATATATATATATATATATATATATATATAATATAGTGTAAATAAACCTTATTAGCACTAAAAAAATATGTATTTTATATTTAATTCAAAAAGAAGAAAAATTGTGTTACTTATTCTTACCTTAAACAGAACTAACTATATTTTTATGTATTATTCCAGTTTGACCGTTGCAAAATGTCATATATGAGATACTTATAAAAATATATACATTAGACCACCTATCGTGAACCGCACCTTTCTATAAATAAAATTGACCCGCCAGAAACGTAAATAAATTTTCGAGGCTGTATACTCCACTGCCTCACCCTAAACATCTGATTACATGTAACTACTCTTAATACAGAAAAAATGGGACCTTATGACACGGCCGAACCATTATTTATAATAAATGATATGTATCTCTTGTAATAAATTCGTTTGTCAACTTATATATGTGTAGTGTTACAGACATTCATTAAAATAATGATTGTTGACAAATGTTATAAATTTATTAGGCGCCATTTACACATTAAAATTTTTTTGTACCGCACATTGCGTGATATTAAGAGATTTATGTTTATATACATAATATTTACGTTAATATAAATACGAGTTTAGATAAGAGAATTATAAAAAATTGGTGAATGCAGCGAGATAAAATGTGTGTACATATATACGCTTTATTGAATCAAAACACGTCAAGTGATAAATGACAGTTACAGTCGAGTAAGAAAAATATCAATGGAAGTATGAGAGAGTATAAAGTGTATTTGATTGGATTAAAGCACACATAGTAGGTGAAAATGTAATTAACCATGGAAGCGATTCTACAACTAGACCAATTATTTAAATATATGGCGAATGCGCTGGTGCGAATCGGAAACTAGCGTACTGAATTTAACTTTTTCATTAGGGGAATAGGCAAACATCTAAAATGAAGTATAATATAAATAAACAATTGATTTTCGTTATAGATACTTTTATTATATTGCGTAATTGAGTGGTTAGGATTTTTGAGGTATACTGGCGTTGCTTATTAGTGTGTGCTATAACTATTCACATATTTTAACTGAACTGAAAATGGAAATAACTTGGGTATGGATTGAAAAAAATTAAATGGCGTCTTAACATAGGTAACACGCAAATTTTAAAAATATTTTTAGGTTTTACAAAGCTTTAAGATATAATGGTATAGTATGAATTTTCTTAATTTAAATGAAAAAGTCTGTTTAGATTTATATTTAGTATGATAGTATATATAAATCTAAATTGTATAGAAACTAGTATATACTATTTTTGGGATGTAACAATTTAGTTACAGTTCTTACTGGATGTCACAGAATTAGTTTTAAACTTTATGTATTCCCACTCAAGTATTCTCATTTAATTATGAAGTACAATAAGAGGATGAAAACATCCAAAAAATTCTTTTATGTAGCGAAATATGGAATCGAGACTGTCTGTGTAGATAAAGAAATATTACATAGTATTTTGTTTCGAAGCATCTCAATTTAGATATTAGAATTATTATGTTTATATTTTTAGAATTATTAATTATTTCAAAATTAATTACTCCATATTGTTACTCTTATATTGTTAGTCTTATGGTATTACTGTGCAATTTAAAGAAGAAAAATTGCCTCAAGATGGTTAATAGTCTTTTTACGCAGTTAATTGAGAAATCTAAAATTGTTTACCAATTAAATTATACTATAATTTAATTTTTATTTTATATCGTTTATGATAGCTATTGTATAACAAAATTTTAGTGGATGTTATCGAATAAAGGCTATAATGAACTTACGTGTGTATATACAGGATTGTGCAAATGTATCGAAACGCTTGATTTCTGGTTTAACTATAAGATCAAAAAATACCCTTGACAAAAGTGTTTGTATCTGTTTGGTGACGTATGTGAAATTCCGAAAGTTACCCTATTTTTCGAGATAGGACGTGACCTGTAATTGTTTGAACATATGATCCTGTATGTTATTATATTTTCAAATAACCCCTTTTTAAACAATTACAATAATTCAAGATGGGGTGAGTGTGTAACTTTCTGAATATTATAGAAAGTGATAAAATAAACGTAAATTAAATACGTAATTATTGAAAATGAATAATGTTACAAAATATTGAGCACTTTAATATTAAAGGAAACAAATATATAATAATTGTTGAAACTGGCGACCTTCAGCCGCTTAACAATATCCTAATCAATCAACGGATGCTCTTAAGGGGTTTTGAATAGCATGCTTCGGATATTTTTTAAACAGGTACCCGTTACATCAACTCTTTTAATGGCTTTAATGTTTCGTCTTATAGACCGATTTTAAATATCCCGAAAGTAAAATAGTCCAAAGGACTCTGTCTGGTGATCGCGATAGCCATATGCCCTCTGCGGTCTATCCATATCTGTGAAAATGTTTCGTTTAGATAAAAATTTTGTGTGATACCAGATTTCATTTAATAGTTAATCAGGATTTGCCTGGTTTGCAAATAAATGGTTTAATAATGGAACAATATGCTCGCACATAAGTTGTAAATAACAAAAATACATTTTCTATAAGAGGATTGGGCCTACGATGTATCTTCTGATTATATCTGCTCAAACATTTAATTTTTGAGGGTATTGGGCATGACTGTCTTTCATCCAGTGGTAATTTTGATGAACCCGATATCGACAGTTATGTCGAATAACAAAATTCATTACATTCAGGCAAAATATCACTTAATTGAAACATTGTTGGGAAAGTTACAATTAATCTCAGTATTATCCTTCTTTCCTAACAAAACTATACCCTTCTATTAAGATTAAATGTATTTTATACCGATGAAATTTATTTTGACACAATATCCCCCTTACCGATCTTTTGCTAATATTGTGATATAAGGCTAGTTTTGGTGCAGAAGTTTTTGGTTCTTCTTTTAGATTAAGAACATCAAGTACACTTTATTTGTTGTAATACAAGGTGTCCTGAAATGTTTTCCTGATTTGTTTGTTGAACACGAAGAGTTTTTTGACATTTTATAAAGAAACATGGTTTCAGCAAAACGGGACTACAGCCCATACTGCAAGTGTATCAATGGAAGCCGTTAGAGCTATATTCCCCGGAAAAGTAATCTCTAAGCGAGGGACATTAATTTGCCGCCCAGAAATCCCGATTTAATGCCGATGGATTTTTCCTTATGAGGTTATTTGAAATCTAAGATGTACACTGATGCGCCTAGATTTTTGCTTCAGTTAAAAGTCAGAATACGCAAGGAAATTCAAAGAATTAAACTAGCATTATGTCGGCGAATTATTGCAAATTTTAGGTTGCGCCTTGAGGGTATACATCGGCGTGAAGAAAGCCATCTTGATAATGTTATTATTCACACATAACTTTCCTATATTGTAGATTTAAATAAAAAATAGTGATTGTAAATATCTTTTTTAATAACCGAATTTTATTCTCCCAAAAAGAAGAAAACATTCCAGGACACCCGTTACTCTCAGTTTCATGAAACTTGCACAGACCTTAAAATTGTTGATTTTGAAATAAGAGGATTTCTGTCAAGAAATGTTACATTAACAATATTGCAAGCATCTTAAAGAAATCTCCTCCTTTCTTCAAAACTAACAATTCATTATCTATGATCATTAAATATCTAATTAATTCACCTTCAGTTAGTTCACAATGATTAAACAGTAATATTAATGTTTCAAACTGAAATTGTTTGACAATGTTAACTTCACCTGACAGTAATTGAAATGTTTTATTGTCTATTAAGGAAATTTAGTATAAATCCTGGAAACAAAAATGACATTATTTTTTTGTCAAATTTTCTTACATAGGCAAAATCAGATGTAAGCAGTTACAAATCGTGTAATTGATCCAACTATTATAATTACAATAAAGATACATTGATGTTAATTAATTTTAACAATACACTGGTAAAATTAATCAACGGATTTCATTATGCATTAAACTAATAAGGATTTATCAAATTTATTTAGTTTCTTCATATTTGAAAAACCCACACACCCACCAAACCCTGTATCACTGTAATTATTCAAAAGATGTGTTTCTGAAAATATAAAAATATATATTATCATTAAAAAAAGAAAATTCGATGAAGTCATATCTCGAACTTATATAACGTCAGCAATAGACATATAATGTAGATAAAATAAAGTATGTTTGAAATCAAAGTACGTTACTGATTAAATTGAAATAACTGCAAAAATGTTTGTTAAGGGTGTTTTAATCCAACTTATAGTTTAGATCAGGTGTTCTAAAGCATTTGCCCAACCCTCCATATTTTAGCATGTAAACATAGTCTAATTTAGAATATATATCCAGATTAATTTATTAACTCACCATGACAATGTGTTTGTATGACGGGCGTGTATCAAAATATGATGGGCGTGACACAGTGCGGATTTTAACGATTATATTGTTGTATCTATGTTTGATAACTAGGCCAACATCATTGTGCCATTTATTTTAATAAAATCACCATTATAAACTCAAAATAAAAATTCTGCACAGTAAAATATATCTATAATAAAATGTACATATATTAAAGAGGAACCGTTTTAATATGGGGAATAACGAATTTGGGTTTACATATGGATATTATTGTAATATTAAAACCACAAATATTTTAACCAATTTAATTAACTCTTACCAGTGATAGGAAAAAATATTATCCTTGTATACCTTAAGGTAGTTTCTCCGGAAACCCACTTTTTTATAGAGTTTCATCAAATTTTGGGTACACGTAAAGAATAAACTTCCCGAAGGAAATTGCTTAAATGAAATTTTTGCCCGTGCAATAAAGGAGATAACACTAACTTAGTTTTCCACAAAACATTATACACTATACTCGACGCGCATTTCGCCAATAGAGTTGACGTCATATGGAGATGATTAAAACTGTTTAATCAGTTTTAACCATCTTAATCAGTTTTAATCATCTCCAGATGATGCCAACTTTGTTGGAAACGCGTGTCAAGTGTAGTGTTTTGGTGTTTTGTGGAAAACTAAGCTAGTGTTTTCTTCACAGCAAAGGTTCCAAGCTACTCCAGTAATAAAGGAGATATTCACTATCAAATTTGGAACATTTTGCATGGTTTGAATGTATCAGTTGACTATGAATACATTTTACATCATAACTTGAAAACCTTTCTATAGATTTTTTTTCAAAAAGAACTCATCTATGCATTAGTTTATTACGAATATTTTCAATTACAAAAATCGCTTTTTGCGTGGTTTATTGAAAAGATAAACATTTTTAAAATATGTCAGTTTAAGCTTTGCTAGATAAGTCGAGAATTTGTCAATTAGCGTCTGGCAACGCAGCGGCATGCATTTTACCAGTCGCCACTTACGTTATTATTGCACATTCGTCACAAACAATATATATATAATTGAATTTAGTCCTAAACGACTTTCTTTTTTTATTTTTTCAAGTGAAAGAACGTCTTTATATTCACATCTTAAAATTTTTTGCCAAGCTCGCTCAATTCAACAATACGTCGTCCAACGCTTAGGTTACTTACTCCGTTTACTTTTCACAAGACTCATTTTTGCAACACAATTTAAACGTTTCAGTATTACTTTCCGCTTTGAAAATTTTCCTTTATTCTCCCGCAACTGACCACGACAAAAATTAGTTTTTGATTTTTCTAAAATATAATTTTTTTTGGCCCACCGAAAAAAATTACACAGTCAAGTTAAGTATAAGACGTATACACTCACAACAAATTAAAATATGAGACAATACAATGCTGCCATGTCTTTAGTTTCAACTAATAAACATGTAGTTGTGTGTGTATACGTATACCTACAGTATCTGAGTATAGATTACAGTATCTGAACAAAAATAATGAGCATTAGACTCCTGATATTCCATATATTTTACGTTTACCCGCGCATTTATTTTTGGACCGGACGGTATCTTAAGAGAAAATGATAGAATTACTTGTATACCTCAGTGTCGAAATAATATGGAGTGACTCATCGATGACATATGGATGGCTCAGGGGAAAGAAGTGTGCGGGGAACGAAATTCCATGGGCGTATCAATCTGGAGGGGGCAAAATATAAAAAAATAACAAAATAATACCAAAACAGTTGCAAAGGGTTTTAAATTGATTTGTAACAGTTTTTTAGTTAGTAAGCGATGTAAGTATCGTAAGTTATATAATGCACTTATTTCATACTTACCCAGTCAGAACATCTCCTGTCAGCATATCCTGATAAAACAGACATTTTGGCAACATGTGCCATATAAAGGGACGTAGGAGTAGCAAGCTACACACAAGTGGCCCCTCTGAATCCATATATTGACCTGCTGCACACCACTAACACAATCTTAATTTTATTGTATCAACAACACCGTCACAGTTACTACATTTATCACAATCATTTAATATGTTACATTACTAACACAGTCTTTATTTTGTTGTATCAACAACACAGTCACTATATCTATCACTATACATATATGCCACACTTATCACACATATTCTATTTTATATTATCAATCACTGTCACTGTCACTGTCGCAATACCACTATGTTGCGTCGCATTAATGTTATTATAACAAGAATCACTCACTTCAGATAACACGACTTCCACTTGCAATATTACCATTCCACAGTTCACTATCAAAGTCAAAACTACTAGTCACTGTCACTGTCAAAATCACAATCACTGGAACTGCTATCGTCTAGATTGATTATAACTGGATCTATCAACGCTTCCGCTCTTGTGTCAAGAGCCCACATGCGTTGTTCCTCTATTATTTCGTGCTACGTCCGTTTTTATTTGCGCCCAAATCAGCTCTATGGGGTTCAATTCGGAATGATATGGTGGTACGCAAAGTATGATCACGTCACGAGCTTTTGCCATTTCATCTACTACATATTTAATGTACCGGCATTTTTCTCGCTGCGCAATTTTTAATAGCTGCACTTTTAACATGGTATCGCCACAATCCAGATTTTTAGATTTTAACCACTCTAGGATCTGTCCTTTTCTCCATGCTGATGTTAGTAACTTTTCAATTCGCCGACTATGATATGGTGCATTGTCCATCACGACAACTGCGCCGGGTTCTATGGAAGACAATACACATGAAAACCATTTTTCAAAAACTTCACTAGTCATATCTTCATGATAATCCCCTGTTCATTGCGATTCAAATACATTTAAACCATTTTCCAAAAAACCTGAGTCGCTTCCTATATGCGTGATTATTAGTCTTCGTCCTTTTCCAGATGGTGCCTTCAATCCCGGAGATAATCCTTCTACAAATGCCTGTCGGCTATTCAGAATATTGCAGTCTTGCCACACTTTCGTCACCGTATGACCTTCGTTTACCCAATTTCAAGTCTTCCTACCAGAATTCCGAAAATCTCTTAGCTTTTCCAAATAACTTCTTCACCATAACACAATTTCGTTTTTTTCAATAAGAAGACTCTTTCGGTTTCGTTTTAAATAATGAAAATTCATTTCATGCATAATTCTCAAAAGAACTTTACGAGAGAACTTCGGTAAATTTTCATCTTGAGCGACGGCAGCGTGAATTTTATTCAGCGTCGGAAGTTCATTAAAAAAAGTCCATGAATAATTCTACCAATTATGTGTTTAACATCTTCAACTTCAATCTTCTTCCTACCGCGGGTTTCTGTTTTCTTATTTTTTGCACTTGTTTCTTCTTCATCATATTTCATTGCACGGTACACACTACTTCCACAGACTTTTATTAAAGAAGAGCATATATCAACTGCCTCGGTTGTACTAATATCTGGGTTTCGCGCCCGAATTCCTTCGTAGACTTTTTTAATCAAAGTCGCTGTTTTCGATTGGAATTCTTCGTCGTAGAACCACTACAACTTGCATCCGCTGCTTCCATGTTAGAAAAACACTAAACACTCACTTTTGTCACAGAACATAATAAATAAACAATTTCGCGAATCCCAAATCAATCGCACATAACCACAATGTAACGCCACTGGCGCGCTAAAGTCTGGGCTAAACGACGCATGCGTCATTCTATCGATCGACATTGATCCGTGCCGCCAATTGCTGACCAATCGAATTCAAATGTATTTAAAACCGCCTAAAATGATTGGCTAGCTTTGCTACAACAGCGCACCAGGCGGTACAACCGATTATTATGCGATTTGGAATTCAATAGGAGAGGGAGTAGTTCGCATTGGACTACTGTTTCTATGGAACGGCACATAAAATTTGTATGCACATAATAGGTGATTACACAGAAATAGACAAACCGTTGAATAGTTATGGTGGTCTGATATTATATATGAATCACTCCACATTATTTCAACACTAGAGTGTAGCACTATTTATTTTGTTTACATACTGTATTCAAACCTATTAATTTTAACGAGATTATTTTGTTTTTTTCTCTACTAAAAATATGTTGGTAAGGCAATTAGAAAAACACGTACAGGTACAGTCATTCAATAAAGTATGCATTATCAAATTTAGTCAAAATAATCCTTCGGGTGTCACCGTAAATCTTACTGTACTACTGCTGCAACGACTATAAAATGTATGTTCGCAATCGCAGTTACTATTTAACCTTATTTCGCAGCGCTAGTGCATTAACGCCTGTATTTAGCTAGCTTCAGGGCAATATAAACTACGGTTATGCATGAAATATAAATACAGCGAAAAGAAATTGATAACAGCAGTTCTAAATTTAACACACTAGGAAATGAGGTCACATCTAATACGTATCATGCAGTCGTTTGGTCCTCTTTCAAGGAGTATATTTATATAAATCATTTATTCATGGAGCTCTGGTCAATCGAGTAAAACCTGAAACAATTAAATGTATACAAAAAGATGTACAAAAAACGGAAAACCGGTCCTGCCAACAATGTTTTCAAGCCGAAATAAGAAATCGGACACATGGTCGTCTCCAGAGAATATTATAACTTTATCATGATATTACTTTATTGAAATTTATTAATTATAATTTAGAATCGATGTCCTAATCCTAGAACGAGTCGATTATGTTTAATTGAAGATTTTTTTACAATCGATATTATGATTACGTCATCCATACTTTTTTTAAAATAGTACCACTACATCGTAACTCTTTTGATAGATCTCTAGGTGTATCTTGCCTATATCATATTACCATTTAGGTAACTTAAATGTACACGGCGGACAAAAAACCTAACTATAAGCCATCGCGATAGCCGATTTGGTTAGATAGAAAATGCAACTAGCTACTAATTATTGTGATCTTGGTTGGATTCCAAGCGCTAGAACAGGCAATGTCGATGAGAATGGATGTTGTCCGCGTTTTTTCAATGTGTATCCTCTACTCAAACAGCTTCGGCTTTGAATTTGGAGTATTGTCTAATTTATGTGGTTTTTTTATGTTTCTATATGATAATAAATGGTAAGCAATTGTCTTTCGTCAGCAATAATGTAGTAAATAAATTTTAAAGTTATTTTAAAGATTCTTAAAATATATTGTAATTTACACAGGTTCTGTTCTTTTAATATCATATTAAAAGTAAACGTAGAGCATCTGACACAGTCAATCATTGAATTGATCTTTTATCTATCATTTGTCGTAAAAAAAACGTCTCAATAGTTTCGAGATCTGGTCTTGTTCAAATTGCATATAACTCAAAAGAACAAGGAGTGTTCAATATTTCGAAAAGAAAACGAATTTATCAGCAACTGTCAATGTATAGCTAAGAAAAACAAATTACAGATATCCAGGTCTCATTATACTAATGTGTTATTAAAAAATGTTACTTTTTTTTGCATAAATTGTTTAATATATTTTTGCACATAATAAGGACCAGTGATATCAATAAGCTTAATGATTTACATGCCCTTAATTGCACACCAATAAGTTTGATGATTTACAGTCGACATGTTTGAAAATATTTTTTTGTTAAGAAGCAACACTTTCTTCTATGTCGCTTCTTAAGAAAGAATATCTTACGTAGAATCTGAGAACCTGATTACTTTCTTTCACTAAGGTTTCCCGAAGTTCTTGCATCAAAATTACATTCTAGAAATTCTTAGGCGACCTGATACTATTTTGTTTCTTCATTAGTTTTTTGAGTAATATAAACAGTTGCGTGCTATATATTACGGCCTAAGCTATCTTTATGATAAACAGTATGGTCCTTTATTGAACTACAATTAGTACTGATTTGGAGAATCTATAGGCAACAGATAACATATTATGACTATATAGTAAAAATACACTATTATTTTCTAGAAGACTTGTAGCTTGGCTCTAGTATCAAAAAGATTGAATTTTTTCTCGAAGTGTTCATTGTACCTTCGTTTATGCAAATGGTTCGTTTGATCTACATACAGTAGAATCTAAACACACAATCTTCAAATTCTAATATTGTAAGTGTATCTATCTTCAACATTATACATCAGATCTATCTTTTATAAATTCCGCCGATGCGTATATTTAAGTTATATAAGTCTGTCTGTATTTGCAGAAGTAGTAATGTCTCAGCTAGCAATGTTTGGTGTGAGGGTAAATATTAATTGTAGGCTAATTTGTAATATATTTGTTATTTATATTTTGTAGTGACTTTGTTGGCGATATTTCATTGATATTTAATTCATAATTTTTTTCCTAAATTTTCGTTCCAAATAAGGAAGATAATGTGAACTATGTGGAAGTTTATATCAATTTATTGAAGTGAATACTTCTTTGGCGGCGTTCTGATATTTGACGAGAATGGAGAGTGAATTGGAAAAAATGTAACGTTTCCAGATTTCGTTATACGAGAGAGAAAAAAGATATATAACTTAGAGAGAAGGAGAAAGAGAGCTACACATCATATATATATATATATATATATATATATATATATATATATATATATATATATATATATATATATATATATATATATATATATATATATAATATATCAGTTTAGGCTATCCGCGTCTCCCTATTGTCGCGCATGCGCGCGTTATAGATGTACGCGTCCAGGCGCTATATATTAACAGCTGAAGCAGCACGCGTGTGTACCGAATATTTATCATTGTGTTCTGTGATTATTTGATAATATCCTTGAACCGTTTAACTTGTTAAAATCTAGAAGATATAATATACTTCATTCACCGCTCCCTACTGGTTTACAGCCACACAGGTGCAAATAATGCACTTGGAAGAGGCGAAGACAAAATCCATTTGATTCTCGGTGGAGATTTCAATGTAAATTTCGGATCCAATGATTTTTTGACGTTGATTAACTTTCTTCGAGAAACATTTGGTCTGCTTATAAATAACAATCCCAAAGAATCAACAACAAAATCCGGAACAACAATAGATGCAATTTTTACACGTTATCTAGAAAATATCGAATCACGAATGTATATTTCATATTTTAGTTATCACAAACCAATCGTATCAGTATTACCAATTGAACCACCAGCCGATAATAGTGTAGATAATGAATGAACCGAATATTTTTTACACAAATTTTATATTGTTATATTTCTTTTGAAATTATCCCTCTCCCTTTCTCTCTCTCTCTCTCTCTCATTCAATCTCTCACTCTTAATCTCTCTCATTCTCTATTCTAAAGAAGTATTCACTTCTATCACGTGTACTGTGCTGCACATGATTTTTTTTTATTTATATTTAAGCGAACTGTATTGTGTATTATAAACTAAAAACTGTCGAATCTGCTAGAATATGATTGTAAATATGAAATACCTATGTTGAATTTTATTTAGTTTTTATTATAAATGTAATAGAGATAACTCATATATTATTTTACAATTTTAAACATGTTTCAATTCGTGGTTTAATTAATAACATAACATATATTAGATATTATCTAGCTAACTTGATAATAATTCATCCTTCCGCAATACTAAATAAGTCCCGTAAAATCTTAATTACGAACCAGTTAAACGTATTGTAAAGGATTTGTAATTTTTTTATATCAGCATGGGTGTGTATCTCTTCTCGATTTTTTGCTGGCCGGCGCGGCGCCTATGTAGGGTACCGTTATTATGCGGATCAACGATCTCTGATCATTACTACTCCCCCATCTGCTCTTTCAAATGAAAATGTATTGTTTTCCTTAATGATCTCCGCAGTAATTATCGAGGAAAAAGTGACGATTAAATTTCAAATTTATTCTTCCTTTTATTAATTTTTATTTATTCTTGCGTGTTTTAATTTTAATTTGTTTGCCGGAGGCACGCATCCGATCGATGAAATTTAAAATGGCCTGGGCTTTATATTTAACTTATTTTCACGGAGATCCAATAACCAAAAAATTGTTTTCCACTAATGCGTATTATATCATATTTATTTACTTTGATAACAGTTTTATTATTAAACCATCCGAATTTTGATACAAAGAAATAAGCACTTAAGTATGAAATTTGTAAATATATATTAGAAAGGACTTTAGGTATAAAAGAGGGTCAATATAATGTCATGCCCTGATTGTGTACAAATTTTAATTTATATTTTAATAATTCTTATTAAAATATATCTGTAGATTTGTCCATTTCCAGTATACAAAACGTTAAAATTTTCAAATCAAATATTCAGCTATTGTCTAAGTTCGTTAATAAAGGATAAAGATTTCTCATATAATTGAAGAACGCTACTAACTCTTTTTTAAGCCCATTCTTTGTCGTTTAATGTCAATAATTTAGAACTCAACCTATACATCGTATTTACTTACATTAAATCCATCTAGAATTAATAGCTTAATGGTTATAGGTTTATAATTTAATATAATTAAATTATTATGTCATATAATTTTTCGGGAAACACTAACGAAGTAGGCATGAAATTGTCCTTATAATATTGTAAGTTTTCGAAATTAAGTCATTATATCGAGTAGGAAATAAAAAAGTCGAATCTTTGGGGAAGGTATAGACTCTATACCTTCCCCAAGGATATATTTATAATACCGATATATTCTCTATACTATAGAGAATATATCGGTATGTATTATACAATTCTGTGTTTGTCCAAATGGCCTAAAGTGAATAAATGTACTACCTGAATATTTTTTATTTTATTTTACTCGCTGAATGTAAAAAATAGAGAAAAATATTGTCCATAGTACTTAAAAAAATATTAAACAGAAATAGTATGTTTATTATCCAACTAAATTTTTTACATAAAATTTTAAGTAGTCACTTTAAATAATTGTAAAATATAGTAATTCGTTTTGTTTTATAATAAGTAAACTTTTCTATATCACTGTATTTATACGTAAATTGTATGCTGAGCAACTGTATGCGTGATGAGCAATGATCTATTATTTACTAAATATGAAACGCCACACGCAGAAATGTGTAACACAATTTATTGCGTGTATTCATTATATATTAGGCAAATATATCAAAGGGGATAGAAAGAAAGAGAACTGTTTTGATCTTACCACACACATAAAATATTACCTAAAATTATATTCTGGAAAAAATGTTCCATGTTTTTGTTTAAAAGATTCTTTCATGTGTTATGAAAAGTATAATTGATTTCTTAGTAATTATGTATTTTTACCTAGTATTTCATTAGGTATTAGGATTATTTCACATTAATTGAAAAAGACAATTATTTTTAAAACACTTTTATAATTGCAAAAGACAGACATATTCTTTTCTTCCTCCTCGGATCTATTTAATTTTTCTGACCCACGACCAATAGGATAAGTTGGCATTGATGCCCTTCATTGAAGACTCCCTAAATGACCTACAAACGCCTATACATCTAAAAAACCTTGTCTAAAAAGCACTTGTGGACAATGATTTTCTTAAATACAACACAATTATTATATTCTCATAAACCTCACTATATTTTAATGCATGGTATATACAATATTTTGATAGCAATGCTATAATCGTCAGCAGGAAAGATTGGTTTCTTATTCGAATCCGAACATAAAAGTGTATAAACATGTGAATAAAAATCATTTATGGTTAAGGGGAATATAAATAAATGTGTTGCACCACTTGACCCTTAAATTTCGCTACTGCAATTATACCTGTTCTAAAACGAATTGTAACTAGTTTGAAAACCTTTCAGTCATCCTTCAAGAATAATTGCTGGATTTTAAAGATCATGTTTGCCGTAAAGTCATATGCATTTTGATTAAACTTGAATTTAGGAAACATCAATTGAAATAGAATACCAAACTTTTGCTATATATTAAGGGAAACCAACTGATAATTTTTATAAAATATTTATATATCTATAAATATATCTATATATTATTATTATAAGAGGAACATTATCGTTACTATACCGAAAAAGAGAGGAGCCGACAAATGCGAGAACTTTAGAACGATCAGCCTAACCTTCCATGCGTCAAAAATCTTAACCAGAATAGTGCAGAAGAGGATGAAAAATAGAGCGGAGGAAATACTAGGAGAAGACCAATTCGGGTTTAGGCGAAATAGGGGAACTCGCGAAGCTATTCTAGCGCTAAGAGTAATGTTAGGGAAAATAATAGAAAGAGGAACGAACGCTTATATAGGATTTGTAGATTTAGAAAAAGCTTTTGATAACGTAAGATGGGGAAAAATGTTCGAGATACTAAAGAGCGCGGAAATGAAGTATAGAGATAGGAGAGTAGTACACAATCTATACAAAGAGCAAACTGCTGTTATAGAAGTAGAAGGGGAAAAAACGGAAGTAGGTATTAGGAAAGGAGTAAGACGCTATCACCACTAATTTTTAATCTGTACATCGAAGAGGCGATTAATGTGGTAAAAGATAGAGTGGATTTCGGGATTAAAGTACAGGGACAGAAACTAAAAATGCTGAGATTCGCGGATGATATAGCAGTATTAGCATCTAGTAAGGAGGAATTAGAATCAGCATTGAACGAAATCGAGGCAGTGTTGACAGAGGAATACGGAATGAGGGTGAATAAAAACTAAAGTGTTAGTGTGTAGAGGGCGCGAGAGCAGAGCAAAAACGAAAGTACAAATTAATAATGAACGATTGGAGGATGTTAAAGACTTCACTTATTTAGAAAGTAAAATAAATTGGGATGGAAGAAGCGATAAAGACATAAAACAAAGAATAGCGCAGGGTCGAGTAGCTTTTAACAAAAAGAAAGCACTTTTATGCTCGGGGGTAATAAACTTAGAAACAAGGAAGAGATTTTTGAAAACGTATGTATGGAGCACGGCACTATACGGTTGCGAAACCTGGACGGTAGGTGAAGGAAGTAGGAAGAAATTAGAAGCTTTTGAGATGTGGTGTTACCGAAGAATGATGAGAATAGCATGGACTGATAGGGTTAGAAACGAAGAAGTATTGGAGAAAGTCGGCGAGAAAAGAAGTATGTGGAAAAACATAAAGAAGAGAAGAGATAGAATGGTAGACCACTTGCTTAAACATGGGGGAATAGTCCACGATATTTTGGAGGCAGAAATAGGAGTGAAGAGAGTAGGTAGAGGTAGGCCTAGATTAGACTACTGCTCGCAAATAGTAAGGGATGTAGGTTGTAGCACAATTAGCGAGATGCGTAGGTTAGCATAAGATAAGAGAAGCTGGAGGTTAGCGTCCAACCAGTCTTAGGACTGATGACCTCATGATGATGATGATTTATATATCTATTTTTTTAAAGATGTTATTAGTGAATTTAATTACAATTTTATTAATTATTTACTATTATATATTAATAAAATATATATGTATATCCTTTAATACAACAATATGTTTCATTAATATTAAATAAAGTTTTCTCTCAATTTAACTTTTAAAATTCATCTTTTTCACTCATATGATCAAGTCTTATATCATTATGTTTCCACCTGGAATGTGATATAATAACCATGTTCGCTGATACATATTTCTTAGTCAGACTTATATTTAGATATAAGTCTATAATATATAATATCTCGACCCTCCTTAACGGTGATCACACGATTCATAAGTTCAGATAAAAAAAAATCTGCAGTGCACAATAACTGATTGCTCTTCTGATTTCAGAGGCAGTACTGATTAAAAATATATATATGTATATTATACTACGCCGACACGTTTATAGTACAGTAATAAATAATGGAAGAAATATCTTGGTACGGCATCTCATTGTTCCAAGGTAATCATATAATATCACTTATATGGTTATATTGTATGATTAATGATATTAATAACGTAATATAACGTTATGTGCGCATACATATGTGATTAACATTGGTCTAGATTGGCTCGAACTTAATTAATGCTAAATTAAAATTTGTAGCGTGATACAGCTGGTATTTTTATTTCCTTTTATATACAGTGCAGTTTGTACGAACAAAACAAGAAACAAGTGTATATTATGAAATCAAGTTTGCGAAGACAGTATTCTAAAAAAATTGGTATTTAATAATCACTAATTAGTTTGCAGGAACTGATCGTCTTTTTCCTTTATATTAACTTATCGTTGTTTGCTGTTAACATAAATATGCACCACATAATTATGTTGTCACATTTGGTGTTATTATAATCCCAAAAACAATGTCACAATTAATTTAAGCTGTACGAAACAAGTGCAAAAACCTGATACTAAGATGTTAACTATCTATTAATAGTAGTGTAATAATAATAATAAATCGTCACCACCGTCGCCGAGTTGGTTAGAGTGCGTTATGTGACAAGTGCGACTAACTACTAACTGTCGTGATTTAGACGGCTTGAGCTTTGGATTTTGGAGGATTGTTTAATTTATGTGGTGAGTTTTATGTTTTTGAATGTACGTTATATAAAGTTTTGTATCAGACCAACTAAAATATTAGAATTAGTAGACATTCTTTCTTGAAACGCCTCAGAATTATATGATAACATAAACTGTAAACAACGGATTACTTAAAACTCTTTATCAATAATCAAAGAAGGCCCAACACTAACTGAGTTTTCCACAAAACACCAAAACACTATACACTACACTCGACGCGCATTTCGCCAACAAAATTGGCATAATCTGGAGCTGATTAAAACTGTTAGTGTAGTTTAACTGTAGTGTTATCTTCACACCAAAGGTTCCAACCTACTCCAGGATCAAGATGACTTCACGGTCAACGGAACTGAATCTCTATCATAAGATTAGTGCTAAAATTAGGTTAATAGGAGCAGATATTTGGTTTCTAAATGCTTGCAAACGTCGATCAGTGTTTCCAAATTTTATGCACATTAAAATTTCATCTTCACGCACCTCAAATAAGATCGAAAAATTTGCAAAACAAAAATGGGTACAACTAGAAACTAAGTATATGTATAGTAAACGAAGTATGCTGGAATTACAAGCATATGGACTTTACAGAAAGCTTACCTATAAGTTAAATAATTTAGAACAGTGGTGTGACTTTCAGAGGAACATGTTTCCATCAATTAACACAAAATTTATTAAGAAAATGTCGTCACAAAATAATAAATTAAAGAAATTAATCAGTAATCAACAAGCAATAGCTTCATTAAAAGAAAGAGTTCCTCAGAAAGATATTGTAGAAAATCATTCCTCCCAATCGTTTGATAAAGAAGAAATTTATCTCCTCAATAAGAGGTTAAATTTTGCATTACCTGCCTCTGAAAAGATCTTAGATGATATTGTTGCAAGTATTGAAAGTTCAATTCAACATCTGCCTGATCCTTCTAAAGGTTCAGACACCTACTCCAGGATAAAGAAGACCCTGTAGGGTGATATAAGTAAATGAAGTATGCTGGAATTACAAGCATATGGACTTTACAGAAAGCTTACCTATAACCTTCTATCAATTAACACAAAATTTATTAAGAAAATGTCGTCACAAAATAAGAAATTAAAGAAATTAATCAGTAATCAACAAGCAATAGCTGCATTAAAAGAAAGAGTTCCTCGGAAAGATATTTCTATTGTAGAAAATCATTCCTCCCAATCGTTTGATAAAGAAGAAATTTATCTCCTCAATAAGAGGTTAAATTTTGCATTACCTGCCTCTGAAAAGATCTTAGATGAGATTGTTGCAAGTATTGAAAGTTCAATTCAACATCTGCCTGATCCTTCTAAAGAATTCGTGAGAAGTTTTAATCATCTCCAGATGATGCCAACTTTGTTGGCGAAACGCGGGTAGAGTGTAGTATATAGTGTTTCGGTGTTTTGTGGAAAACTCAGTTAGTGTTATCTTCACACCAAAGGTTCCAACCTACTCCAGGATAAAGAAGACCCTGTAGGATGATATAACAGGCCATTTAATCACTCACCTTCGTCCAACAAATTTATTACTGAATAGTTTTATCTAAATAGCCCCCTCCTTTGAATGTTTATTTATATTCTTTTAAATTATAATTAGGTAAACCTGGGAGTAACTTTTTGGTGCAAGTTGTAAATACATTTCTATAACTTCCGTTAATTAGAAAAATACTTTTATATGTGTATGTTGAAAAACATTTGTTATATTGTTTGGCAAAAAAAAAATTAATTCCTTCTGAGATGACGCAGTGCCTCTTTTGGATTTAATAAATGTCACATCCATTCTATATTTGAATAAATATACTAATAGGTTATTTCATGCAAGCATACGTACAGAAAAGACGAAAACGTAGCTGGGTAACAGTGATGAAACTTACACATCACTACAAGTATTGCCTCTGTTGCTAAAGGACGGGCTTCTTTTCGGGAAGCTTTCCAGCTCTCCCCAAATGTGTGCTTCCCCTAATATATCCCTTATTTTGAATATAAAATGTCTAATGGAATGCATAAGTATATCTAGTTCGAGAACCAATTGTCATGAATGATTCTTTAAAAGCTTAAAGGTAACAGAAGCCTTAAGGCTACTATTTGCAAAATAAGGGGGTTGATTCCAAGGCAGAATACAGTTATGCAGATAAAACTCTGGATAATGCACAGGATTTACATTTTTTTTACGTGTTCATTATTATTTATTTTTCTGGCAGAGATAAATGACCTACGTTCACTTGCTTTCATTTCTTTGAAGGTAACTTCTGCCTTATTAGTATCCCCATGGAATCAACCATATTCATCGAAAAAACGCACTTAAAACAATACAATAAGTTGTTTAGTTCTGATTAGAACTGTTGTATTTGCTATTGAGCCAAAGGATCCATGAAAAACAAAAAGAAGCCAGAATACACGCAGTAAACAATAAACTGATGATAACTGAGAGGTCAAATGACAACAAATGTAGAAATTTAACATTTCTTGACTGTGTAAACTGGACTGGAAATTAACCAATAACAAACCAACGCAACGATTAGGTTCGGCATAAAATTGAAATCGTTCCTCTGAAATCGAGTATAGCGTATGTACGATGAGAGGGAGAGTGTTACCCGTCAACGATATTTTCAGTTTCTGACGGATGTAGTGTTAGTGACGAATAACAACGTCCTGCGTTGTGACGATGCCAGGGCCTTGTAAAATTTGCATGGTGTGAGAGTTTCTGTTTTACTGAAACCAACGCATCACTGTTACGTATGTACTGTCCGTCAAGAATAGGAAAAATGTGAGAGTCTTTAGGTATGCTTAGAAGAAAGAGTGAGGCAGCATTCAGAGGGAAAAGGATGCACTTTACGCGTGGCCAGATCGCATCTGTGTACATATGTATATATTCATCGATAGTCACTCTGCAAATGTCTCAATTCGACTGAGTAAAGACCAGGCCACTTACTGCGCATCTCTTGGGCGGTCCGATATCAGTTTTGAAACTTGTTCCTATTCTTGACGAGCTGTAACTGTTTTTTATACACGTGTTTGCAAAAGATGATCTAACAAATCTGATAGTCTAGCAACTATAATTCTTTATTACTAAAGTGGATATAATTTACTTAAATGAAGAATTTAAAGATATTAATTGAAAGTAACTACATTTTTCATTACTTTCATAGGCAAATTTTACCGGTAAATTTATAAATATCATTCAATATATCATCAAATTAGTGCAAACTAAATTGTTGATTTGATGCTGCATAACCAAAATACAAACTGAATAAGGACATCCTGTTAGTCGAGTCTATCGTATTTATAACTATTAATAGAAGTGCAACATATCCAACAATATTTTTCTTTGTATTTTTATATTTACAGTCTACAGTTAACAAAACATTTAATTGATGACTTAATCCGTTGACTAACTTTCACTAATCCTTATAAGGCTGGTAGAGACCCGCCGGTGCCCGGCTTAATTATAATCCGAGAAATGTGCCCATATATAGAGTCGTACTGATCATCAGCAATTATTTTAATCTGGTCGTGAGTGTATATGATTCGCCTTAATCAACCATCAAATCGTGCCGTATATTTATACGCAGGCTTAACGGGCAGCAATTGAAATGGTTCCCGAGTTTATATCCCACAGTGAAAATATTACGATCTCAACAATTTTAATGACATGGAATACGTAATAAATGCCCGCCATATTAAAAACTAAATTAGTAGCTAAACAGTAGTCTATTATCTAATCAAGTTGAAGTTCCTATTAATAAAGCGAAGTAGTTTTGTTTTTATGGGCATTTAATTAATAAAGAACGTCTAATTAATCGAACGTATCGGTTAATCTAATTACGCGATAATTATTATAATGTCTATCAATTATGTCGTACCTTTCTAATAAATAGTTTTATGGCACAGCTGTGCAATTTCTGTTTAAATATTCAGTGATTTAAAATTATAAATAATAAATGTAAATAATAGAATATGTAATTGTTTTTCGCAGCTGTGTCCGTGTAATATGTATAGATGGTATTTGTTATCATATTTTGATACACTATTGAAAATCAGCCGTGGTGAAGCGTTACCACTCATATTGGTGTAAAAAATCGTGTAAAATTTTACTATTTCTGGTATAAACTTAACACCAATGTCCTTGGTAAAACTTGACAACACGATAATTGTAAACTTTTATAAATGTTAGGTATAACACTAATATAAATATACCACAATATAGCACACTTTAAGGCAATATGGCTGTTCATGATTTCTGATTAACCACCTTGTGGCCAAAAGTAATGTCTCGAGAAGCAAACATAAATTGTATTAGCCAAGTTTATTAAAATATTTTGCCAAAATAATTGAACGATGTGTTGCATTTCAAGTCGTTGGATGAAGACGAAAGATGAAATATTTACGCAATTTTAATGGAACTGAATAATAAACCTTAATAATCACTGAATTAATTAATTAATAATAATCGCGTCATTTATTAAAAACTCCATTAACTAAAAATAATTTTCAACTCGTCTTTCAAATTTATTTTTCGCTAATTTTACACTGACATCTTTAAAACTAACTATAGGGTGTCTCAATTAGAACTCTAGGATTTGAATTGCATGCCATTTGTGTTTTGTCAAAGGTAGGGCGTCAATATTTGCAACTACAATCGATACGACGGCAACATGCCGCGATTAACAATTCAACAATGAATAGTTTATGTACAACAATTTTATGAAAGTGAGCGATCATTGACAGTTACATTAAGAGAAATTCGCACAAAATTAGGACAAATGAAACGCCTACAGAGTTAACAGGTCGTAACTTAAATAAAAATATTGAAGAGGCGGGTTCTGTTATTGATAAGGAAACACCTATCGTCGAAACACGTCCTCATCGTGGTTGTCCAGATCAAAATATTGCTGCAATCAGGGAAAGTGTATAAAAGAAAGTCCAAACAAAGCAATTCGCCGTCGTACACAACAGATGAATCTGTCAAGAGCCACCACGCATCGAATTTTAAAGAAAGATCTACATCCGTCAGTATACAATATTCAGTTGACACAACAATTAAATGTTACAGACCATTTACAACATCGTACATTTGTTAGTTGGGTGTTAGAAAAGAAAGAAAATAATGTTGATTTTTGCAACAACATTTTGTTCAGCTATGATGCATTTTCATCTTGACGGATATGTCCGCAAACAAAGTTGTTTAATTTGAGGTGCTGAAAATCGACATACTGTTCAGGAAAAAGAAATGCATCCACAGATATGCTTGGTTTGATGCGTATTTTGAGGCGATGTTGATGAGTTGGACCACACTTCTATGAAAATTAAGATGGTAAAGCTATCACAGTAACTGGGAAATGCTATCGTGACACGTTGATGTCATATCGTTTGTAGAAAAGAGTTGCTAAATATTGACACACTATCTTTGACACAGCACAAAAGACGCGCAATTCAAATCCTATATTTCCAACTGAGACACCCTATACATGTGTAAAACAAATAAATGTATAATCAAATTTTAAAAACTATTTTAAGAGCCACGGTAATATGATAAATTAATAATTTATTTCAGTGTTCTAGTGCTTCTGACTGCTTTTGGTAGTTTTGCGTTTTCTAATTCTCATCAAAATAAATATTCTAGAAATTTCATTTCATTTCATTCACACAAATCTTTAACACTTTTGTCAATTTTCCCACATTTGATACCTTAAAATACCGCGAAAAAATATATAACTCTTGGGAGTGCTTAGAATTATAAAAGAGACGAATTAGGTCGGCGCAAGGATATTATACGAGTAAAGCATATTCATGATTTTTATATAGAAAATAATATCATTAGTAGTGGTAATTTTCTACACAGAGAAAAGGGATTATTTGGTTCAAATAAATGTTCCTTGTTTCCAAAACCACTTTATTCACTAGAATCGATATAAAATGTATATATTAAGACAATAAACTAGTTTCTTCTTAACATCAAAGAAATCATTATTTTAATTAAAAATATACTTTATTGATTCAAAAACATTTTGGCCCTATATTTGATAATGTGTAAGATTTCATTTCTTTTAAGTCAAAAAAAAATAATAATTACTGAAAATACACTTTTTTAAGATCAGAGAGCTATAGTTTATATTAAATAAAAATATTCATACAACAAATTCTTTTATCGAATAGTATCGAATAGTATTAATAGTAAAATTCAAAACAATTTTGACTATAGAATCAAGGAACCTCTTTTCTGTGTGTATAATACATTTCATAGTTGTGTATATAAAGTGTTAATCTACTGTATGAAAATCTCACGAATATTGTGGACGTTTAGTCGTTTGAGTATTATTAATAAAATAGTCAATTTTGCAAATCCGCTAATTGGCGATTAATTTTTTAGTCTTACATTTGTTGCATAGCCTCTTTTAATATTCTTAGTTCATCTAAAGAATTTGTCTTTCTTGAAATAGTTTTAAATTCAAATTAAAGTTCCGTTTCATTGATCTTACGTCGACATCGTCGAAATGGGACATACCGGGGAATTATTAAATCTTGAGAATTCCACCAGTCGAGTCTATAATTTAATCATACGACTACCAATTCAAATATTCCTACTTATCATAATCGAATCAGTCATTTTAGAATCGATTAAATCTGAAAAGAAAGAAAATTAAATGTCAATCGACAAGAAAATTACTCTTCATAAGGGGTTGGTGAGTGGAAAGTAAATCCCTTATTCCCCTACTGAATTAATGGAAATATGTATCGTGTGTGTAGAAACTTTTTCGCACAGAAACGTATTCTGTACGGTTTAATTTGTATTGCTTAACCACTGAAATGTATAATTATATGTTTCGAATATTGAGATGTCTTATTCAGTCGCTGGACTCTGGACTCTGCATTTATTTAGTTACAAGTAGAAGTTAATAATAATTTGTTAACTTTGTTGCTTCGGTAAATAAACTTATTATTAGTGTATACACGTATCTTCGTTACAGTTTCTAGTAACTTGTAAAGGAATATAATGATTAGAGATGGCCACTTGGATGCTTCATCACTCTCATCAGTGATATTGCCGTTTTTAAACAACTGCATATAAGTTACTACAATTTATATAATGTGTAATATTTACCCAGTTAGCATTAAATATTCGAATTGGTTCGAATAAGCCTCTGCAGCATTGCATATGTCTATAATATTATCGTTTCTTTTGTGGTAAGAAAATGTTCATGTTCTCATCACACCGGACATCGCTCGAAATTTTATCTGACTCTTTAATGGCAGCTGATTTTTTAGCATCTAACTCTAGAATTGAGGACCATTTTCAGATAATAAAAGGAATACCACGACACTGCTTGCGAAGTTACCACATTTATTTGGAAATTTTTGATAAGAATAAATGAAATAAATAGCCCACACTTTGGTGTAGGCTATTTATTAGTGCATCTACATCCGGATATCTGGATCCTTTCGTAACATATCTGCTACAAGTTATTGGAGCAGAATTGCATTGTGACGTATGAAGTATACACGTAGTGCGTACTAAATTAGGGCACAGATTTTTTAAGTAACGTCCTATAGAAAGCATATTTACGACGCCATCAGTATGAATTGATGATACACTTGATATGTTGCAGCGTATTACTGTAAACCTTCGAAATATGTATGCAATATGAGTCCTATAAATATTTACAGGGCCATAACGAACAAAACAATAAGTGGTCAAACACGACGGCATTTATTTAGTTAGGACTAGTGTTATATAAAAAAAAATTCTTAATTTTTTTCACAAGAAATCCCATGAACAATTTTGTTTGATCAAAAAACAATTTCTTTTGTATTTTCATCTCCATTGGGGTAAAATAGGGTTAAAAATAAATTATCATCACATTCGTTCATGTAAACATTAACAAATATCGCCATTCAAAAAATTATATACTTATAAACAAGTTAACTAAGCAATTATTTTTCCTTACTCCTTGATTTCAAACACCAATAAAGCAGCACTTCTAACCTGATTGGAGGAAATGTCTATCTTCCATTATCTATTTATTTTAAAAGAAATTTTTCCAATTCAATCAGTTGTGGCTACAAATATAGATTGTACGTAAAAAAAAAAAGCAGGACAATTACGTATCGTATTTAACCTATTAAATGACAAAAAGGGAGAGAAGACATATTAACCTCAGTATAATATTAATTACGTATGTTAATTCACAAAACAGATCATAATTGCTCCTATTAATGCCATATTTATGTTATACACTACTCAGCAAAATTAAGGGAACAAAAAAGTTGCGAAACTTTTTCAGTGATTTTTGAAAGGCTGTAACTTTGTGGGAAATGGTCGTATCGAGATGAAAAAATGAAAGTTTTGAAGGTTGAAGTGTCTAGTGACTAGTTTTGAAATTTTTTGACGTACTTTGATTGTTGCGCAATCCAAAGAAATACCGCGAACCAAAAATTTTACATTATTTTTAAGAGCGTCCTCGGGCTCAGGAATATTTCTTCAGAGTAAATAAATGCAAAGGCCGGTTAGCTTGTTTATTTAACTTTAGTTTGGTGTTTAATGGACTCTATACAACTATTGGTTGCCGAGATATCGGTGGCTGAATGTAAAATGACGCTTTTGTCTTTGGCCATCAATATCTCAGCAACTAATAATCGTACATTGAATCGAAGGATGGTTTTGAAAATTTGAATAACACCTCTATAAATGATGAATGTTGTTCTTGAGCAGATTTTTTTACCCTGGCTATTAATTTGAAAAAAGTACAAAACAATAACTTATTCTAACTTTTTAAAAATCTACCGCCACTTTGCAAATATTGAGGAAAAGACTAATGTGCCATGTTTTTTTTAGTTTATTATACTACCAATAGCTCTGTAAATTTTCAAATTGATTCATCCGACCATTTTTTTTTGGAATGATCAAGGTTTTGAAAAGAATGAAGGGAACGAGATTATTGCTTCGAGACATCATTTAATAATTATAAAGATGGAAAAAAAGCTTTGTTCACTTTGCTTACAATTTTGCTTTCAATACTCATTAATTAAAAAAAATATTTTTTTAAAACGTGTTTTCAATTTTTTTGTTTTTAATCTTGAAACCTCAGTCTTTTCCTCAATATTTGGAGTGGCAGATTTTTAGAGATATGTGGTGGCAGATGTTTTTAAAAGTCTGAAAAAGTAATTTTTTTGTACTTTTTTCAAATTAACAGCGAGGGTAAAAACATTCGTCATTTATAAAGGTTTTGTTCAAGTTTTCAAAACCATCCTTCGATTCGCTATACGATAATTAGTTCCTGAGATATCGATCAAATATGTAATTTTTCATTCAACCTCCGATATCTCAGCAACAAATGGTCGTACATTAAAAACCCAAATTAAAGCTGAATAGACAGTTTAACCTCCCTTTCCATTGATTTACTCCGACAAAATTGTCTCGGCTCGACGCTCGTAAAAAAACAAATTTGCAAAATTTTTGTCTCGCCAAATCTGCGCAATCCAATTTCTTCGGATTGCGCAGTAACAATAGCTCAGAGATATTTTACCAGAAGATTTCAAAACTAAAAAATTCAAGCGTCAAAATGGATTTCCTTTATCTCGATACGACCATTTTTCACAAAGTTACACCCTTTCAAAAATCACTGAAAGGGTTTGGCAGTTTTTTTGTTCTCCTAATTTCTTTGGGTAGTATATTTTAGACAATTAACTAATTGACATTTTGTTGAATATTTTAATAAATAAGTCACATTATGACGTCGGAACCTCCCCATTAAAATTATGTCCTTTATGAGGACACCACTGTCTACATTTTTGGAATGTTAACAAATTGGGTATCAAACAAATTACAATATATATAAACAAAATTTAAATTAAATTATGTATCATACCGTTGAATTAATATCGTAAAAATCAGAACTCAACCGTATATCTAGGTAATGTTATTCATGTCGGAGGAAAGTTAATTTTATGCGTTATATACATGTTTCTTGTTAGAAAATATTGGTGTTCTTTCTTACTAAACTTGTATAATTATGATGATGGAAAATCCAATTTCTGATATCAAGTTAGGTTGATGTGTTCATTAAAACTTTGAATCAAATATCTTTCCCAGGTCGTTATACCTCGAATCCCAACTTTGAGTGCTTCATCAGTTGCTTATATATTAAATATTATAAATATGTATATGAATCCGGATTTCTAAACAGGATATATATTTGCACAAAACCTACGAATATGCTAGATTGTTATACAGTGTATTCAAAATGTAATATATAAATTTGGTGAAATTATTGCAAATACCACTTTTGATTCATATAAAATTGTAAAGTTATTCCTCTTGTTATTTTTTTACAGTTCGACAGAACTTAATTGTTATATTGTTAAATTGTCATAAGATGCTATATCTTGTGACAATTAGCTAGCTACGATAGCTCTTAGGGTAGCTAGGATACGTTAAAAAATACTTTGAATTCAAGAAAAACGAGGAAAAATTAAAACTAAAATATTCAGGCTATGCTTATTTTATTTTTCAGCTGAAAGTATTAAAGACAAAATAGTAAACAAATATTTAAACTTTTGTATAATTCCAAATAATTGTACTAATTTGAACAGAAATGCCAGAATGTGTCTGGCTCCTATTAAAACTGCCAAAATTATATTTTGTTACATCTTGTTTTTTTTTGTTGTTGAATTGGTTATAATTGAAGATTTAACATCAACATTGTTTTAGAAACATCTGCTACATAGTCTTCATTTTTATATCATTATAAATAGAAAAATACTTTCAAATCGTGTGCCAAACACGATGTTGAATTTTCATTCAAAAAAGAAAAATGTCAATGAAATCATGATTGAAAACACCCACAAATTTATTTTAACTTTATCAAGAGGTTCCATTTAATTAGATCTTATATACCAGAGAATTTTTGAGAAAAGAAAATACTGAATTTACTCACATGAATACATCTACAAATATATATATATATATATATATATATATATATATATATATATATATATATATATATATATATATATATATATATATATATCTATATCATTAATATCATTGTACTTGCTAGGGTTATTATCTTGCTAAAAAAGTAGTTCGAATTAAAACCCAATTAAAAATATCAACTTACTACTTAATGGGTACAGACTTAGATCTAAAAGAAGTAACATATTCATAGTATGTACTAAGTTATAAAAAAGTATGCGTTGCTTCTGTAATAATTCATACAGGTATACCTACCATATTAAACACAAGAGAAGAGATAATTTAAGTTCATATTGGAGTTAATAGTTTTAGGAAGTGATGGAGATAAATTGTGGTATTACAGTAGCACGTATTCTTATCTGGTACCTTATTAAACATTGAAAGATTATATTTCGCATTTGCAATATAATATCATTTTCTATATATGAATACGACTAACATTTTTTGCCGTAAAATTTATTTATAAAGCTACGTCGAACATGGAATGTGTCGCTTTCACTTTGACACCTCGTTCGCGTGCAAATTCTTGACCATTGCGAAACATTAGTGACTTAAAGCATATGGCATTATTTACGGGCTGCATAAATGGAATTCACGTCGCAAGGTGCAATAATTATGTGCCGGTGTTAGATTGGCGCGAGCTAAAGAACGAAAGAACACCGCACGATTATAGTCTGCAACCAAGGAAGTCCAAGGTCTACCACACGTTACTGTAAATGGCCACCGCCCTCCTGAGAAGTTCAATGATATTTGCTTCCAAATGTGAAACCAGTCATGCAAACTATGATAAGGTTTTCATAGTCAGCTGATAATTCTTTTGAGTCATTTTTTTATATAATGTTTGGACTATCAAATTATTTATTATTACTTAGCAATGCCAAGCAATTTAATTAAGACAATGACAATTTAATTTTACACAACTTGATGCCCGGAGATATAATGTGACCGTGAATTGTGTTTTGAAGAACACTTTTTTTTTTTTGAAGAAACTTTAGTTCTCTGAGAGAGTTTCAATTTTTCGCAAAACCCTGTAGATTACATATTGCTCAATGATATCAATTTGGTTGCCGAATTACGTCGGGTGATGTATAATCTTTCGGTGAAAAACTGATGCCTGATTATTTGTTGATAAACATCTAGATAATTCTAATAAATGATCAGAGATTTCGATATCGATAGTATAAATAAATCGATATCTGACAAAAAGAAATAGAGAACTTTATTGCCTTTAATTTTAGGAAGGATTAATTAATTATTAAATCTTAATTTTATATTTAAATGTTAATATGTAAACGCTATTCCCCTCAACGGATTTTGGGACAATTCGCCAGGGGTAATAAATGTTCATTATAATGTATAATAAGAAAAATAGGAGGTTGATTGCACACTTCGGCTAGCTAACTCTGGCATGAAGGGGTTCGTGTTCTGTTATACAGGATGGTTCACTAATGTCGGACAATCAGAAAATTAAATTAATAAAATATACTTAAAAGGCGCTTAAAATAAATGTATTATTACCATGGACATAATTAATTTCGTTTAATATTTCAGCTTTTACATTGCTATTTACATTACTTTTTACAGTATTGAATTTGGTTTTTTTTTTTTGAGGACCACTCGGATAAATAAAGACAGTGTCCCTTATAATTTAGAATTACACTATTGTTAATACAGCATAAACAAATATATGTACGAGTATGTCTTTATTTTAGCTCTCCCGTGTATAATACCCTTTATTATACACACATGTAAATGTAAGATTTAATGTACTTTTATTCAGTAAAAGCAAATGGTTTCTATACCCAGGATGGTTCGTCTTTAAGTAGGCAAAACGCGCCATTCTAGGTTGGTTCACGGAAGAAATGAAAGGTTGGGGGGTGTCGAACGGTCCTTCAGTCAAAGTTGAATTTAGCGAAATAGTCATACTCTCAAAATAGAAAAAAGTCCTAACTATATTTTTTTAACCCTAACCGTATAACAAGCTAAATAAAAAAATAATGAAAGGAGAAAAAGAAAACAAAAATCTATTTTATCTCTACTATAGAGAATTATTCCTTTCTGTTTAACAATCTACATCTAAACCTACCCCTAAACGTGACTGTTCAGGTCTACAGGGATAAAACGGGTAAAAAGCAGTAGTACTGCTCGGCCTAAAGCCATTTATCTAAGGCTAACAGCTAGGTTGAAATAGGGCGCGCATAATCTAAAAAGGGAGCTATATTCCTCTCGTAGAGTGGAAGTGGAAGAGGCACAATTAAATGGCCTCCAAATACCCCGATTTGGTCCCAAATCGAGATATCTGGATAATTTTTTTTTATGTGGATATACGAAACGATAATTTACGTGCATGTACATCAAGAATTCGATAAGCTACGTGCAAAAATTGTAGCTGTCCTAGAAAGCTTGATGTCAGAGCCTTTCGTAAATATCGGTAAATTAAACTTTGACTATTTAGGCATCGTACACAATGGCGACATTTTTAACCATCTAATAAAATTAAATTTTAAAAGAGTTTGCATGTAATCTTCGTCGTTTATTTTCTGTTAAATTGTTGTTTACTTACATTTTTTCTTATTGGAACATTTTGTTTAATTTCTTTACGTTATTTAATATACTTATCCATAGAATATTTTCAGCATTGATTGATTTAATAAATGCTAGTTTAATTCACAATTAGCTCTAAAAAATACTGACATAAAACGTAGTCACCCTTAATTCTTTCAGCATTTATAAAAAATGATCAAACAACTTATTTCAAGTGAATTTGAAAAATGACACTCCATGAATTCTTAAAGCGTATTAAATATTGCGGGGGAAGTTACTGATAATAAGGCTATTTCCTAGGAGGGGCTAGTCCTAATCTAAAAGAGCTAATAATTGTTTAAATGTACATATGAAGGATCCAATTACAACATACGGTGGGCGTATTCCCTAAATAAATGAAATAAACAATAACTAAATCTCAAGCATCCAATTATTTAGTGATGCTTTCTATATTAGATATTTAATTCATAACATATGTAGCTTTTAGATACATGGTCCGGATGCTCATAGAGTTCATCAGATATAAGCATCGTGATCGTATGATCGGCTCATATCGCATACATAGGTTTGCTTATTTATTTCCTTTTCTGTTACACATAAGTGTTCATTCAAAATTTGTATTTGCCAGGTCTGTATACTAGAAATTAATTTATCTCAATTTTTAGTTTGCAATACAAAGATAACGATTATTGTTCGTGCTGTGACCAAATATGATATAACTCGAGTCGTAGATTTTTATATAGCAGCACAAAGGACATCCCGAGAGTTTACTGGAGTCAGGTATACCTACATTCCGCTCGCACAACACGCGTCAAACGATGGATTGCCTTTCTAGGTGTTGCCTTAATCGCTCTATCAACCTGCTGCGGCTTGTAATTGCTTTTATAAATCCACCGGGAGATTTATAATGCAGTAATGAAAATCTGCTCGCTTCACTAATTGTTATTGATTCTGAAGGTATCTGGCAGGTCAAATATTCAAGCCTATCAGGGGGATCTTATCAAGTTTACCAGTAAGTTTACCAATTAGCAAAAAGTCAAATATCTATACTACAATTTTTATTTAAAAATAACAGCCGCCGAGTTAGACTTGAAAATGACGTGGACTATTATAATTACTATAAATGGAACTGCATTACAGCAGACATTACACAGTACCAACTTTAATACCAGCCCATATACAGTGTGGGGCATAGGTACCTGATGATTCTTAATTGTTGTTTACCGGCGACTGCGTGAATTGATCATGTCCAATGTGAGGGAAGAGAGAGCTCACCTAATGCCGTTTCAGTTTTCAGTCGTCAGTGGAGCTGTGGACTAGGCAGTATTGTGCGCTCAAAATGCGATGTCATGCGACAGTTCATGTTAGAACAGTTTTTTAAAAATAGTGAATTTATCCAAACTCAGCGACATTTCGTATACATTTCAAGATTCCATGTCATTTCTGACCATAACACTATAAATTTATGGCTGTTATGGAGTGGTTTTACTTAATGTTGAATCACTCTATCCAAAAAAGCCACCGGGTCCTATTCGTACAGTTTGAACTGCGGAGACCACCAAAATTGTGAGACCAGCAATCTAATACAGGTCATGCAGTTACGATTACATCATAGCGGTACTTAGATATTCTACAGAATATCTTGGAGCCAGAATTGCATCAACTTGGAATTGATTTCAACAGGGCACGGTTGCAACTAGATGGCGCGACTGCACACACAGCACAGGCAACAATGGCTGTCTTGCGTGAACTGTCTCCTCTACGTTTGAGCTCAGGGTACGACAATATTTCTTATACTGTTCATTCTCCGGACTTGATGTTATGGGGCCCTTATCCATCCCAACAGCAAAATATATTCTCCTTGACTCTACAATATTCAAGATTTACATCAACGAAGCAGAGATGAGAGTATTATATAGATACCAATGCAATATAAAAGTAGTAGGAAATATAAAGAGTAATAGGAAATATCCGCGGTTGATTAAAACAATGCGACAATGTGTACGTAATAATGGAACTCGTCTCAGTCATATTCAAAAATAAAAAGATATGGAACTACCTGTGTCATAATAGAAAACGCTGAATATAAACTTTTCAGCGTTATTTCATTTCAAAAATCATCATGTTCCTGTGCCCCACTCTTTACAATATCACAAATATATATATATATATATATATATATATATATATATATATATATATATATATATATATATATATATATATATATATATATATTTTTTTTTTTTTTTTTTTTCAAAGATATTTTTTTCAAACAATTTGAGAAAACATCCTTTACAAGCAATACAAAGTCTAATAAGGTTATTTATTTTTCTCCCTGATCTGTTGTGTACGAATCTCCTATTTACATTTTCATCTCATTTAAATTGTCATAACGTATCTGACTCTAATTTGGATGAAATTAATGATAATATGAATCCTCAAGATAACATTTATAATCTGTCACACTGATAGTTAGAATCCTCAAATGATGTATGTAAATCATATATCTCGTTATTTTGTGTGATTTTGAGGTTTAATGAATTATCAGTGAATTTAAACGAGGTATTATGTACATACATACATGTTCGTTATTAATTCAGGATCACGCGTTATTTCAGTGGTAGATTTCTGTATCAGTTTACATAAGTCTCAAGATGATAGTAATTTCCTTCATTTAGAAGTACTTTCATGAGTTGTATAGGAAAATTACATATATGTACAAAGGGTATGTGCAACTGATTAGTAACCAACAAGTTGTTCAATTCACAAGTTTTGCAGGAAATTAATGAATTATGTTCCTGAAGAGTACTTGCAAGTTTGTTTTAATCATCAGCCGTCGTTACTACTTTGATATTTTTACGTTTCAATCGCTGTTACATGTTTATTTCATAATTCCAATAGATCTGTAGCATAATATGTATATCGTTACGTACCGCAATTCAGATTACTTAAAGGTTTAGGATGGAAGGTTGCCGAAGTCAACATGATCCACAAACCAGGCAAAGCGTCAATCATGTTTCATCATATAGGTCAATTTTTCTACTGCCTATTTTATCGAAACTGTTCTTTATAGTTCTGAAAGGGCTGAAACTCATCATTGAAGAAATAAACTTAATTCCAAATCATCAGTTTGGCTCTAGAGAAGGCTACTCAATTATAGACCAAGTTCATAGTATTACTTACATCATCAAAGAATCGCTAGAAAACAAAGAAGACTAGTCAGCCATCTTTCTAGATGTTGCGCATGCTTTTGATAAAGTATGGCATGATGGCTTAAAATATAAACTGAATATGCTACTCCCACAGCAATACTCAAAACTACTGGAATCATTCATCTTTGAAATATTTTTCAGAGTCAAACAAGATGACGCATACTCTGAATTGAAAGAAATCAAAGTAGGAGTGTCACAGGGAAGCGTTCTAAGACCCATCTTGTATTTGATTTACACAAGTGATATACCACACCTGGAACAAGATACCATAGCTACTGGCAGATAATACTGCCATTCTAGCGGTAGGTAAAAACAAAAACCATGAAAAAGTAGCAATTAAACTACAAACATCAGTTAACTAAATCAGTAACTGGACCAAAAGATGGCGTATTAAACTGAAAGAAACCAAATCAGTCCACATAAACTTCACAAATATAAAACCCCAAATCTCTTTATGCCAACTGCGAAATATCTGGGTATTACACTAGACGCAAGACTTCGCTGGAAGGTCCGTGTTAAAAAGAAAAAGGATGACCTGGATATAAGATTCAAGAAAATGTACTGGTCACTTGGTAGACACTCCAGCTTATCAACATACAACAAAATACTTCCGTATAAACAAGTCCTTCCGTATAAACAACTATGGGGTTGTGCCAGCAAGAGTAGCATCTTAATAATCCAGAGGTTCCAGAATATAGTGGTGAGGAACATCGTCAATGCGCCTTGGTATGTCAGAAATCGTGACCTCCATCGAGACGGACGCTATGGTCCAAACAATTGCCAAATTTGCAAGGAATCATGAACAGCGACTCCACCAACACGGGAACGTCGAGGCTATCCAGGTCCTCGACAACTCCAATATCACAAGAAGACTCAAGAGAGTAAAGCCTTTTGAGTTGACCAAGTGATTATTAGTATTGTGCGGTTGTATACACGTTAATATTAGTGTAATTAACTTACTAGATATTAAGGAACACTAGTGAATAAGTCCTTTCATCTAAGTTTTCAACGTACTAATTTAAGTTAGAATCAAATTACTCATTGATATACCTACTCAACTATCAGATTGTTATATGAGTAAATGCCCCGTAAGGGGTGTTTAATTTAAAAAAAAAAAAGATTACTTAAAGAAATTCCGAAATTTTTGCGTATCTGCTAAAATGTTTATTTTTATGTAAATATTGCCTCCTCGCATTTATTAGAAACTTGAGTAAATTTCGATATTTAACATGTACCCTGAGCTCCCGTATCAGCTTTTTACATACATATTTCATGAATTCTTCTCCTGAGACCTCTCTCGACTTGTACAACTTTATATTTGCAGAACCTTTGATCTCGTCCATGCACGCATACGTAAATTTAAATTAGTTTAAAACAGAATTAGTAATCCTGCGCAAATATCTAACGCATACCCTTCTATGTACCGAAGCAAAATTAAACATTAAATTCTTTCTACATAACACGAGAAATACCTATGTCAACGTAGAGCTATCGGTTATCATTCTCCAATATACTTTTATTTATGGCCCCCATCCTAGACATTACTTTAAACACACCCGCATACGGCATCCATCTTTTGAAAACTGTCTCTGGCTTTCGGCCTTTCTTTTTCAAACGCCTTCTTTGTGGAACCCGTATCAAAATAATATTTCACCCGTTTCAAATAGCCAGAGACGGGATCGAGGTATGCCATTCTTTATAAGTTTAGTGTACGATTACTCACATTACTGTGTTGATGAAAATTCTCAGTGATGAAAAGCTTAACGAAAAGTTCGTGGAGTTATATATTATGAAGCTCTATACTAAAAAAAAAAATTAAGTAAGTTTATTGTAATGTGTAAGAAATTACAAGTAACTTTCATGCATTACAATTGCCTTCTCATTACGCATGACTTTAATTTATCGTTTTTGTTTTGGTTTATAATAATTTAGTAATCTATTTTTCAAAGAATATTCAGAAAATCTGATTAAGTAAAGAAAAATAATTAGTAATTAGGACTTTTATAAACTTTTGTAGTTTATATTTACCCCCAAAAAGTCATAAAGCTAGAAAACCACTTTTACATATACTCGTAGCACTAAAAAGTGCACTCACTCGATGTGTGTATAAAACTTAATTGAAAAATTTATCGAGTATGGCTCAGATATGTATGTAAATGATATTTTTAACGTTTTAGATTTTTAGTTACTATATTTTATATACTAATATATTAGTATACTTAGTTTTGTGTCAGAATTAACCAACTGTTATCGGTAAATCGGTAAATTTCATATATATAACATAACTTTGAACAACATAACTACGACTTCTAGATGTACTATATTTTATGTATAGTATACAACAAATCCCAAAGATAAAATTAAAGGCAACGAAAGATATAACGATGATTTATGAATTCATTTGTCGAAATTGCCAAGTATAGTTGACAGACAAAGAGAGCACTTATGATTAGATTTAAGAAGCATATGGCTCACTTTAGGAAGCTTAGAAAAATCGTTCATCGGCAAACATTCTTTCCAAAAAAGTCAGAATGGATTTTAAAGGACTGCGAAATATTATGTGTACTTTTATATTTATATAAAGGAAAATTTAGTGTTGTTAGGTGATTGATAGATATTATTAAAAATATATTATCTATCACCTCTGAAAATTCGTTGTTATTCGTATGTATTATCATCCGTCCTTTCTCAGCTCATACTATATAACTGTGAACACATTCTTATTTAATTAAAAACCTCATAAACGTCGCCTTCTCGTATATCTCCGGTGAAGAAAAATGAATGACCATTTTAGTAGTTCACATAAATCCTCAAAGTTGCGTGGGAGATTCGCCACTGTACGAGTATACCAAAGGAGATAATACGTTTCTAAAGCCGTACTTTATTGTATTAATCAAAGGAATTTTTCAACGAATCATCCTATGGTTACAGTCATTATCCTGAAGAATATAAAGAAGCATATGGTACTTTGATCTAAAATTATTCGGGTGAGGTTAAAATTATCGGTCGCTTTGAAAGGCCAGATAGACCAAGAAGTCTGAAATTTTTACTCATTATTTTGCCGAAACTTTTTTGTGTATTTTTCGTTAATCGTATGTTAAAGTAAAATAACGTTTATATGAACACATTCATCATAATTTGCTATATAATCCATGAGAATTTGGATGGGATACTTTAATATTATACCGAGAAAATAATGCGTTAATTAATTAAACTTATGGTAAATATGTACTGATTTAGAATATGGGGAAACAAATATAAGTTCCTTTTTTACAAATGATAACTTATTTGTTATATATTTACAAACCTGATTAATCCAACATATTAAATAGTATTTAATACTCTTATTTACTAAGTAAGCAACGCATTTGTGTTTCTTTATATGTAAAGCAAATTCTACCTTTCAAATAGAATTGTTGGTTAATATCTAAGATATCGATTATTAACGAATAAATAAATAAATAAATTTGTTTATGGAAACAAATGTCCTCTCTATGATAAAATGATGTAAAAACAATATGTAAATTGATGTTAAATAAGAGTTAAAAAGTAAGCATATACCTATTTCAGTTTAACTAAGCTTCTCGTTGAAAGATACAAAAAAAAAAAAGAAAAAGCTTTTAATTTGAACGGAATTTCGTTTATCTAAGTAATTTTCCACTGACGTCAACGAATTTTGTTTCATAATTATGTAAAAAAATAAGAATACCCAAACCGGTAATATTTACCTACTACAAAAGCAAGTAAGTACATATTACCCCAATACACATAAATTAATATAAAAACAACATATAGCTCAGTCGATTTATATAAAACATTAGATGCTTACTTTAGATGCTTTAATTATATAACTCCGGCACTGTCGTGTTTACATTGCTGTTAGCGCAATGGAAATAATTATTTTATTATATATAAGAGATAAGAGTGAGGCAGAGGATTAATAAAACAAAATCAGTATTAAAACAGAATATGTTAAATGTAAAATTATATTTTGTGCTTCCAAGGAAAAATATGTTCATAAGAACAGATTGTAAAACTGTTAAAAAAATTCTAATTGTGGTAAGTCTTAATTTTATAATGAACAAATATAGTTATAATGAAAACATAATATTTTATTTATTTATCTATTCATTTATACACCATTCAATAGCCAGGGCCTATTATATAATGGGAAAAATTCACCAGAAAACATATACCTAATGTCAAATAATAGCAAAATCTAAAATAAAGCTATTTTTGAAACATTGAATGTTAAATATTACACAACACAACATTACGTATGTCTGTACGACTAGAATTGCAAATATCTACCCTATTTTGTATTGTTTGGAAATCTATATAAATTTTAAATATTGGTGAAAATAAAGGTACACTTTTTTTAGGAGTTGTAAGACAAAAAATATTTATGTTACGTACAGGCAATCTGGTAACATAAAGGTTAATTTTTGGTAACAACTGTGGTCAATAAATACAATTATTTAATAATTTATTCAAAGAAATTACACCTAAATACTTTCCAGTTTAGAGTTAAACTTTAAATCTATTTAATAAACTTGTGCGTATTACCTCTAACTGGTAGATAAAATCCATCACAACGAGAACCGACGCATTTTAAAAATATATATTTCAATAAAAGATGTCTGATAAATTTTATCCAAAGAGCGAATATATTGTGTAGTAAGTTTATGATAATTTTATAGCTAATAATCAGTGCATTATATTGGCTATAATTTAATATATTTACGTTGAAAAAATGAAGTTCATATAAAAGCGTTTATTTATCAAAAGTAAACTTGAGCTTTTGGTACATCTTATTAAGATAGCTTCTTGAGTTTTCGTTGCACTCAACTTATTTAAGCATTATTCGCAATAATATTTTCGTATAGTTGTTAAAAAACTGTTTTAGTGCTCACAATCAGTGTAATAAAACACAAACAACTAACATACTTATTCATGAAATTATCTTTAATCTATACAGCGATATACATATGGATGCTACATATAAAATATTTCATGGAACATGTTACGGAAAATTAATATTGCAATGCAATACGGATACAGATCAATCAATGCCTTCACAGTATTCTGTGTTAAACCGCACAGCTTTTTTCAAGAATAACTAAACAGAATAAGAATAATATGATGTACAGTCCATGCCATCCCGTACATAATTCCATATTCAGTTCTATGAAATATGATAAATTACTTATGTCAGCAGAAGTTTTTAATCTGATTTGTCTAATCTGAGAATATATAAAAACCATAAGTGGACGTTATAAACTCTTTGTATTATAGTTCTATTATGATTGAGAAAAGAAATAAGTTGCTAATGTTAAGTAAGTATTTTAAGAAAAGGAAGAGGATTTTTCGAAAGAGGTAAGCTAATATTTGTATAACAGAGTAAGTCGAGTTGGTTATACATCGAGAGAACAATGTTAGTGTTAATGGATTATGTTTATGAAAATTAAGGACTTATGGCGGTCTACGGGGTGCTTTGTGTGGTAAAATGATACTAGTGGTATGTTATTGCTATAGCTACGCATATATGGAATAAATTAAATAGCGAGCAAGCTGATATCGAAAGAGATGTTTCGGGGCGAAATGCGGGAATAGATTGATTTAAACTTATCGCAAAAGCCGATCGCCTTGTGCGGTTAGCCAGGTCTGAGATGGCCACATTCTTACCCGTAAGAAAGAGATGTGCCGTGATTTGATGAGAGATGCAGATTTTTCCATATCTTAAATATTCACTGGCTGATCAAAAATCTGTTTTATATATTTTATAATGAAAAGTCTGCAGAATTTATGTGTCTGAACCTTTTTCACAATGCTCTTTTTATATGAAAAATTCTCGACACTCAACCAAAAAACTGCGAAAATTCTCCAATTTTGTCATACTTTCAAATGCTTGATATGGAACGTAAGCGCTATTTTAAGAAAACTTCAGACTTGACTCTATAAAATCATTAGGGTTAAAGAATTACTCGTCAAAAATGGTTCCCGTTTTCGAAAATTTTATGGTTATATTCTTGTTTAATTTTTATTGAGCTTATTCATCAATAAAGGAGTCATATCCAAAAATCGCTTTAAAAGGGTTTAGACAGCGCTCTATAAAACTCCTTTTGCAGATTTCAGTTTCGTCAATTTCTCTCGGAATTACGGCTCTTTCGAGAAAAATGACAACCATTATGCAACAACCTCATAATTGTCTCAACTTTGGAGACTCCTTTCATACAATCTATTATTCTGACGCGTATTTACATTGCATATTTTTTCCATTTTTACGTCATGAGTCCACGTTTTCTATATTTCCCCTTCCGTTATGACCAAATACAACTCAATGATAACAACGAAATTAATTACTTTATGGAAATATTGCGAATAATAACAAAAATCACACACGAAAAAAAAAAGAAATTAATTTGACTTGAAATATCTGCAAATAATGATTCTCACAATTAATAATTGTGGATATTGTAAATCTGGAATAAATTTTAAAATTTGTGTAAAATTTTGAATCTATGATGAGATTCTTTACCTTAGTAGAGCAAATATGCATTTAATCATATACTCCTAATACATAACAGTGTAATAAAAATGAACGATCGAATAGTTAGCGGTTTGTTACAAAAATACGATGGCATGAGGCGAAAACTCGAGATAGATAAAAGCTCGATGCATGCATTGAATCGTGCTCAAAATGATCAAATAGATTTTTCAGAAACGCGATATTTTAACGTTCGGCGTTTAGAAAACATAGAAAGCGCTTTAATGTTTTCAAGTCTTTTCAGAAATAACTTCGAAGCGACGTTATCTTTGTGAACGTAATAATCCTCTTTTTATCTATTTGCCTGAGTAAATGCAACAACAGTATATTGTTAGAACAATATAAATCTCTTTCGATAACATTTATTGACATTGAAGTTTCATATTCGTATTCCGCTTCCAATTACCTCTCTATAAGCATGATCTCTGTTGCCTGCAAGTTATGGAGCTATGAATCGGTAGTTAAGGAATCTTTTTCTAGTTGCGATGAATGGACTACCTATTTCGATATCGGAGAAATAGTTGATGTAATATTCTTAGACGTCTCCCGGCGCTTTTGATAAATAATTCAATAGTTATTAAACAGTCATTAAAGTGAATATATAGATTTCAAGTCATTAGTTTTCTAAATATGCGATGCGTTAAATAAAATACCGCAGATAACCGCATTTGGGCCTATTTTATCTGTTTCAATGAAGTGTGTTTCAAGTGTACTATGTTATTTAACATCTGACACTAAAATCTTACAAAATCTTAAAAATAAAACAAAGAATAGCGCAGGGTCGAGTAGCTTTTAACAAAAAGAAAGCACTTTTATGCTCGGGGGTAATAAACTTAGAAACAAGGAAGAGATTTTTGAAAACGTATGTATGGAGCACGGCACTATACAGTTGCGAAACCTGGACGATAGGGGAAGCAAGTAGGAAGAAATTAGAAGCTTTTGAGATGTGGTGTTATCGAAGAATGATGAAAATACCATGGTTTGATAGGGTTAGAAACGAAGAACTATTGGAGAAATTCGGCAAGAAAAGAAGTATGTGGAAAAACATAAAGAAGAAAAGAGATAGAATGGTAGGCCACTTGCTGAGACATGGGGGAATAGTCCGCGATATTTTGGAGGCAGAAATAGGAGTGAAGAAAGGCAAAGGTAGGCCTAGATTAGACTACTGCTCGCAAATAGTAAGGGATGTAGGTTGTAGCACAATTATCGAAATGCGTAGGTTAGCACAAGATAGGAGAAGCTGGAGATTAGCGTCCAACCAGTCTTGGGACTGATGACTAAAATCTTCTCCACCCCTGTTAGTCAAGAGGATATAAACATTTTTATGTCATGGTATGCAAAATGACTCATATTTAAACATTTCCAAATGTTCAGTCCTAAATGTTGATAAACATAAGGTGTCTCAGTTGTAACTATAGGATTTTTAAATGTGCGCCATTTGTGTTCTGTCAAAGATAGGGCGTCAATATTTAACGACTGTCATCTACAAACCATACGACGTCTACAGTTAACAGTTCAACAACGAATAGTTGGTATAAAACATTAAGAAAAATTTGCACAATATTAGGACAAAATGAAGCACCTACAGAGTTAACAGTTCGTAACTTAATCAATAAAGTTGAAGAGATGGGTTCTGTTATTGATGATAAGGCAACAGCAATAGGTTCTTGTCGTGGTCGGCCAGATGAAAATATTGCTGCAGTTATAGAAAGTGTAAGGGAGTATTGAAACACATCAATTCGACATCGTGCACAGCAATTGATTCTGTTAAGAACCATTACGCATTGGATTTTAAAGAAAAATCTGCATCTGTCAGCATACAAAATTCAGTTGACGCAACAGTTAAAAGTTACAGATAATTTACATCGTCGTGTATTTGTTAATTGGGGGTTAAAAAAGAAAGAAGGTGATGCTGATTTTGCAACAAAATTTTATTCGGCTATGAAACACATTTTCATCTTGATGGATACGTCAGCAAACAAAATTATCAAACTTGGGGTGTTGAAAATTGATATGCTGTTCACGAAAAGTAAATGCATCCACAGTGATGCACCGTTTGGTGTGCATTTTGGATTGGCGAAGTAAGTAATCGGACCATACTTTTTTGAAAATAAAGCTAGTAATGCTATCACAGGCACCTTGATGTCGTGTGGTTTGTAGACAATAGCCATTAAATATAAATACGTGTTATGGAGTATACAAAAATAATCAATAAAGTGAACCAAATTTCGATTCAAGGTAAGTTCAAGATTTGTCTCCTAAGGCTTTTTTAAAAATGTATACAATTTACATTATACTTCTACAATTATTTTTTAACACTTCTTGCATACACTTCTTACTTCTACAATAAGAAAAATAAATTTTGCACCAATAATCAAACCGAACTTACTGTGAAATATGCTGTAATATTATGCATTTCTAAACCTTAAATTAGAATTTGTAATATTAAATTATCGTTACGTGGTCACTATCGACCATATATTAATTTAATCGATCTAATAAAATATGCATTTAATCTCCTGTTAAAATTATATACGATAATGTCCTCTTTTTCAGGCAAACATCGTAGCACACCCCTGAAAGAGTCATTACGAAAGTCGTCTTTCTGCTTGAGCATAATTACATTCTACATGAGCGAAAACATTTGCATTTAGATTCACACTGATTGCCGCTATTAACTACTGCAAATGTCTTTTTACTTGCTGCGGAATATGATTTATATCTAAATATATATATATATATATAAATACAGTTGAGGCGGCAATGTCGAGTAGAGAAACGATTAAAATTTCCATGTATATTGCCTTACAGTGGCATCTGAGTGGGACGGCCATAAAACTAAATCAGCTTGATCCAATTTCGAATGACACAGTGATCTCTGTGTGCACGGGCATACTACCCGAAGCTAGAATATCTGAGATTCTTGTTGCAATTGTAGAGGAAAAACGGGTTATATTGGGTGTAATTTGTTCCGCTGGATAAGACAATAAACTTGCAATTGGATCTCGGGGATATCGCACTCTACCGGGAAGGTTGATCTAGTTTCTCCAGCATCCGAAATTATTTTACCGATTCGAGACGGTTATATTAATTAATAATATTAACGACAATTTGAGCATTGATATGCAAGTATATAGTTGAAGTTGTTAAAAAAGTCAGCAGAGTGGACATTACATACACTAGGCAGAAAAATTAAGGGATGTAAAAAACTCAAAATTTTTAGGTGATTTTCAAATAGCTGTATCATGGAGATAAATAGTTGCAGTGCAATTTAAAAACTTGAAAGCAAATTGAAGCTTGAAGTTCTTAGTTTTCAGATTTTACCAAAGAGAATATTACTAAAATCATTAAAAAAACAACTCTTGTAACAACGAATGACAAAAAATTATTCCCCATGTAATAAGTCTTAGTAGGAAAAATCAATCGACGTTAAATAACTTGCTATGGTGGTGATTGTGAGTTTTTCAGGCAATATATATTTTTTAATTTTAATGCAAAATACCAGCCGCAGTACGATTGTTATATATGTCGTAGTCTCAATTCATGAAAAGCCTAGGCAGTACATGAACTGCCGGCATATTATGTAAATTATTAATGTTACACAATCTGCCTAGGAATTTCATGAAACGCCGTGCTCGTCTCGGCAGATGATGTTTCAAGTCGTACTGCACGATCTGCCATAAATTAGATATCGACTGTTCGTGAAGTGACCAGCGTTGCCCGGTAGATTGTGTTCTATTACTTGTGCTTATTTGTTTTGTTTTGTTTAATGGAAACTATGGAAAATAAGAGTGAAAAAGAACTGTTCGGTGACCATTACAAAGAATACTACATAGCAAAGCCAAACAAACGACAGCAAACGACGAGGGCAAGGGTATGTAAAATGTTCATGCCGACCCTCTAAGGTGCAATGTAAGACCAATAGATGCAAATGTCTTAAAGCAAAACTGCAATGCAATTACAGATGTCACAAAAGTGGCCCGTGCGCCAATAAATGAAAAAAAAATCTGTATATATAGGTAGCTAGTTTATTTTTTATTTTTCTGTTTTGTTGTTTATTGCAGGTTTAAAGAGAATTTTATATATGGATTTTACCTGTATTATTATTTTATTTCATCCATATAGATAGACGATAAATCAGAGAACACAATCTGCCGGCCATCGTGGTCACTTCACGAACAGTCGATATCTAATTTACGGCAGATTGTGTAGTACGACTTGAAACATCATGTGCCGAGACGAGCATGGCGTTTCATGAAATGCTTAGGCAGATTGTGTAACATTAAGAATTTACATAATATGCCGGCACTTCATGTACTGCCTAGGCTTTTCATGAATTGACGTATTTCACCATGAGACTACGACATATACACAAATAAATATTTCCATAAGGACATTAAGGTTATGTCGCCTAAACACCACTGAACTGAATGGTAATATTATTTAATATCTAAGTGAAAGAAAAACTATCTAAATTTTGATGATGGCGGGAAGTACTTGGCTCAGAACTCGGATTTGCTTAATAAGCCTTAAGATATAATCAAATACCCATTATTAACTGGCCAAGATTGGAATTTTGTTTTTAACATAAATCTTATATGAGAAATTACTTAAATTTGGTTCTACACCATGTTATATCAAAGGAATGATTCAAATCCACTTTGTTTTACAGGTTCTCTGATAAATGTGTAATGTTTGTACTGACATAGATGTAAAAATATATTTAATTTACATTTGATATGAACATGATATATTGCTAATGATAAAGCAGTTTTTAAAACTGAAAGATTTGGAAAATTTAGAAAATTTGCGAAATATAAAGTTGCCAGTTAATTAATTATCAAAAATACTAAAGACGATTAAATTATTAAGTGTATTTAATTTAACTACTTATTCTAGCCTAGAAACCTAAATTTTCAGTGCTTTTTCAAGCTTGATAAAACATATTTTTTGATATTTTAGGAATATAAAAAAAATTGATAAAAAATAAAAATTGAAACAGTTTTGAGCTGCCAAACGTAAAAAAGGGGGTAAGCTGGTTGACATAATTGTCACCCTTCCGTTCATCTGATACAAAATGTAAAAGTAGATTCTTAATTTGTAATAATGTTGTTATCATTGAAGAAAATCAATCATATCAAAAAAGAAAAAAATGGTTTTCACAAGATGGAAGTTTGTAATGGATATTTGTACCCATTTTTTTCCAAGTTTTGAATTAAAAAAATATTTTGTTACAAAAATGGTAGGACTGATAGATAATCATATGCTGAAAGTCCTGGCTAAATTTGAAGTCAATCGGTTGAATAGAACTTGAGATTTTATGTTAGCCAAGTCAAAAAAGGTACTTTTGAGAAAAACGTGGTTAATTTGGAACAAAAATTTAAGGCAGCCGCGGTAAAAGTCAAATAATGACCTCTAAAATAGCCATAACTTAACTGTAAATATTTTGAATTTGCAAATTTCCTTTGGAGGACACATTCTTAAAGATTTAAATTTTAAGAATATGCAAAAAATCAATGTTTTCAAAATTCTATATACTAGAATACGCCCTTAAGAAGATACTTTCTAATATTTCATCATTGACTATTATATCAAGCAATCACAGAGGATGAATGAATATCTCATATTATTTCTAATTTACTAACATTATATTATATTAATATGTATGTCACTAAATTGCTTAGGGCTAGTCTTTTAATGCATTATAGACTTGAATCTATTTAATTGTAATAATAATGCTTTATGTAATAATAATGTTTTGATTCATCAACCATTTGATGAATCCTACCTTTTCCATCCACTTTCTAAAACTTAACATTTTATTTCTACCACTAGAAATAAACAAGTAAAGACGAACGTATATAATTATATATTATTTTCGATGTAAACATATTTAATCAAATCCATTCTTGAAAAATTTGTGTTTCGTATACCAATTGTTATTATCTATTTTATCGTAAAAAAAAATCAAAAACCCTATCATCTACCACACTGCCAAACAGTATGTGCAAAATTCCATCTGATATCCTTAGGGTATTGTATGAGAACTTCTGCCTTCTTGTATTTCGAAATTGAAAGGGTGCATCTTTTCAATTTCGTAGTTCTCTCCGCAATATCATAACAAAGAAACCCCTATTTAATTGTTCCGATAAAGTGATTGTAGAAGATCACCCTCTGATATTGGTATCCCTATCTGTTGTTCGCTGAAGGTTCTGTTCATATGCCTGAAACTTCTGACAACTCTCATTAGGTCTGGCATACAGAGCAAATATTATTTCCAGTATTATTTATGTCACGTTACCTTAACCTATTTTATCGCAGTGAGGAAGGAGAGAACTAGTTAATAAAGGAAATACGAAAGTAGTGCGAATATTATAAACGAAAATACTAACTCTTACACAATGGGGATCTATGTCAGAGTTCAGAGTTTAATTAAGTATTAAAGCCAAATAAAGGTGTTTTTGTTAACCACTAATAGTTTTTATTTGAATTTTAAATAATTTTTATTTGAATATTTGGCATTGTACAGTACAATGAGTATATATAACGACCAACCCAACTTAGAGATAAAAATAGCCTGTGGTATTTCATTAACCAATATACGAAATACTTCCAATGAAATTTGCCATGATTGAAACCTGACACAAATCGGATACGGGCCTACAGCAGGAGGAAACGTCCGGAATTCTGTGCATTTTACACATCTACCCTTTCAAACCTTTGTTCAACCCTTATTCACCATTGGTGGTCTAACCATCAGCATTTATACATATGATCCTAGATACGCGGAACCATTGAATATTTGCAATTGTAATTACAGTATTCAACTAAATAATTGAAGAATTTAGAAATTTTCGTTAAAGCCTTATTTTTAATATCTAGGTTGACAATTTTATTTAATTTTTTTATATATCTTAATTGCCAAGGAACTTTTGCTAATATCTAGAACGTGAGATTTTCAGCATATAATTTGGAATTCTATCCTCTGTAATAAGCTTTTATTAATATAAACGTCTCTTCTTTCTTTATGGAAACGAACATGACATGATAAATGACAAATTATCTTAATTTAACCAATTCATTAAAAATTTATTGCTACAATGTTAGCAACTAATTTACTTTTCCGCACTCCACTATACGCGAAAAAGTAATGTAATCGTATAAAATTTTTTTTTAGGGTTTATTTTTCGTTTTTCGGCCTAAAAACCAAAAAGAAAGTGGTTTTTAAACCATTTTGTGTGTCGTTGTCGTCGGCTGATATTCTTGTTAGCACGATCAACTAAACTCAACTAAATCGTGTTGGATCGAGCGGGTTTTGACTGATTCTGATCGCGGACGTCTCCCAGACGACACTTATTGATTTTGAGGTGGATAGAACGCACTCTACCATGTTCATGAGTCATGAGAAAACGCAATGGTGGACTATTTGAGAAATTGTTTTGTTAGCACGATCACTCAATTAAATCGTGTCGGATCGATCGGGTTTCGACTGATTATGATTAGGAACGTCTACCAGACGATATCTATTGATTTTGAGGTAGATAGGACACACGCCACCCTGTCCATGGGTCATGAGAAAGCACGATGGTGGACTATTTGAGGAAATTAAAACTGTCGCGTAAAATGCATATTCTGCATTTATGTGTTGGTTTATTTTTTCTCGGTCACTCAATTTTGAGATAGAGATGTTCTACGTGCGGAAAAGTCCATTTTAAGGTTTTAAAACTGTTTATTAATGTAAGAATATTGTTTGAATGGTATCCTTTCAAATAAAATCGGAAATAAGAAGATGACGTAATAAGCATTAGAGACAAATCGTTAACAAAGAAGATAAAGAATAATGGTACCAAATTTGAACTTTGAGGTATTCCAAAGGATGCTGAGGATGTCTCGGATTTAAAGCCATTATATGAAGCAACTAATGTACGTTTTAATAAAGTAATTTAAGTACGATTTGACTAAGCGAAGATTACTACCAAATCCATATAATTCTAATTTTAAAATTAATATATGTATTATGATTCACCTTGTTAAGTTAAGGGCCTTCGAAAAATCAGTATACATTACATCCATTTGACCTTTATTATCTATGTGATTTGCGATTAACTGGGTTCTTGGATCGCACTTACAGTTTTGCTGAATGTATGTTAAATAGTATAAGCATCAAATAACTGTTTGTGCTTTAATTAATAATGCCTAGTAATCTCCTAAATTCAATAAGATCAGTTAAGGCATCATGAAGCCTTCTCTTAAATAAAATAATCGCAAATTTAGAGATTTAACTTAGGAAGATAACTGACTTAGTATAGTCAACAATATACTCTTTATTTGGGCAATTTTTGTGTTCGTTATATAATAATAAAATATATTTGTTGTATCGCTCGCATCGCGTGCAGGAGTCCATTCAAGATTTGTATTTGCTGGGTCTGTACAAAAAAATATAATTTCGAGTATTGACTACTTCAATAATCGGTGTGGGACCAAGCAAATATATCTATATAATTGAATTAGATTCTCATTTCCAGTTTAGTTTCACCAACGATGTTTACGTCCAGTAAAACCCATTTACCTGATTAGTGAACACTAATGAAACAAATAATAGTTATCGGTAGAACTAATCATCAGATAGTTTTTGTTGTGGTTTCCAATTTTAGCAGAAATATTCGATGTCAACGGAAACTATGGAACACGATAAACAATTATTGATTTCCTGCAGAAACGTTTACATTGCAATAGAAAACTTCTGAATGAAATGACAGCAAAGTATTAATACTGTTATTATTATCAATACATATATTCCAATATGTTTTTACTTTATTTTATTTAAATCCCGACAAATTATATCATGCAATAATAATAATTATTATTATTAAACTGTTTTCACAATGAGGCGATTTATCTTGTTTTTTGTTTTAAAAAATATAAATCATTGCTCATAAATCTGACAGTTCTGTTATAAAATAAATATAAAATATTACTGTTTCATGAAAAATGAAAACAAACGTTTTCCTCTTCGAACATAAATCAAATTTATCCATAAATTATTAATTAATATAAAGCATTATAGAAGCTCCAAATAAAATGTAACTGAAAAGAATAGAACTTTATTCCCATTGTTTTAATCTGTATTCCATGAATAGGTAATGTTACACAAAGCCTCCCAATCGATTCGATATTTACGAGCTTCATGAAGAAAATTCGTTTATCGAACTAAAAATAATAGAATACCAACTATAAAACGATTGTTATTAAAATGGAATTATGGAGCCCCGTAAACCAGGAAAATAATAAAACAAATGTAATACTGCAGTATTAAATTGTATCGGGAGGTATTTTAAGTTGTAGTATTTATTTTTAATACATTCAGGTGAATTTATCTCACAATAAAATTTTGTTATACGAACTGTTCATGACATGGTAAATCCACGATTAATTTAACGCTGTCGGTCCATTGGCGTCCAGCTATAAATTTATAGTTACGTGTATATAAATCTTGGTATCATAATATAAGTTGCCCTCTTCGATGCTTTGTTAGTTTTTCCGTATCAGCACTATTACTATAAATATATAAATATCTTAATTATTATATAAATATCTTAATGTGGCCAAATCTAGATTTTCGTTATTACACTGTTTTTTCTCTATCTAATTTTTCTCTAACATAAATATCTGTTATCTTATTCAAAGTTTTTAGCATTTTTAGTACGTCATGTACTAATTGCAATTATTCCCCTAAGGATAAAGAACTCTTTTGTAATTTGTTCACTGCAACCACTAGTTCTGCGTAATTACTATAGTTAATTTTTAAATCTGCTTCCACTTGAACACCATGAAATTGTATGACTTTCTCTAATTACGGCTGATTTATTAGTACCAAAAATTTCATATATGTTCAAATGTACTATTTACATGTTTTATGTATAAATATTTCTTAAACGCGAACCAAATTTCAATTACAAATATATTATCTAGGATTCATCATATTGTAAATCAGGAAATTCCCATATAAATATTGTGCACAAAGGGTCGCGTGTTATTGCAAACTTTCGGCATACTTTCGCTATACGAAAGTCACAGAGACGGGATAGAAAAATTAATATTTATTTACAGTATTAAAACAAAATAACAGGTGGTTATGAAGGCAAGGTTAAGGTAAACTATTTGGACCTACATAGATTCGAATATTAAAATCTACGCGACGACAGCTCGGCTACCTCGGAGTTACCCGATCGATACTACTGATGCAGCACTCACGGTAGGCAACTTTGATTATTTAGACTAGAATTAAGTAATATAACAGAAAAGTTATAGTAAAAGAAGGTTAATAAAAATATGCGAACAATACCAGCTAAAAATTCTAAATGGGTATTTCCAACATCGAGAGATCCATAAATACACGTGGATACAGACCACAAGAAACCTTCTTGGAAAGAGGAGCTTCTTGTGGTAGTGACCACTACTTCCTTAAAGCAAAGATAGTTGCTCCCATAAGAACAAGAGATCAAAAGGAAAATATGCATGGGGATGAGAAGGAAGAGAAAGAGACAGAGATATGATATAATTTAAGTAGCCTGGAACAAGAAAGTACGAGAGTACTATACAAAATATATTAGACAACAAATTACAACGAACAGAATTTGACAATATAGAAGAGGAGTATGAGTATATAAAAACGTGTATACAGTCGGCAGCATCAGAGGCATTAGGGCGCTATGAAAAAGGAGGAAAACAGCGGAAACCATATTGGTGGGATGACGAAATTGAGGTTGAAATAGAGGAAAAACGAAAAAAATATCATGCATACTTAAGCTCAAAAAATATGAACGACAAACTGACATATAAAGAAGCCCAAGCAAGAGTGCGTAAAATGATATGTACAAAAAAGAATGAAAAATGGGAGGCGACATGTTCTAGACTTAACGCATATATAGGAGGTAGGGAAAGTGCGGAAAGCTGGAGACTACTCAGGAAAATGAGGCAGGAGCAGAAAAAAGACATCATCTCACCAATACCAGCGCAAACATGGAATCAATATTTTGAAAAAATGTTATCAGAAGATAGAAAAAAATTTAAAAACATAGAAAACGTTAATCCCAATATAGTTACTCAAGGATCTCCGATAAGAATAAGTATATCAGAAGTTAAGGAAGTATGTAGGTCACTAAAGAATGGCAGAGCCCCAGGACCAGGAAATATTCCTGGAGAACTTATAAAATATGGAACAGACAAACTATACCATTCACTGAGAGACCTTTTCCAAAGATGTACGAGTAGATCAAAAGTACCAGAAGAATAGAAGGTATCATATATATCCACAATTCATAAGTAAGGCGATAAAAGTGAGTGTGACAACTACCGAGGAATATCTGTTACAAATTCCATCAGCAGAGTATATGGGAATATATTAAAAAACCGTATGGAGAACGAATATTGTGAAATGGAGGCAGAAGAACAGGCCGGTTTCAGAGCAGGAAGATCCACAATTGATCACTTATATACAGTCACACAAATCTTGGAGAAGAAGATAGCATTTAACCAAGAAGTACATCTACTATATGTGGATTTAAAAAAAGCATATGATAGCATGCCTCTGGTAAAACTCTGGGAAACTTTACATAACACTAATATAAATGTAGAGTTAATAGAGGCCGTAAAGTCTCTGTATGATAATACCAGATCTAGAATAAAAATAGGACACAATATAACAACGGGATTTATAGTAACTAAGGGACTTAAACAAGGATGCTGCCTATCTCCTACACTATTTAAGATATATCTAGAACGCGCATTGATGACTTGGAAAAGAAAATGTCACAGTATGGGCATACCAATAGATGATACATCAACACCTATACACATTGTCCTTTGCGGATGACCAAGTTGTTATTGCGCAAAATATCGATGATATGGAATATATGACACGCAAACTTATCGAGGAGTATGAAAAATGGGGTTTAGAAGTTAATGCGAAGAAAACGGAATACATGTGTATTGGAGGACAACAACAAGATGTACTTCTGTCAACCGGGCAAAACATCAAACACTGCAATGAATATAAGTATCTAAGCATGAAAATATCAAACGACGGGACACCTGATGAAGCGATTTCGGAAAGAAACACTCAAGGAAGGAGAGCAATTACAATGTTGAACAGCATTCTATGGGATAAACAAATAACAAAAGAAAATAAAAGAAGAATATATAATTCAATAATTAAAAGTATAGTAACCTATAGTTGTGAAGTATGGCCAATAAAAGAAAGAACAGAAAGAATGATAAGAACCACAGAAATGGACTTTTGGAGGAGGTCAGTTGGAAAATCAAAGAGAGAAAGGGTAACAAATGAGAGAATAAGAAATATGATGGGAATAACACATGACATTGTAGATGATATATGAACCAAACAACTCGTATGGTACGGGCATGTTCAGCGAATGCCAAATGACAGAATACCCAAAAAAAATTCTAAACTGGAAACCACAAGGAAGAAAAAGACAAGGAAGACCACGAAAAAGCTGGAGAGAGGGCATTGATAATGAAATTCGGGAGAGAGGTCTGGACGAGGACATGTGGAGAAATAGAGAGGAATGGAGATTAGGAATCGGAAGACGGCGAAGAACGTTATAAACCGATATGATGATGACAGAAAAGTAAGTTAAATAAAACATCACACTAGACTGTAGTGTGATGTTTTATACTCTAGTCACTAGAGTCTAGTGACTAGAGTTTGGTCATCATACAAGTATATGTAGAGAAAACTGATGCCAAATTAATTAGTTTTGAGTTAATACTTTTATTATACAGTACTTTCGTAAAGTAATGAATTCGTTGGAAATTTAAGAAATAACTTTTGGGGAAAACTGCCAGACCCGTCAAATTTCATTTTTAGTTGAGCATTTTTTTAAATATAATTAATACATATAGGGTAATTCGTGTAGGAGGTATGGCGTCATTGATTTTGTTTTTGAATAACAGTCCACTTTATTATCATGGAATATGAAAGTGAATATTTTTTTTACATACGCTATGGTAATGATTTAGCGTGAGTATAGGTTACATGAAAAAATAAGAATCACGGGTGAGCAATTTTAAAATACAAAATTTGATAGCAATGATTATTTAAAAAATCAACTAAATTAGATGTTCGAATTGTGCACTGTTGGCTATCTGGCAATAACTTGTGACCGATAATATTGTTTTATTTCTCTCAGACAAAACACACTCAAAATCCCCAGAAAGTGAAGTTGTGGTGCAGCATAGTCCACGAATGAATTATGGGTCTCTCTGTCCTTGACTTGAACTCAACTGGTAAAAAGTGTTTGGACTTTCTTCGAACTTTATATCCAGATATAGAACTGATGACGGAACTAATTTTCCAAGAATAGACTTTTTCTTTCAATAATATGGTGCACCTCCCCATTATGCAGAACTGGTCCACGTTTATTTAGATAAGATATTCCCAAATCGTTGGATAGGAAGTAGGGGGCCGATTAAATGACCAGCTATATCGCCAGATTTGGTAACCCTATATTAGTTTCTGGGAGGATATTCAAAAAGTAACGTATATGTTACTAGGCCGGAGAATTTAGAAGACTTAAAAGCAAGAATTTATTAATCGTATTGGTTACTACAAGGCAACCTACGATGCACAATTTGAACATTTAATTTAGCGGATTTTTTAAGTAATCATTGCCATTATATTTAGTTAAAATTAAATTTAGTTTTTAAAATTGTAAAACAGTTTTGATTTTTTTTTATCTAACCTACTAATGTAATTATTACTCACGCTAATGTAATTATTACCGTAGCGAATGTTGAAAAATGTGCTCTTTCACATTTCGTAATAAAAAAGGGGTTGCCATTAAAATATATCGATGAAGTCATATCGTTTACATGAATCATCCTGTATTTATTAATTATATTTTAAAAAATGCGCAACTAAAGATACAATTGACAGATCCGAGAGTTTTCCCCAAAAGTTATTCCTTGAATTTTTAAGGAACTTATTCAATAATTTACGAAAACATTGTATTTTGTATTAGACAATATCATATGACCAAAATCAGACTGTAGCAAACAACAGTGATCAGGGGATCATCCTCCGCTGCAGAATATGATTTTTGTTTGTTCTATTTACGTTTGTGGTAGAAAAAAAAATTCAAATATACATTTTCCACGTGATTCGATTGATGAATAATGCACGACAATTTTACATCTCAATCGCTCAACATCAATTCAAGCAACTATTTGCCTATTAATTTTGGATCTCATTTAAAAATTAGTCAATGAAAATTTTATATCACCATAAATACCTTTTTTGTGTTATGGTAGATAGGGAAAGATTTGATATAAATCGAAAAATAAATCGAATAATCATTTAGGGCGAAAAACTATAAAATTTGGGGGAACAAACTGGTTTAATTTATGACGTGACAAAATAATAATATTTTACACTTTTATGTACAACGATTTTCTATGCGTTCATATTTTATGTAAACTCTTTATTTATTTAACCTTCTAGAAAATGTGTAGCTAAACTCAATAAGTCCCTACCTGTATTATTCATATTACAATTAAACAAAAGTAATAGATATTATTTAAATTGAAACTATTTAAAGCCAATAGCAGCTTATAAACAATTTTGCTGTTAAAGTTTTTTTTTCCAATCGGTACATTAAAATTCCAAATACACTGTTTCTTATTAACAAAAAGGTAATCTTCAATCAGTAAATTTTTGCAGTTACTAACATAAAAAATAATTTGGAAGTATATTGTTACCATTAATCGCTTTATTTGCTACTACACCCATGATCGTACGACGGATCCACTTTATTATATATATTTAAAGGTTAACTCCCGAGGCATGTTGATTGAAATTATATAGGAACGTCTGCAAAGGCGGCACAGTACGAGAGAACTCTTTAATTACAATTAATTTTTTTGCATTCCTATAATTGCGTAGTGCAATGCCCTTTACTAGTGGATATGCAATGCATAACACCGGGTCTAGTTACAGACAATGGTATGATGGAATTTAAAAACCACCTAATGGATGATGGTTTATGCGTAGCCAACAACACAGTCTTCAAGTCTAGTAAATATTGATTCTTATGGAGGAGAACTATTTGTTATTACACCGATTATTACAGCGTCTCTAAGAGAGAAGCTGAAGTATAAAATATCTCCAGCAGCATCTAAGTTGATTAAACTGAGATTCAAAATACGAGTGGGTGGTTGTTACATAATTTGTACTAAATATAGAACATTACAGGTAAAACCATTTTTAATCAAAACATCGTAGTCATTATATATCAGCAGTCATCACCAAGTCAAATTGGAAGTAGTATACAATAATACCAACAACCGTGCGGTGTTACTTATTTGTCAATTCGACGGTTTTAGAACTTTGAAGTAATTCCAAAATAACAATTACGTTATAGGGATTGTACTTGATCCTTTAAAGTTATCAACTATGCAGCGGTAGTTTGAACTGAAAATTACGTTTGCATTGACCATAAACAATTCTTCAAGTTCACTGATCACTGTACATAAAAACAACTAGTAATTTTTACTCTAGATGTTTATTTCTTAGATGTTATATGAAAATATACAGTATGTCTCATAAATAATGAGAAAATTTCATTTGATTTTTAGTTTTCTCTGTGTTTTCCTTTGGCACTGATGATTATCTTATCAGTTATTCCCAGTTATTACATTTTACCCACTATGCTTCTATCTAAATATGTTTCTATCACCACACAAATATAGATAAAACCCCAAAAAAGATATGGTGCATTTTTACATACACGTAATCAACATAATACCCATATCTGTAGATTCAGAATAATAAATTAACTAGATTTACATAGAAAAGAAAATAGTGTACCACCCAACAGAGTTCATTAAAAATCAGTGACATTTGATTTACAGACGATAACAGAATAACCTCGTTATTCGTTTACTATTTAAAAAAATTAACATATTTATTGCATATGCAAATGCATATGCATTTTACAAATACAAATAAAAAATTCTATCGAACCCTAAAGATACAACACACAAAATTCTATCTCGTAGAAATCCAGAAAGTTTCGATTAAAAAATAAATACTAGGTCATTTAAAAAAAAAGTACTTGTGCATTATTGTATCCTAAAAATACAGTAAGAATGTGTTTATTATATATTATCATATTTCCAGTTAATGATGTGAGACGTTCTTTAAAATCCTATTTTGCATCTTTTTCGCCTATTAAAAAAATGAAAATAGAAACAGATGGTTTCAAGCACGCAGCATCAATTTGAACCACACTATATTCAAAATACATATAAATAAAATAGTAAAATCAAGTATATAAATAAACAAGACGTGCAGGAAATTATGTATTATGTTTACTCTATAGTATATATTGTTCAAATATTTGGCAATAATTAAAATTAAATGTTTTTTATAAACATTCTTTACATACATAGAAAAGTACATACATAGAAAAGTAACACTTGTTTTAAAATTCACGTCCATTCTTGTCTAAATAAAAATGCAATCTGAATTTATTTTTTATAAGATTATATAATTTTGGAAGATTTCTTCAGTATTATTTAAAAATTGTAGCACTTCAATTTTAACACTTAGTAAATTTTCTCCTATTTTACATATTTGATGTTTACTTGATTCCTACTTTTAAAATAAACAGTTTTAAAACCTTAAAACGGAATTTTTCCGCACGTAGAACATCTCTATCTCGAAATTGAGTGACCGAGAAAAAATGAACCAACACATAAATGCAGAATATCTGTTTTATGTGACAGTTTTACTTTTTTCAAATAATCCACCCTCGTGCTTTCTCATGACCACTGAATAGGGTGGGGTGTGTTCTATCCACCTCAAAATCGATAGGTGTCGTCTGAGAGATGCCCCCGATCAGAATCAGTCAAAAGCCGATCGATCCGACACGATTTAGTTGAGTTATCGCGCTAACAAGAAATTTTAATTCCGACGACAACGACGAAACACACACAGCAACAATTTTTAAACCCCATTTTTTTTTTTTGTTTTTTAGACCGAAAAACGAAAAATAAACCCCAAGAAAATTTGTTTTTTCACTTTTTCTTTACACGATTACGTTACTTTTCCGCTAGTATAGTGGGGTGCGGAAAAGTAAAATCAAAGTGCATTAAATCTGGTGGAGCATAATATAATTCTTCTCAGTATACACATTGAATCGTAGAGAAAATACTTAGGAATTCAGTTATTTTTCCTATATAGATAGGTATTATGCTCGATATTTCTACGTATTTGTTACGGAAATATGTATTTAGAAGAAGGTCACGGAAGTACGGAAGAAGGTTTCTTTTACACATCATCACTGAATTCTAGTGATAATCATTTATAAAATAATCCATATATTACCTAGCTTAGTCTTCAAAACATATTTGCAATGAAATTGTCACATTCGACGTTCACAAATTGCAAGTTTCTCATGCAGTAACATGCAATATTTAGACGAAACTAAATCTATAATGTACAAACATATTGTATTTTCCTTGAGTATACCATATGTTGTATATATGTACCTACCATATTCACTTAAATATCCCATATTCCAAACACCTTTAATACATTTTAAAGGTTATTAAATGCCCATTAAGATCTCATATTTTATACATAATAAAATATTTTATTTCGTTTTTCTTTTGCGTTGTTTAACTTTTCTTGGATTATTGTACATGTCTAGGTGTTCACGATTTAGGCCATTTACATCGACATATTATATTTTGTTATTACAACCATTGACATATTACGTTCATAAATACCTGTATCCCCGTCGAATCCGCCACAATCAACTATATTATCGATTGTAGTACCACTCGTGAACGTTTTTTAATGAATGTAGTCGGCTTTTACATATAACGGCTGTTACAATTTAGGCCCACAAATGTGTGTAGAAACAAATACTATCAGATCGCATAAACAGGACTTATGATAAACAAGTATTTAAGTAAAACAGATTTCACGGTCTCCAAAATACTAACTCAGTTCTGTTGATATAGCATGTTAGCCGAAACTTTGTTCCCTCTAATAATCGTAAACATGATGTTACTGAATATAGTATACTTATTTAGTGCGTAAAGTATGTAGGAAACTGAGGTTTTAGATTATTTTTTTAGTTTCTAATGAAGATTCAATGTAAATCGATGGCAGCTGTACAATATAACAGTGTCATCTTCCATTGAATAATTCAAATCTACAATTATATATAACATTTGGTTATTAAAACATAATTAGCCAATTTTCAATAATGCCTAAAATTGTGAGCAATTATTGTTCGTTTTATTACAATTCTACATTACGTTTTATTTCTTTTCTGTGATTTCGAAGTTTGTAACAGAACCCCTTTATTTCCAGATAAAAAGAAGCTGCGGGCCAGCTGAGTTTTCCCAAAAAGAAGATCCTCTAATTGCGGAAAGCAGTACGCCAACACCGACCGCCCCCAGCGGTAAGCCGCGATCGAACAACCCCCGGAATTTCTCACCTTTACCGGAAAGCGAACTCTCCCACTTTCTCACGTCGATCGCCAAGACTAAGGGTTTTTATGCTAATCTCGCTACTACGTTGTGTCAGGACGAATCTTTCGCGGAGCCGAAGGATCAACAATGCTGGAACGGGGAAAGAATAGCAGAGTAAGTATTTTATTCCTCGTACGGGACCGAAATCGTTGTTTGAGTTCACGTTGACCTTTCGGGCTTTAAGTGGCAACCTCTACGAATGGACCGATAATTCTGATTCGGTTTGGTGTTTCTCAAATAAGTCCGTTTATCAGGTTTGCATCCGGAAAAAGTAATAGAAGGAGAGTTCAAACAAATATCTAGTGATATAAAATGGCTTATGATGGTAGTAATAAATACATGGTGTTAAGCAGATGGTTTGCCAAACGAGTTTGGTGTATATGAGGGGTCCATTTAGACGTTATTTAGCCCTAATGACCTCTATCCTGTCTCATGGGTTTTAAGATTTTTGTTTTAATAAAAAATACAGTCTTGTAACATAATTATAAGCTAACAGAGTCCTCACAATTGGTAGAAAGAATCTAAAAGTTCAAGTTTTCTTTGTATTTGCAAAAAGACACGCGAAAAACGATCAGTCAAGATGAAAAATCAATCAAGATGTTCAAATGCTTTTAAAGACTTCTCTTTTTAATGTCATTTTTAACTGTATGCTACATACAATAAGTAGTTTTTAAATTTCATGACAAAATTGATGACACTTTGTTTACAATGATATCTGAGGCATGCTAACAATAACAAATATCCATAGAAGTTAACTCGTTTGTGAGCTACGAGATCTAGCTAAAAGTAAACTGGACTGGCCTCAGAAATGTCCAGGAAAATCGTCTGAAAGATGGTTAGGCAGCTTCTGTGAACTCTATCCCCCCTCTGAATACCACCACTGAACCTCAGTTGTCTAGAAAAATTGTAGCGAATGATGAAATACTCTTTATTCAACCTTCATTGTGTTTGTTTCCGCAATCATGCCAAGCTTGAAATCCGATCAGCGAATTAACATCAAATACCTCGCAAAACTGAACAAATCAGCGACAGAAAGTTTTGAAATTTTGAAACGAGTGTACGGAGATGACAGCATCATATGCGTAGTTAGGGGGGTGGATGGGGGTGCTAAGCATCCCCAAGGTTCAGGTTAGCACCCCCAGAAATATTCCAATGTTAAACAATTTTATCCTGTGCTCCTTATTTACAGCATTATAATAAATTTAAAAAAGAATAATGAAAACAAGGAAAAAATTGAAAACTGCAATAAATATCAATTTATAATAAAAAATAATCTTATATTGTAAATCTGGCAATACTGGAAGTTGTATTTGTTCTTTCCTGTTGTATTTGTTGTTTGTATTTGTTCCTTTTTTCATCCTCCGCTATTGTATATTGGTAGAACCCTTGGGGCTTCAGCACCCCCATATCAAAGAGTATCACTACGCCTATGGACTGCATGACTTCATTCATTCTCGCCAAGTATGAAAAAGCAAGAGCAAGCAAGTAAAAATTCAAGACAATGTCGATTGTGTTTTTTGACATTCGTGGTGTTATTCATTGTTATGTTCAGTGGATCACTCAAGGACAAAAATTGAACTAAATTTACAATTTGGAAGTTTTAAAACTCTTCGAGAACGAGCGAGGGGGTAGATGCCCAAAGCATCCCACGTTTTACCCCATCCACCGTATTCTACAGACCTCGCGCCCTTGGATTTTCACCTATCCCGCTCCATGGACAAGAGTTTACGAAACTTAACATTTTCCAATGACGAGGAAGTCAGAAATTATTTAAAAACGGCTTTTGCGAGTAAACCACAAAGTCTTTATGAAAATGGTATTATAAAGCTTACTGAGAGATAGGAGAAAGTAATTGAAAATGGAGGAACGTACATTATCGATTAAAATAATTTGTAATAACTATAATGTTAATAATAAGTACTTAGAAAGAGCCGAACAAACTTTTTGGACAACCCGATATTAGTTGTGCAATGTAGCAAGTGTCTGACGGAAGAAAGTAACTTTTCCTGTTGTGAAAGAAATACTTTTTTATGAAAATCACCTATTATTTGCATTGACCCTGTACTTGTTTCATAAACTGTACAGCCAATAAGGAACTCTGATTAAGTATGACCTCTACTTAACTGTAAACTTTTTCGGGCCGAATGTCGGGAAACGGGAAACCAAAAAAACATACCTTGAAGATTGCATTAAAAGTTTCAATTTGAATTAATTTAATATGTTTTTAACGTTCCAGATATACAAAAACAGTAGTAGACGTCGGCCTGGATATGCAAAAATACAACCCGGAAGTCAAGCCCAGCACGAACATGCAAAGTGTGGACCCGAGAGTGGCAGATTTGGTTGATAAATTGAGACGCGTTCATCACGTGAGTTTTTTTTTGTTTTGTTTCGTTGGTCTGTGTTTCTTTTTTTGCGGCTAGTTCAAATAAATCATTGCTAATTGACGGACTCGCTAGTATTCGTTGATCGTTTGATTTTGTTTTGGGTTTGTCCTATCATTTGTCTTCGAGGAACATTAATTTTACGACTTAAAATTGAAATTTTATTTAAAGCAAATGTCATTTTAATACCTATTTTAAACTTCAAAATTCCATTTATATTTCTTATTAATTAAATTGCACTTACACACATTTTATATAACCATAAATATCCATTAGCACTACGTTATGTAAGTCAACTAAGGTTAAATCCCGTAATCGTCTTTTATACAACCGACTATGAAATTAATAAAATTTCCAGAATGGAAAATTCTCGCTATATTGAACTAATTACTTAAATAGTCGAAAGTGATTTTTTTCTGGGCAAATGCCTGGAAACATTAGAAATTATCGACTGCAATATCATAAACGTCGGCATATGTCCTATTATTACATTATTCTATGGCTAATGGTTAAATCTCGTGGTTCTTAAAAAAATATCTATGCAACTTCTGAAATTTTTCATATAAGTTTCGTTATTAAAGTCACTAGATATAACTGCCGTGTCGATAAATAATAATTATCCCAAAATATAAGAAATAACCTTGATCAAAGGTGGTCATGAAATGTAAGACGCCCCTTAGTTTATATCGTTCTCCTAAAAAAAAAAAATAATCCGTTACAGTTTGTCATTTTACCTTCCATATTGACGTGCAAATCTGTTATTGAACATGAATGATGATGGATTTATATCCGTTCAATTTAAGATGCCAGGTGTTCCACAAGGCTCGGTTCTTGGACCTCTATTCTCATTTTATTTATCGATGATATTTGTCATGAAATTTAAGTTATTGTACTTCTTTATGCAGATGACGTAAAGTTATTTACATCAGTTACCATCGAAAATGATTGTGTCAACTGAAAAATGATCTTCCAAAATTGCTATGCAGTGTGAATATAATGAATTACCTATATATATATATATATATATATATATATATATATATATATATATATATATATATATATATATATGGGAAAATTAATCCCGTAAACAATTATATTAGTTAATAATAATAGAAACATTGGTTTTATTAGAAATTCTAAATTCAATATTAGTATATAATTCATTATATTCAAATTCAGAAGATATTTCATTATGATATAACATTATTGTTACTATTTACTGCTTTTACTGTTTATGCTTTGGTTGCCTGGAGCTCCAATTACGAAATTCACACATTGTCAAGATTCAATTTTAAATATGGCACTGCAGCAGATGTACTTTGCCGTTTTACTGTTATATAAAGTTATAACTTACAAATTTAACTGTCATCTTAGTTCTATGTACACTAGGCACAAATATTAAGGAATGTAAAAAAATCATAAATTTTTAGGTGATTTTCGAAGGAACTACTGCGAATACTAGTCGCAGAGTAATTTAAAAAAAAAAAAGAAGAAAATTGAAGCTCTAAGTTTATATTATTCAAATCTTATATTCAAAATTCTTACCGTCAGCAGTTTTTGAGTAATTATAAGCCATCAGAAAAAAATATTCCAAACTTTTGCTTGCTTTACCAAAGGTCCACGGACTTCAATAAATTTTTTTCAGTGATTTCATCCTAAAGCTTTTTCAGATAATTTTATCCTCTTTAATTTAAACGATCTAAAAGCCTTGTACGATAATTTTTCGCTGAGTTATCGTCGTTCAAAGCAAAAAAATCAGTTTTGACTTGTTTTAATTTTTTATTCTTACAAGAATTAATTTTTTTTTGATAAAAAAATATGGGTTATTGCTCAGAAAAACATTTTCAACCTCAAGAAATGAATTAAAAATGAAAAATTCATCCTTAAATTGATTTTTAGCTAAAACGACAAATTCAGTCATTCCAAACACAATGAAAAAAAAATACAGCGCTTTGAAATTTTCAGGGTTTCTTTGGGATACTTTGAGTTTGAATAGAAACAGTCAACATCCTTAGTCTATCCATTATTGCAATGTTAAGCGAATATCACTAAATACGCAGTTTTTTATCTCTTTCAATCAACATTTTCGCACCGGATTTTTTTTATCAAAAACCAATAACTACTACTTATAAAGAATACTTTGTGGTTTTTGAGACCCTATTTGAATTTTCTATACGATCATTATTTCCGGAGTAATTAATTAGCAAAGTCAAAATTGACTTTTTTTGCTTTAAACTCAGCAAAAAATCATCCTACGTGGCTTTTAGACCACTCAAATTAAAGAGGATAAAAGTATCCAAAGAAGCTTTATGATGAAATCACTGAAAAAATGTATTGACGTCCGTGGACCTTTTAAAAGTCAAGCAAATATTTGGAATTTTTTACGATGGTTTTCGTATGATTACTCAAAAACTGCTGGTGGTAAACAATTTTGAACGCAACATTTGAAAACTAAAAACTTAAAGATTTGATTTGCTTTTTTTAAAATTACTCTGCGACTACTTTTCTCCAAATTACTGCCCTTTAAAAATCACCTAAAAATTTAAGATTTTTTACATCCCTTAATTTTAACCTAGTGTATTTTAACATACCATCAGTTCAAACACGCTTTTATTCTCCTTTTCATTTACCGACACCACGCACTGATTTGTCGAAATATTCGCTAATTTATAATATGCTTTCGCAATATACTCAGTACCAGTCTGGCTAATTGTAAGATATTTTAAATTGTAATATTAGCAGTATTGGAAGATACATTTTAGACAATTAATATGTTTGTGCCTTAATACCCTCGACTTTAAATTTATATTATATTGTTCTCTTTATATTGATCCATTTTAATCTGTCTGGGCAGTTATACATTAAATAAATAAATTCTAGAAATAAAATTAGCTACAAGTTTGAAAAATATAATGAAATATAAGGGACGTTGTTATGAACAATAAAGAAGTTTAAAATGTCCCTTGCCTTGCCCAATGTAATTCAATGTTTACGCGCTTCCTCATGCTATAATTTTTAGCGTTATGGTTGTATATTCTTCTCTAATTATTTGTTTTAGTTCTTGCAAATAGGAAACAGGATTCTGGAAATCCTATTTCCTAAACAAGGAAAAAAAATAGTCCATAATGACCAAACAAGGAAACTCAACTTGTTTATGTAAATTTATCAGTCATGAAAACCCTCGCAGAATTATAATGTCATGCATTGATGGTAAAATTGTAAATAACGTGTCCAACTATTCTCTTACGAGAAACTGCCATGCAGACATCTGTTTTGTGAGGATGTAGTGGAAATTCAACAAAAATATAATTATCACTGCTCCGCAGTTGCATATTTTCATAGTTGATGTACTTCGAAAGACGATTTTTTTAAGAACCGCAATTAATTTTGCAAAACACATTTTTTAAAGCACGCGTAAAAATCTTTTGGCATTACTAATAACAGTGATAACTAATAGTGATAAGTATCGAAGATAGGCCAGTCAAATTGGACTCCCAGCCGGCTAGTGAACCGTGTAATTCCACTATGGTCAATAGCATTTCGTTGCCGATTTCAAAATAGAGATATAAATTAGTTTTGTACTGCTCGTCAGAAATAAGAAAAAGTGTGAGATTCTCTAGGTATGCGTAGAAGAAAGAGCGAGGCAGCATTCGGAGGGAAAAGGATGCACTTTACGCGTGGCCACATCGAATTCTGTGTACATTCACATCCAGTATACATATATTCACTGATATTCACTCTGCAAAGGTCTCAGGACGACCGATTAAAGACCAGCCTATTTACTGGGCACCTCGTGGGCGGTCCGATATTACAGTTTTGAGACTTGTTCCTATTATTGGCGAGCTGTACAATGTTGTATTGAAGACCTAAAAGTTAAATTCAGTTTTAATAGTTGGTAAAGGAGAGGAGGGTACACTTTCTATAGAAAATTGGCCCAAATGATTAATTAAAAATCAAACTTGATGAGTATAAAAGAAATCTATGTATTTTGGTAAAATAGGAATTGATCTCTATATCCACCATTAAATAAACGGTATCTGTTGCAACGTTTCTATTAAAAGGAAATGCCAAAGGCGACTTGTTTCATGATTTTCAGCAAAAATCGCTTATTTTTCAATATATTTTTAATATTTTCGTACACAGCGAAGGGAAGAAGCGCAATTTTGTTGTGATGCTATTGTAATAAATGATAAAATCCACAACATACCAAAAAAGTAAGTTGCTTCTACTTTACGCTTCGCTTATATTAAAAAATGAACATTTGTAAGTTCGTACACTTCAGAGCATATGAAAAACGAAAGTGAAGGTTTATATAAACTATATGTCCACAAGGAGAACTCAAATATTTTGAGAATCAGAATTCAGTCTCGTCATACATCTTCAAAGCAGTATAACATGTGGATTGAGTACTTTACTGCAACTGTGTTGTCCTGGTACTGTCAGTGTAAAGTTGGAGCACCATCGGCTGCTGTGCTCATATAGCCTCGGTGATCTGGTTGGCATACGATAGGTATATTGAAAACAAACGACCAAATATCAATTATGATGAAAAGGTGATGGGTGCTGCCATAACGGAACAGTCCGATATTGTGAAGATAGTGACTGATTATTGTAAAAATATAAAAGTATGACATCATTACACGAAATTGCACCATAGTTTTGAACGCATTTTATGTATTCTTAAATCAATGTAGAAAAAAATTATTCTATATATTAAAATAACAAATCTAATTAAACACCCTATTTTCATTTATACTGCACCGAGTAGTCATTAAAAATAATGTAAATGTGACTTTATTAATTGAGCCGTTTTTATATGGAAAGTGTACCCCCTCCTTTGCTTATGAAATCTGGCATTACTAACATACAAAGTGTAATTTATAAATTCAATACTTTGATGCGTTTGTAGAAAATAGAATGAAATTCGTCCGATCCCACAAATCGAAAAAATATATACAACTAATTTTCAATACATTCATTCCGAGTGAAAACTCCAAAATAACTACACCCCATACTAATTACAACTTCGACCAAGATGCTGACTTGTAATAGTATTTACCAGAAGAAGATATTATCTTCTGCAAAAAAATGTTTTCTTTAACATTCAAACTGACATTTCTGTAATCCCTAAAATGCAATTATAATTTGTTCTGTAAGCATTAAACTTACCGACCAAGATGCTACTGTTCTATTTTTAATGGTTATCGAAATATGAAACTAATTTAGTTATTAGTTGTATCGAAAACGATTTTTTTTTTTATTTTTCATGTCAGGGAATAAAACAAAATCGTTTTTCATCAACTTTGCTGAATTTTCTTGATTTTTTACAATATCATGTTTCAATAAGACGAATTATGGAAATTTTTTCTATAAATAATTTGATTAAAAATGTTTTTTATATATTTGTTCGAGTGGTGGAGTCGAGAGAAATTACATTCTGATCATTTCAGATTCTGATAATTTCAACCTATTTTAATACACAATTTGTCAACTGTAACTTTTTCTAGTATCGTCAAATTTCCATAAGCTAATTTCTTTAAACAGTATTTTACTTAAAGCATATATACAACACTGTACAATAGTACAGCTTGTCAAGAATAGCAAAAAGTGTGAGATTATCTGTCTATGCGTAGAAGAAAAGAGTGAGGCAGCATTAGAAGGGAAAAGGATGCACTTTTACGCGCAGTCAGATGAAACTCTGTGTACAGTCAGATTCAATATATGTTAATCAATTTTCACTCTGCAAAGGTCTCAATGAGACTGAGTAAAGACCAGACTATTTACTGCGTACCTCGTGGACGGTCCGATATCGCAGTTTAGAGACTTGTTCCTATTTTTGCCAAGCTGTAACATTTTTATTGACCGTGGTGGATCTACGGTTTACCCACTTTCCAAACTTTGTCCAGTTGTCCAAACATTTCAATTCCGACTCCGCCAATTATTTTAAAATCTACCACCATCTTTGACCAATACAGCTTATGATATGCCGGTACTAAATGTCAGTATTCTACAAAATTCTCGGTTCATAAACATCTTGTACACGGAATTTGTTGAATTTCTAATTATATGCTATGCTATAATCATATAAACAATCTAGTAAAGGTAATGGCTAAATTTTGAGATTTTTTTTTACCGAATAAGTTTATGCATTGAGTTCATCAACATCATACTCGTACAAGCTGATCATTGAGATGATCACTGATCATAAGCTGAAGTTCTTTTTTTTGTTTGTTAAAAAAATTAATTTTTATTTTAGTTTGTAAAAAAAGTTACGTAAGTTTTTCGTATATACAACTGTAAAATGAAGAGAAAATATATTACCAAATGTTGCTGGGCAATTGAAAACTACTTGATAATAACTGCAATGAAAAAAATATAAATGAAACTTTCCTAAAAACTTAAGTTAACTGAAAGCGAACTAATTATAACCATAATGTAAGTTCCACATAATATTTTATACCCACATATATACAACTTTTTAAAAATATCTAACTTTAATTTATTCACTAAACGCCAATGATGGTTTCATTGTCTCTGGGTGGCTCTAAAATAAACATACGACACTTCGACATGTGAATAGGGATTTGAGGATTACTATTGTATATTTAAACGTTGCTCAAACAGAATATGGATTATTTCGTTTTATAATATTTACCAATCCAACAGTTTAATTTTGCCGATCATTTGTACAGGACATTGGGCAATCATTCATTATTTTCATTTGAAAATTTCTGTACAGACTTAACAATTGGAAAATGTGTTATCTATTGTGTTCATTCCTAAATAAATTGTTCACAAGCTATAATCATGTATGGCAAATTTCATGTTTTTTAATACTGATATATGAAGACTGAAAAAATATTAATGTGTTTTTTAGACGGCAATTACATCTCTCGGACCTAACTATTCGGATGCGGATGATATGCAAAGGGATGGAGCGGACGGGTCGGGTTCTGGAAGTGGTCCAGATTTCGAGGAAGATGACAGAGAGGACGATTATATGAGAGGTTCCGGATCAGGAGATGGGCCTGGCGCAGGAGGTATGTTTTTTTTATATCCCGGGAAAATGTTTGAAACATAAAGTGATCATATCACAAGCAAATGTTCTAGAATGAGTTACACTGAATGAATAATATACGAGGTGTGTTTAGAAAGTAACGGGAATTTTGTAATTTCGCCGGTTATATTAGTCCGATTCGCGCGATTTTTTCGTAAGCATATCTGAACGTGTTGTGTTGATAAATGTTTGAAAAGTATCTGTACATTGTTAGCCATATCAAATGTTTAGTCTGTTGTCAGCTGTCAAAAGGGTTACATGTGTTTTGGTACGATCGGCGATTATTTTTTATTTAAAAATGATGCAGAGAATTTGCATTAAATTTTTCTAGAAGAATGGAATAAAGTGCAGAAATGTTTTAGAAATGTTAAATATTGCTGTTGATAAATTTGTTGTGAGTAAAACGAGGGTCTACGAGTGGCATAAGCGTTTCCAAGAAGCCTGTGAAGACGTTGAAGATGACGAGCGTCCCAGCTCATCCACAACCGATGAAAAAGTGAAAGAAATGATCACGAACGATCGCCGAATCACAATCAGAGAAGTTGCAGATGATATTGGCATATCAGTTAGCTCATACCATGATTTTTTTTTTAATGTTTTGGGTATGAAAATTGGGGCAGCAGAATTTGTTCCAAAATTGTTGATTTCAGAGAAAAATGGCGAAGAATGGAAGTTGCTCGGGAATCGCTAAGTGAAGTCAACAACGATGCAGAACTACAGAAACGTATCATAACAGGTGATGAAACATGGGTTTATAGATATGACGTCGAAACTAAGGCTCAATAGTCCCAGTGGGGGCATTCTGTTTCCAAAAATAACGAGAACCTTAAAGGACTGTCGCTGTCAAGCATAGATGAGACTTAAAAAGCGCATCGCTGAGAGAGGTAAACGCTATCCCAAAGATCGAGTGCCAGAAGTGTTTCGAGGATTGGAAGAAGCGCTGGCATAGTGTATAATATCTAATGGGGACTATTTTGAAGGGGATAATATTGATGTAGACAAATAAATAAATTCTTTCCAAAAAACGAAAATTACCGTTATAACACGCCTCGTATATGCGGAAAGGCATGATTTACTTTCACATATTAATACACAAAACGTAATTTTTTCATTATAATCTATATTATAGCGTAGACCACTGTTCGTATTTTGTGGCAAAATCAGTGTTTTCTGGTGCATTCAAATGGATTTTTAGGCTCGATCTGCGGTTTAAACCAAAAATCGACACTCAAGCGCCATTAAAAAAGTACTGATGTCGTGTACTTAGTATAAGAATAATTTAATGTAACTAACCTTTTTAGGGGTCGTCATACATAATTTTTAATGATTCATCATAGACAAAAATAACTGATATTTAATTATGACTATTTTCATATTTGTAACAACATGTAAAAGTAAAAACGGTGGCGTCGCTAGCTGTAAAAAATCGCTTAAACCAACCGAGACTTCAACTAACGTCAAACTATCGCAGGCTCTCAATGTTATTGCGCTCAGACCCTATACAGTGTAATCCTCGGTCTAGACTTTAAATTTTGGGTCTGTAGATTGTTTTATATATATTTTTTTTACTTAATAACGCCTACGTTATTAATTCCTAGCACATACCATTACAAGGTCTAATCAAAGCAAATCTCTCCTTGAAGGGGATGTGTCTACATAAAAACAGAATAATCATTTCATTGTTTTTTTTTCAGATAACCAAGAGCCATCTATAGGCAAAAATTACAGTCCTTCCGAGGGAGCAAACTCTCCAACACATAACAGCCCCCCAACTGTCTTCGTTGCCGGTGGTAGCTCCTCTATTAACCCTTCAGCATCTGTTTCATTGCTAATATTAATTATAAGCACTCTGATTTCGACAATTTAAGAGGAATTTTGTACGAAAAAAGACTTTAAAAGTGAGAGATAATGGGATATAAGAGAGAACTTTCTATTGTTGTTGAAGTTTTGATGGAGTATGTATCTAAATTTCACCAGACTTGGTGCCATTTTTGGTATGTTAATTCGGTACTGGCTGTTTTAAAGGCAGGAGAAGCAAGATTCTAAGGAAACTATGAGTCCATATCACATTTTTATCAGTAGCACTTTTGTATATTACTATTTTGTTTGACTATGGTTGAAATGCTAAGAAAACGATTTTTAAATTTAGTGCCAAAGTGTAATTTGCCAGTGATAAATTATTTTACAAGTAAGGGCAAAACATTGTAAAAAATCTGACATTTTACAAATTTGTTTGTCTTAGATTTTTGTTGTCTCCTGGTCTTGAGGAAAAATACTTGTTGTAGGTAATTGAGAAATAGTATCGCAATCATATTGGTGTAAATTGAGAATCAATTTAGTATATATAGCTCTGGCGAATTGTATATAAGCTATTTGTTGGAGTCTTACATGAGACTGTTTTCTAGCTATTAGGGTACTATTTTATTTTATTTACAGGTTGCCAATTTAAATTACTGATGAGATAACTGGCTAACATGCCTAAAAGGTAAACGTTTCTATTTACATTTCATGAATGTACATAACTTAAGTTTTTGCGGTATAGTAAAATAATACGTAACTCCTTTTTGGGCATTAGTCGAAGGCTCACTCGCAGCAATATTACTTTTTTAATGATATGCCTAAATCCACTCTATAAGAATTCACTCAATATAGTTCACTTTTCATTTATAATTAACTATTACACAGTGCCTAGTACAACTAAGAACACCGCTTCATGACACTCTGGTAATATCCAATGAAATAACAGAGAAAAAAAAGCCAAAACCTTTCTAAACTATTGAAAACAAAAATGAAATTCAACAGGAGAAAAAATTGAACAATCTCCAATGTCATTTTAGTGAAATTAATTTTGAATAGACGACAAGAACATTCTATTAAAACTTTTTTTTTGTAAATGTTAACCATATGTTTTACACAATACAAATTTGCATCTGAAATAAAAGCCATTCATACATAAAATATTTAAATGCAAATTAAGAGAAAATGTTATATTTCTGTTATAACAGGCTGGAAGGAATAGAGAACAATCATTTCTTTTATTGTAAATAACATATACATAAAGTTTGATTTCAGATTAGTTTGGTTTCAATTTAGATGAAATTATAACTTATAATAGTTGAGAGAGTGGAAGCTGAGGAAAAAAAGAGTTTGATCAACATTCTGTAACATATTTTTACAGCTTTGAATTAAAAAATATATCAATCTATGTGGATATTGAGTGAATAACTTAATCTTATGATAGCTTTGATTAACTCACAATTCACTATTAAAATATTGTAATAATGTGACTAGTAGGAATCATACTTTCATCAGATTCAAGAGATCGTAACTCATTTATTTTCTATTTATTTATTTGTGGTTTAGAGTTAAACAAAGCTCTCATTTTGACCTCTTTTTTTATATAAATGTATTTCCAATGTGTAATTAAAAAAAAAACGCTTGATTAAGCTTTATCGATTTGTCACCAGTTTTACCCAGTCCCCACTATATAAATTCTGCTAAAAAAAAACAAAAAAACAAAAAAAATCTGTATAGTTAGTCTGGAGTGTAAACTTAATGATGAGGTGCATTTTTGTCAGAGTTTAAATAGTGGATAAGAACCCCAATGAATGACAATGTACGAATGAATGAGTGTAGATAGCTTTCTTAGATATATATTATATTCTTTAAATTATTTTGAGAATTGTCTGTGATTGATCTATTTTATTATTTAATTAATATAAAATTAGGAATCCAAATTATATCGTTTAAAATTTGTTAATAGGTTTTAACGTATTTTTGTAGTAAGGGTTTCGATAAAATATTTTAGTAAATTTAAAAATATTTTTGAAATGCATTCGACTTGTTAAACAATTGATTATTTATTGGGTAATGTAGATGAAAAATTATGTATACAAAGAAATGTTAATTTCGTTTAGACATTAATTGGGCTAAGAATAAAATAAATTTTCAGCCTTAAGGTTAATGTGAAATCTGTAATATTATATATTTATTATACACAGACTTGTTGTTATTCTGATATTTCTACATTTTTCTCCAATAACTGATGGAATTAAATAGTAAGTAAATTTAATGTGTTGTGGGTTAAATACTTGAAATTATAACTTCATAGAATATTGGCAGCTGTTTTGAGTTAAAGTATCGAAATTATTTTTGTTGCAAATTGAACATATTTTATGAAACCTTAACCCCATTTTATGTTGGAAAGTCATCTGTATTAACACTGTACAGTTAAAGTTTATCGTAAAAATATATAGGATATTAGTTAACGAAAATAAATTATATGTAAGATTTTGGATGTTATAACTGATCCCTCAGTGTATGACATGTAGATAGCAGCCATATTTAAAATAGGTCTACTTACGTATTTTATAGTTTCTCTTTTTTTTTATAAGTGTTGTATCATTACTATTGATTTTCAGCTTTGCCATGTTTTGTATTTATTTATTACCTTATAATAACTGCATATCATAATTAAGCAATAAATTATGGGGACATATATTGTAATTAAACACATAATAGTTATGTGGAACCTGCTCACTAACAAAACCTTCAATTTTTATTAAATTATCCAACTAATTACTAGTCTTTAGCTTTGTAATCTATTTAATTTTAAACCTCCCGAAAATTATGTTTTTTATCCAAACTTTGTATTACGAGCCTTTATTTTCGTAGAAATAAATTGAATAGTTGCCTTTTTTAATGTTTGTTTCTGTCTTAAACGTCCCTATAGTGTTTCTTGATTTAAAGAAAACTTCATTGGAGAGCAAATTATAAATAATGTAGCAGATGTACTAGTCTTAAGTTGTAAAATGTTACTTATTTAATTATGCACCATTGCAAAATATTGCACTCTTTTAATGCATTATAATAACAATAATAAAATATTTTTCCATAAATCACTGTAGATGGAATAGGAATAGCCAGTGTCTTAAAAGCTAGGAAGTAGTGAAATATTTATCAATTTTGTAAAAATGTTCAGTAAGGAACAATTTTAATGTACTTAAAATAGTTTTTTATATTTTTATCTATCAAAGTGTTTTATATAACTAAATAATTATTGAAAATTTTCAACCCTAATCTGTTAGGTGAGTTATAAGCCACATTAAAATGGATATCTGCAAGTTATTTGCCTGTCTAGTACATGAAGTTTCAAAAAATAAAACCCGCCACAGGTAGGATTCGACATTTGTCCCCGGTTGGAACCGAACGACATACAGCTGTTTCGAACTTATTAGTTATCATCAGTGCCGTACACGGTACGCCGATCTAGGACAAATGCCGAATGAAATTTGTGGGGTATACATCTTTATCGATACGATCTATGTCAGTAACATATAAGACGGAAATCGAAAAAGGAACTACCAAGCCGCCAAGCGGTTATCAATGTAGTTCCCGAATAGCAAGGCTATTACATAATCACTATAGGAAACAACTACTCGTCGGGCTAAAACCCCGCCAGGCATTGAATTATACCTAAAAGCGATCCTCGACCCCTTTCTCGTGTTTATGCATGATTACATGAAGTGTAAATTTTATTTCGATTTGCACATGAAGGGCAATTTCCTATTATTCATATACTCGTGAAAACATTTCGAAAATATATAATGAAGGTAGTGTTAAAATATCTAAAAATGTATTTGCATGTAACACATCTTTGCACTCCACCCTTTTTTGGACAATAAAAACATCACTTGACTAAGATTGTTGAACCTCAGAAACATATACAATAGCATAAACATGAATTCACTTGAACATAATATAGTTTTATTAGTTTTTAATTGGCAAGATACAGAGTCAAGATTGGAAATTAAGTTAAAACACTGCATTTGCCAATTTGGACATCATCAATAGTTAAACCCAAAAATTGAACACTTTTCACTAGAAACTATGGAAGTATGAATATCTAAAATAATGTTCTTACATGTCTTTTGTCTATTAAGAAAGCGCGTGATCTTCGATTTTTCAGTCTTTAGAAATAAGTAGTTTTAGTACAATCATTCACTCATATTGGTAAGTATTTTATGTCACTTTTCCATTAAAGCTTGATCTAATTTATTAAAAAAAAATACTGATGTATCATCAGCATACAAAGTGAGTTTAGCAAAGCCAGATGTATCGATGTCATTCATGTATATAAGAAAGAATACAGGACCCAAATTATAACCCTGTGGCATTCCCATATCGACATTTGTGTTAACTGATGGCACATTACATATTTATTAATACGGTACTGTCGTCAGTTTTCAAGAAAACTTTACACCCAATGTTTAGTGGAATGTCAGGAATTCAATATCTGTTCGAATTTTTAAGAAAAAATATGGCGAATGAAATCAAATGGTTTACTTATACCACCAAAGATTCCTGCAGTGCATTACTCTGAAATATAGGCAACAATGAACTAATTTTAGAGTTAAGATCTTGGTGAATAAAAGGTATGGCTATTATTGAGGCCAAGACCTTAACTCTGAAAATAATCTATTGTCTTATATTTCAGAGGAACACATCTATAGTGTTTTATTTAAATTTTTCCAATGATACTTAATACATATACTTATTCATTATTCAAAAGTTATTTTGATCACAATGTGAGTATTCTATAGTGACATACAATGGCAATAAAAATACCTCATATAGATTGATTGATAGCTTAGATTTGAACTAACATTGTTCAAATAAATCAACTAGATCAAAAATTAACCATATTTAGTAACGTTTTAACTGTTAGGCTTTATATAGTCTCATTTAAAATCAGAACTGATATTCTCCCTTTTACAGATGAATTTTTACTGTCTCTAGTGATTGTAATAAAAACTATAAGCAATCAGTTATCAGAATAATACTAATAGAGTGTTAGGCTTTCATGGTTTTGAGTTTAAAATTCGTGATTAAAATCATGAAGAGATTAACTACCTTATAAAAAATGGATATACATTGTGACAATTTCTGTTTGGACCTATTTATACCATCTCATTTAGATTTAGAATTTATATTGTTCTTCAACAAACTAATATTTATTGTCTCTAACTAGCCCCTCATTACAGTAAAATTGGTACAATCATCAAAATAAAGTCAGAGTACTATAATAATATTTGTGAGTAATATTCATTTCATCGCTATTTGCCAAATAAGAAACTCTCTTATCTTGCCGATAAACGGAATAGTCTACCTGAACCTAGCTATAAAAACAAGCCAAGGTTCTGTTTTGAGATTTATTTGGCAAATAGCGATGAAATAAACTATACCTACTTATCACTAATAACAAAGAAAGTGACAGCAAGGTAGATTTTTTGTTTATATGTTATATTTTTATTATGGATTCAGGTAGCAATAAGTTAATATTTGATTAAAAAGTTTGTATTATTTATATTGTATTTTCGTTTAATATGTTTTAAAATTTTTTCATTACCTAATTTTATATATTTATTTAACCAGGTATATTAACTAACATCATATGTGTCTAAAAATTATTTGGTATCATTAGTTATATGTTATAAATGTAGATAACCTATAGATTACCATATGAAATATAGAAAAGTAGATAAAAAAGAAGTAGTAACACGTTTTATCTTCTTTGCAAAAGCACCAATAAGGGTGAATAAGAATAGGATTGTGAATTCTTTGACATTGATATAATGAATATTTATATTTTGAGGACAAAAGGGGCTATGAATATATTTTTTGTTTATTCTTAAAATATTTCACTGTCTTTATATGTGAATGAAATCATAATAAATAATAAATATAGACCATCAGGCAATGATATAATGATATATAGTCAAATATTCTTAGTCAATAGAGGGCGCAGCCATTTTGAGACAATGTTATCAAAAATATTTCGTTACGTTCTGATTAAATGGTGCTTCATTTTACAGGGATGTTTTGTTAAAATGTGGGATCAGCTAAAACTTTTCTTTGTAGAGCATGAAATAGGGTTATTTCAGTTCAGACTTTAAATCTTAAACTTGCCTTAATTAAAAAATACCAAAAAATGTGTTCATTATTATTGTTTGTATTGTACCAGTAAAAGTTTATTTTATAAAAATTAGGTTGCACATAAAATTTGTACATTCCTAAGTGCAATAAAAGATTAGTGTGCAGAAGTCACACTCTTTCTAATAGGGAATATCAACACACTTCTTTAATATAAAGAAAAGTATAAAATATGATGTTTTATGAAAGCCTTGAGAATGTACTAGACTTCCATATTATATAAGTAGTGTCAAACAAAGATTAAACAATATTCATAACTGATTAGCCATTAAACATTAAAACATATTAAAGATAAACTCTTTTTATTAAGAGATTAGTTTTAAAGGGTAATACTATATTGCTTCATTAATTATCTTTGTATTATAGTACAATGACTAAAAGAATCTTACTAAACTAAAATGAATTAAATTATCCTCAAATATGTGCTCATATGGTGTACAGCTGGTTGCCTATATAGTTAGATTGACTTGAATTTAATTATTTAGTAAAAATAAGATTTATACATAAAACATTGTATAAAGGGATGTTGGATTAGAGAAAATAATGTCTCCATAATCAGTATTATACACGTCAGGCCAATATTGTATTTACATAAATATACAGTGCGCGTCTAAAGTCCCTTCCCCCTCCTAACCCTTTAAATTTCGAGCTGAAAGACCTAAAAGAACAAAAACTGGTATACATGCTTTAAAGTGTAAAAATATTGTATTAGTTAACAAATAGTAATATCAACAAAGATGGTGGCGCGGCACCATTTTGAAAATTATTTTTAGATGGCAACAGTGTGTGAGTAACATCTCATTTGGAAGCTACTTCAAATATCTATTCAAACGTTTTTATTTTGACATGTATTTTGATTTTTGAAAAAATCAATAAAACTTAATATTTCTGTACCATCAAACTCTTTAGGTAGTGCCTCCCTGTAAAAGATATCAGGTTTTTTTGTTTAACAGATATCCTAATTTTATATTGTATTTATATTTAGAAAGTTGATTTACCATACTTTTAATTGATTTTAATAACATGGTACATACTTTGGAAAAAGTTAATACAGTTTCAATTATGGCGAGGTTGATTTGTGACTGATAAAATTTTAAATAAGATATCCCGAACACTCTGTCTTCAGACTTAAGACTATGGTTACGACAGCTACTGCAGAAATTTTAGAGAACAAGTAGTATTTCAGCAAATATATCGCTGAAACAGTCGTGAATTCAACGCAATCTACATCTTAACCTGTAGCTGTTAGTGGAATATCTACAAAAATTGTGCAAATTGTTTTAAACGAACAGAAATTTCGCCTCAATTTTGCAATTTATATGCGCACTATGAATATTCAAATGTTTCATTTCACTGGTTGGCAGAAACTTGGTCAACAAATGGCCATGTTATACATGTATATTGAAAAATATCCTTAGAAAATCCTTAGAATATCACGATATATTTTTAAAATGCTAATTGCTAGAATCCATGTTGTGAAAGACTCTCCAGTATATCAAGTGATCTCTATTATTGTAAAGTAGAATGTAGAATGTATGGTAAATATATATTTTTTGTAATACTGACAATATCAGAAGGGTATTTAATTTGATATAATCCTAAATTTCAATTTACATTTTTTTTTCTTGGTGTTAATTGATAATCGTTTTTAATTGATTGTATAGTTTTTTATCCCAATAATTTAATTGATTGCACAGACCTATTAAGTTGATTTGAAAATCCTTAGAATATCACAATATATTTTAAAAATGCTAACTGCTAGAATCAATGTTGTGAAAGGCTCTCCAATATATCAAATGATCTCTACTATCGTAAAGTAGAATGTATGATAAATATATTTTTTTGCAATACTATCAAAAGCACATTTAATTTGATATAATCCTAAATTTCAATTTATATTATTTTCTTGTTTTATTTGATAATCGTTTTTAATTGATTGTATAGTTTTTTATTCCAATAATTTAGTTGATTGCACAGATCTATTAAGTGGATTTGAAAATCCTTAGAATATCACGATATATTTTTAAAATGCTAATTGCTAGAATCCATGTTGTGAAAGACTCTCCAGTATATCAAGTGATCTCTATTATTGTAAAGTAGAATGTAGAATGTATGGTAAATATATATTTTGTGTACTACTGACAATATCAGAAGGGTATTTAATTTGATATAATCCTAAATTTCAATTTACATTTTTTTTCTTGGTGTTAATTGATAATCGTTTTTAATTGATTGTATAGTTTTTTATCCCAATAATTTAGTTGATTGCATAGACCTATTAAGTGGATTTGAAAATCCTTCGAATACCACGATAAATTTTTAAATTGCTAACTGCTAAAATCAATGTTGTGAAAGGCTCTCCAATATATTAAATGATCTCTACTATTGTAAAGTAGAATGTATGATAAATATATATCTTTTGCAATACTGACAATATCAAAAGAGCATTTAATTTGATATAATCCTAAATTTTAATTTATATTAATTTTTTGTATTAATTAATAATCGTTTTTAATTGATTATATAGTTTTTTATCCCAACAACTCCCAACAAAATATTTTTTCCAAAAATAAGTACCTATATAAACTCTTTAAAGTTTCATATATTCCGTTTTTCTTGTTATTTATTTTAACGACTATTTAGAATACGCCTTTTGTATTTTATAAAAGGGTTTTACCTGTTGTATATGTACGAAAATAAATAAATAGAAGCTGCAGCGGAAATTAAAGGAAGACTGAAAAAATCAAATAGAAATTCTATTTTAATGTACTGTAATGATAATTTCTAATGATAATACTGTTACTTCTTTTCACAAAGTAAGTTTATTTAATTTCTTTAGGAATTCCTTACTAATGCAGTAAATATTTTATTTAATCATAGAATAGATAAGTGTGCCTATCTATGGACATAGTCATAGCTTTATAATTTATTACATTATGTTATGTTATGATATTAATTAATTAACTATACTATGTAAATCAAAAATCTATTATTTAAAACACTGCTAAGTATTATAATTATTAAACCAAACATTAAAAAATATGTCATTATTTTTTGACATAAATTAACAGCATGCCTAATTATTAAACAGGGATCCGAGGAATATTGAATCCTAATTGGCCATAATTCTAGTAGCATTTATTTTTATATATATTTTAAATATATTTTCGTACGTCTTTCTTTATTCAAATATTTGTCTTTATTCCTGATATGGAGATAATTTAATATTTTAATTTTAATAAATTTTATATTTATGGGTTTTTCAGCATTGTATTTTTTCCTCCATAAAATGTTTCCCCTTTGTGAAGGGTCATGAAAATTTAATAATAGTAGGAGATTTTAACGCAGTCGTAGGTGAGGGGAAAGAAGGAGAATTTGTAGGTCCTTATGGATTAGGAAACAGAAACGAGAGAGGTAGCAGACTGATAGAATTCTGTGAGAAGCACAAAATGGTAGTCGCGAACACATTGTTCAAGAATCACGTTAGGAGGCGGTGCACATGGAAAATGCCAGGAGGGATAGACAGGTATCAGATAGACTACATTCTGGTTAGGAAGAGATTTAGAAATCAAGTAAAAGACTGTAAGAGTTATCCAGGAGCAGATGTAGACAGCGACCACAACTTGGTAGCCATGAAAGCTAGATTAAAGTTCAAAAATCTGAAAATCCGGAAGGATAAGAAACGTATAAATGTAGACATATTGAGGGATCAGAATATGAAAGATAAGTTCCAGGATAAAACCGATCAATTAATAAATAAAACGAGTAAGGACGAAATCAAGAACGCAGAAACTGAGTGGGAGGGTATCAAGAATAGTCTAGCTTCCGCGGCTACGGACGTTTTAGGACACGATAAAAGGGAAGCTAGGAAGCCCTGGATAACGGACGAAATCTTAAACTTAATGCAAAAGAGACGAGGCTACAAAAACAGACGAGACGAAGAAGGACTGAAAACTTATAAGTCAATAAAGTGGGAAATCATTAGAAAATGTAGAAAAGCGAAAGAACAATGGATAGAGGATAAATGCAAAGAAGTAGAAGATAAGTTGCAAGTAGGTAAGACCGATGAGGCTTACAAAATAATTAAGAGGAACTGCAGGGATATAGGAACAATAAGTAGAAACGTTAGGAGTCAATCGGGGGACATACTGATCGGAAGAGAGGAGAAAGCGGATAGATGGAAGCAGTACTTAGGAAATTTATACGAGGGTCAGGAATTAGGAGAGATATTAGAGGAAGAATCTAGCATCGATAGGGAAGATGTAGGAAAACCTATATTGAGAGAGGAATTTGAAATAGCACTAAGGGGGCTAAAGAATAATAGAGCGCCGCGTGTAGATAAAATACAGGCGGAAATTTTGAAATGTGCGGGACAGAAAGTAGTAAATAGGATGTTTGAACTGGTAAAATACATATATGAAACGGGCGAGATGCCGGAGGATTATAAGAGGAACATTATCGTTACTATACCGAAAAAGAGAGGAGCCGACAAATGCGAGAACTTTAGAACGATTAGCCTAACTTCCCATGCGTCAAAAATTTTAACTAGAATAGTGCAGAAGAGGATGGAAAATAGAGCGGAGGAAATACTAGGAGAAGACCAATTCGGCTTTAGGCGAAATAGAGGAACTCGCGAAGCTATTCTGGCGCTAAGAGTAATGTTAGAGAAAACAATAGAAAAAGGAAAGAACGCTTATATAGGATTTGTAGATTTAGAAAAAGCTTTTGATAACGTAAGATGGGAAAAAATGTTCGAGATACTAAAGAGCGCGGGAATGAAGTATAGAGATAGGAGAGTAGTACACAATCTATACAAAGAGCAAACTGCTGTTATAGAAGTAGAAGGGGAAAAAGGGAAGTAGGTATTAGGAAAGGAGTAAGACAAGGATGTACGCTATCACCACTAATTTTTAATCTGTACATCGAAGAGGCGATTAATGTGGTAAAAGATAGAGTGGATTTCGGGATTAAAGTACAGGGACAGAAACTAAAAATGCTGAGATTCGCGGATGATATAGCAGTATTAGCATCTAGTAAGGAGGAATTAGAATCAGCATTGAACGAAATGGAGGCAGTGTTGACAGAGGAATACGGAATGAGGGTGAATAAAAACAAAACTAAAGTGTTAGTGTGCAGAGGGCGCGAGAGCAGAGCAAAAACGAAAGTACAAATTAATAATGAAAGGTTGGAGGAAGTTAAAGACTTCACTTATTTAGGAAGTGAAATAAATTGGGATGGAAGAAGCGATAAAGACATAAAACAAAGAATAGCGCAGGGTCGAGTAGCTTTTAACAAAAAGAAAGCACTTTTATGCTCGGGGGTAATAAACTTAGAAACAAGGAAGAGATTTTTGAAAACATATGTATGGAGCACGGCACTATACGGCTGCGAAACCTGGACGGTAGGGGAAGCAAGTAGGAAGAAATTAGAAGCTTTTGAGATGTGGTGTTACCGAAGAATGATGAAAATACCATGGACTGATAGGGTTAGAAACGAAGAAGTATTGGAGAAAGTCGGCGAGAAAAGAAGTATGTGGAAAAACTTAAAGAAGAGAAGAGATAGAATGGTAGGCCACTTGCTGAGACATGGGGGAATAGTCCGCGATATTTTGGAGGCAGAAATAGGAGTGAAGAAAGGCAGAGGTAGGCCGAGATTAGACTACTGCTCGCAAATAGTAAGGGATGTAGGTTGTAGCACAATTAGCGAAATGCGTAGGTTAGCACAAGATAGGAGAAGCTGGAGGTTAGCGTCCAACCAGTCTTAGGACTGATGACCTAATGATGATAATGATGATGAAAATGTTTCCCAAATAAATAAGGTCAATTAAATTTTGAGAAGGTTAATTAAATTTGAGAACTAGTAAGGTCTAATGTAACTATGTAAGAGTGGCACTTAATGTTGGGATACTGGAATATTTCTTATACAAAATTCATAATGAAAAAGGTTTCATATTTAGATATTCTATCGCCCTTATTTTAACTACTTCAAATGCATCACTGCATTTGAAGTGGATAATTTGAGGACATGATAAATCCATGTCTATTTTGAATTCCAATCACTAATTAAGTATTTTGTGAAACAAATAATGATGATTTCTTGATGATTTTCGAGTTTCAAACTCAAGAATAGACATTAAAGGTCGCGAAGGAACTGTATTCATCAGACTACTTGATGGAATTAATTAATTTTGTACTTAATGTTAATCGATAATGTCCTTAACGGACATTAGAAATTTAATGAGTAAATAAATGAAGAAAGAGGGGGTAGGGATAGAGAGAAGGGAAGAGAGGCTGATTTGTTGAATTTAAAATCATAAATTCACATATAAAATATCAAAATGTCTTATAAAGCAGTCAAAAAGTATGAATTTAATGAGGGTTGAAACAAGTATCATAATAGAAATGTAGGAGAAGGTTAATCGGTTCAAATTTTTGGTTATATATTCACATAATCTATTAATATAAAATGTATTAATTTTATCAATTGAAAATAATATGAAAAATTTAAAAATACTATGTCAACTGAATACAGCATGATATTACTCCCAAAATTCAAACAATCCTTCAAATATCTAGCTGCAGAATAATGCTGAAGAAGTTTTACCTATATATATTTGTGCAGGAAGGTATATTTGTGCAAGTGATAGATTTGTGCATTTTTCTCAGGATAAAATAAAATCGAAATATACAGATCTGAGGCCTGATTCCCCCATTGGAAATAAATTAGAAAAGGCGATTCTCATAGAATAATTATTTTGATAGTGACTTTTTATTATAATTTAGTATTAAAAATGGTCCCCTAATAATAAGATTAATCTATAAGTATTTTTACACAATAATACCGAATGCAACAGAAAAAATATTCTGATGATAGTAGAATAAGAAACAATGTAATCAACATGAAAAATTCGATTCAAATGCATTTACATTAGGAATTTAAATGTTTAAAGAATGTACATTGCAAGGGTCATTGAAACAACGTTACCCTATAAAATCTAGAGGTTAACAATGATTCAAAAAATCTTAATTAAAATTAATTTATGTCATAGGATCCTTGAAGATAGGTGTCAGTTTTGCAATGAGATATAGTAAGCTTGATAAAATATTATTCCATGCTATATTTGTTTCACGCTATCATTAACCTTTCCCAATGTATTTAAATGAGCCTTCACCCTGTAGATGAATGAACACATTGTATTAACCCTGTTCTTACTTAATGCATACCACCAGTACATTTTATTCCAACCTTTAAGAATTTAGTTCCTTATATTATTTCTATTACTTGATCCTATAGCATTTTTGCTACGCCACTGGGTATACAAAAAGATTTGCGATATAGGGAAATTCTATTTTATAGCCTTGGCAACACTACATTGTCTTCGTCTGCACATCGGCAGTCGCGAGAGGATTGTAGGGTGCGCCGAAAGTCTGAAAAACATGTTTTGTGTATTGTATAAGGACGGTTTTTTCGTTTAATTATGTGTTTTATACCTTAACTATAGTGTGATATTAGGTTTTATTTAATCTATGGCTAATCTTGTAATATATTTTTCAAATCTTCTAGTGTAACATTCAGTTAATAACGTGTTCGGTGCTATTTTGATATTTAAGTTAGTGAACTCAAAATGGCGCATCAAATGCCCCCATCAGTGAACTGTTCACTAGATGATATTGACTTAACAGCTCTTAAGGTAAGATGGTCTAAAGAAACTGTTTTAGATTTATTCAGAACATGGTTTTGTCGTGTTTTCGGCCATTTTGTACCATTCATTTCTATGTAAACATGTCAGTTTATTTGGGTGTGTGAATCATCAGTTCGACACATTTCTCTATCGCTTGACAACATATTAAGGGTTTGGATGATTTCAGGATCCTGCAGGAATTTTTGAGCTGATCGAAGTTGTGGGAAATGGCACCTACGGGCAAGTTTATAAGGTAAGTCGCCTTAAGTCCATTGAAGAGTATGATGTATCATCTCATTTCTCGGTCTTTTCTCACAACAGACAATAGGTTTCAATTAAGGCGTTCGTTAATAATGAATGACGTATTAACAAGTAGTATAACGTAGTGTAAGACATGATGCTCGTATTTCTTAAAAAATATCAAAGGGTCAAACATGACATGTTAAAACACTTACGTTTTTATTGTATGAAAGTAATCAAATGACACTGGCAGTCTTAATTTTTCATTTCTAAATTGTTACTACATTATTTAAGTATCTGTTTTGCCTTATACTATATATTTTGTAAATTTTAGAACGCATTACCGATATTTTTTATAATTTTTTTTAATAAAATATTTGAAAATAATACGCTACCTGCTGACTTAAAGACACATTATTTTCCGAGTAAAATAATTGGCAATAATTGGTGACTAGGTAATACATTTTTTCTTAATCCCCAATTATACTTGATAAGTTATTGTTTTTATATATCTATAATAGTGCACCCTCTTCTGAACTACTGATGCTTTATTAATTATCAAGTATTTCCGGTACGTTTAAATTCATGAGAAATTGCTTAGTCATTTTTCTGTTAGAATCAGAATATAGATATGAATCGCTCATGTCTTTCCATGATTGTGAAATAAGATAAATATGAACTTGAAATGTGGACCATTGTGTTGCTGATTAATACATACTAATCTACTGGGAAATCTAAAAGTTTAATCTTAATATACTTTAATAGTGATAATAAGTTTGTACTATTCATTTCATCGCTATTTGCCAAATAAAGAACTCTTATCTTGCCGATAAAAGGAACAGTCTACCTGAGCCTAGCCATAAAAACAAGCCACGGTATGTTTTGAGATTTTTTATTTGGCAAATAGCGATAAAATAAACTATACGTGACGTTTAGCTTTATTTGTTAAATCTTGGGCAATTAAATTTTAATTCATTATTACATGTTTAATTTATGACATTCACCTAATACGGATTTGGTGAGGTTTGTGAAATTAAAAATCGTTTATTATTTGGTTTAGTTCTCATGCTTATATTAGAAAATTAATTTCTTAATTTTCTAATATAAGCATTATTAATTACACCCTTAATTTTCTGTGTACAGTATAGAAAATATATACACCGAGCAAAAGGAAAAGTAAAATAGTTTTCCAAATTGTGTTACTTACTCACAGGGATTAGTATCTCATCTAGTTCTAAAGTTTAAACGATTTAAACCATATTTTAATAGATTTTATTTATAATATTTAAATTTGGTATACGTACACAATAAAAACCTGATCGTAAAAGTATCTCGAAAGGTCCTAACAGCTTGAAGACTAATCTCGACCAAATCTAATTTTAAATAATAACCGAGATAAGACGTGCTGATAAACGACTATAAATTATTCTTATTAACAATAATAACAGATGACGATAAAAACAGTCAAGTTAACATTAGTGAAGTTACAGTAGCGTTTGTTGAGAAACAAATTTATCAGACACTTAAAATTGTGTATAACTCGGTATTTTACGAGTACAATACATAGGAATATGTAATTTTCAATAAGGTCGAGTTAAAACCATAGAATGAGTAAATACATGGTTTTTAGGTAGGTACTCATGTTTCGAAATTTTCAAAGAAAAAATTATTGTTAATGTAAAACTTAAATAAATCCGTATATAAGATATGCCCGGAATAAATCCATTTTATATATGTATTCTTAGTACACATAGTATGGACCATACTAATTTGGAAGATTTTGTTACCCATCTAATATCTTATCTTGATGAATGACTCAGTGAAACGGTGATATTGAACTTTGCATTCAACAACTATTTTTACAGTGAACTAGAACATTTTATATTTTAATAATTGTTTAGAGAGATACCTGTGTAGATTCTTTCACATGACACAGAATGTCATTGAAAAGTATTTTTCAGAATTGGCAATAAAAACCCACGACAAAAAAAATTAGCTATTGTTGTGGGTTTTGTGGGTTTTGTGGGCTTATGATTATTATTTATAAACTGGTTATGAAATTCAAGCGAATATTTTGTATATCTGAGACTCTAAAAAGAAATCTAGTCTGCATTGACCATGTAGAACTGCATCTTAATTATATCGTAAGAGAGAAGAATATTGATGTGAATTAATTGGTGTACGACATGTATATGCATGATCGTTTTATCCCCTAATACAGATAGTTGTATTGGATTTGTAAATATTTTACTTAATAAAGATTGTTTTTATGTTCAAATTCATTTTTAATTTTAGAATAATTAGATATTAATTGATTAAAAAAATATGGAATACATATGTATATTCCGGAATTCAGGGAATACAAAAAATTGAGCTGTGGGCTGATTCTCTCAAAACTAAATTATACACATTCTTAAATAAACATTTAATAAAAATGCTTTCTTCTGAAGAAAAATCAAATTAACCGCATATATTAATTACTTATGTGTTCAGAATTAACTAAGTGGGAACGTTTTCAGGAAAAATTTACGGGTTTAATTTTAAAGACAAAAAGTTGAAGGTTACATAAGGGTCGCAGAAAACAAGGTTTTAAGTTTGTAATTAGCAAGGTTTTTTTTACACAATTTTAAATAGTTTTTGGTTCATATTTTTATCAAATAACTGAAATATTGACTGTAAAACATTATAGAACACCCCGTATCAAACGATTATTGTCACAGGTTTTTTCCTCTTCAATTTCTACAGTAAAGTCAATATTAGAGTAAATAATATTGTTAATTAAGTTACAAGCAATTTTAGAACCAATTTCTAAAGATTTGAAAAGTTCAAAAAATTCTTAATGCTAAACTTGGGATTGAATTAAACTTACAATTAATGCCAAAATAATTAAACATTTAAGAAAGTAACAAAAATTTGGAACAAAGATCGATATTATATTGAAAGGGGATTCTATTAATATATAGGGTGTTAATTTCGAACAAAGGTAGATATTGTTATATTGGAAGAGGAATCTATTAATGTATAGGGTGTTTCATCCTTAATCGGTACTTTCATTATGGGCGGAAGTGCGTAATATTTGTTTGATAAATACTACATCATGGTAAACTTTTGCGGGAACTAGTTGTAGTAATAACGTGATATATAAGAGTACGAGCAAATAATATAGTATTCAGACGTATTTTATTAGGTACATTAATTTCGTGAACTTCTAAAAAATGTTTAAGCTCAGTAAAAAAGTAATGTATATGAAGTTAGCAGAACAGAATTATGTCATATGGGGAATTAAGTGCTAATTAAATGCGCAAGAAAACATTTTTGTGCTCACATATATTTTTTTTGCAACTTGCAAGAAAGTTAGCAGAACATTAACGTAAAATAACAAATTCGTGATTTTTAACCCCGGAATAATAAAAGCAAATTATTTTACGTTATTTTACGAATTTGTTATTTTACGTTAATGTTCTGCTAACTTTTTTGCAAGTTAGCAGAACATGGCGATAAAAAAAATACATGTGAGCACAAACATTTTTTCTTGCGCATTTAATTAGCACTTAATTCCCCATATGACATAGTGTTCTGCTAACTTTGTTCTGCTAACTTCATAGACATAAAAAAGTACATATAATGAAATAACAGGAAAACACTTACCTTGTACAAAAACGGTGTCCAACTCGTTCGGGACCTACCTGAAAAGAGGAAAGATATTTTTCAGTTGATTAATAATGCAAATAGACTTCATAAGAATATAACATCACCGCATATCACACCATCAATGATTGATTTCTTTGTTGAATTTTATGTCGCTTACTAACAAAGAAAGTCATTTATTTTCCATGAAATGTTATACGTAATGTACATAAGTACAGCCTGTTATATAAGTACGTGGTGAAACTTCAAGGGGTAATTTCTTGAGTGATTCTAAGACGAAAAGTTTATATAAACATAAGTCGGTAATGCTTCGTTTTCAAGATACGGAGTGTCGAACTTTTTTCGTAAAAAATAGTTTTTTTGTAAAAATTTTAATAATCCCTTAGTCGATTTTGTTGAAATTCGGCAGTGTGATTTATGGTAGAAAGAGACTAATTTAGCCCTAAGTAGATTAAAATTATTGAATCCAGTGGCATCCCGGGGGGCACCTTAACCTAGATTTGACAAAAAAAATGGGCGCCACTGCCTTTTTTAACTTTTATAATTTTTTTCGCATTAATCAACTAAAAATACAACTTTTCTGTCTCTTGAATTTTTTTCGTATGCTTCGTTTTCGAGAAAAAATAAAAATCACTTATTGCATATCCCTGGGACAACAATAAAAAATTACAACTACCAGCTATCAAAAACTGGGGTGTACCTGTTATTTTTTTCCATATCAATAGTCTATTCTAGTCTTAGAAATTGTTATAAAAATTAATTTAAAAAAAAAGTTTGGCTCTGTATCTTGGAACGAAGCATTACCTACCGGACCTATGTTTATATAAACTTTTCGTCTTAGAATCACTCAAGGAATTACCTTTTGAAGTTTGCCCACGTACTTAAATAACACTGTATATATCGATATATGAATTAGATTAAATAGTAGTAATTTGAAAAAAAGTATTCCCATTCCTCTGTTAATTTCTCCTCAAAATCACTTATATTTTAATTAAAACTAAAAGACCTAAATGACCCATTACCTATTTAACTCCTTCCTTGCTCCAGTCGTCCAGACCAATTTCCATTATGCACAAATCACAAAATATGTCCACGAAATTGTTTATGCACACACTATACCTCACACTTCCACTTAGTATAGTTTCAATTTAATTAATAAACGCAAGTTTAATCGAACTATACAAAGAAAAATCACTACCGCATTTCACACTCAACTTCACCACGTCTCCGATCTTTTAACGACTGTTCAATCAAGGCCCGGCAAATCCTAAAGTTCAGGTTTTTTGCGCTATGAAGTAATAATACCTTTTTCATACCTTAAATAAAAAGGGATGGCGGGAAGTCTTACTGATAGCGTTTTTCTTGCCTTTGTTTGGATATTGTTCGTAATTTATATAGTGATATTCGAATTAATTGGATGCTTACGTTCGTATAGTTGCCTCGGCACATCGAAACTCCTAGCATTTTAAAATAAATGTCTGAAATCTTGCTTCCGAATTGTACTATATAATATAATTTGATGTTTTATAAGAATATAATTCTGTACATATGTATACATTGATAATGATTTATTTATATCTTGATTTATCTATAAGTAAAAAATATATCACCTTAAGAAGATATATGTACCTGTAAATACGTAAATTGTTTCTAATATTTTTAAGAAATCTACAAGAAAGTAATGTGAAAAATTTGGCATTGTGTAAGTAAATAATTGCTATAATAATCATAGGGCCAAAGCATTCACATACTAAATGTTTATATCAAACAAGGTTAACACAGAAGGGCCAATTTATATATTTTAATTTAATTTCTTATTTTATGAAAATTTTTTTAATGGCAATCTACATTTTTAGAATGGTGTCTACAAGAATTGTTTGTTTTCGCCTATTATATTATAAAACTTTTAAATAGGAAGAAACATTACGGAAAAAAAATTATATATTTTTTAAAAGTGTTATTAAAACTTTTACAGGTTAATTCGTGTAGAAGGTATGACGTCATAGATTTTTTTTACCGCAACCCCCTTTTTTACGTGCAATATAATGTGAAAGAGCACATTTCTTACATACGGTACGATTTTTACGTACTTTTTTTTTTAAGTACTTAGGTAATCGTGTGTGAGTATCTACAAAGAATAACAATAAGAAATTGGAAAATTAACAAAAAATAAATAAACATCTACAATTACCACCATAATGTTTGAGAGACTCAGTTCCCGTATTTAACCTTCCGTCGGGCGCAGTCTGAATCCAAACACATTCGGGCGCAATGCATCTGAGAGATCCCATATCAAATCTTACACAATTTAGATTTTAGTGAGGTCGAGCCTCAATTAAACGCTTATTTTAATTAATACGATACAATAATGAAAATTTCACACTAGTTTTTAATCGCAATAATTAAATTTAGATAAAGGAACTCATTTCATGTTGTAAAACAATAAATTTGGAATATTTTTATAGGAGAATCAACTATTGACGAGTTTTTTTTTCTGTTTTAAGGACAAAACACATATAAAACAGTACTGAACAATATTTTGATTACAAAAAACAAACTACCTATTTTTATGACCTTTACCTATATGTATAAAAGTTATAAAGCTATAGAGTGTCTCACCAGGAACTGCATCGATCGATATAGGGAAAAGTACGCACCAGAGAATTTTGAAAATTTGAGAAGATACTAATGGCAGTGTGGCCAATTTAACTAAAATAATTATAAGCATCTGGCACTTCCTGTTATACCGGAAGTCGATACCAACTTGTTTATTTTAAGTGGAACACCCTATATATTTTAGGGTTTTCGAAAAGAGCATGAAATTCTAAGTCAAAAACATGTAGGATACCCTATGCCTAAACCCAGCCGTTTTAGAGATATTTGAAAATGAAAAAAAATGTTGACAGGTGTAATGGTTTACAGTAACCTTTATAACTTTCTTCGTGTAAAAGATACTAATTTGCTTTTTGGCATGTAGAAAGAAAACAAGAAGAGCTGCACTCTACAATTGAATTACATTCAAGAATGGTGTACCAAGTGTTCTATTTTTTACGTTACATTTTGTAAACTTCAAACTGCGAAAACTTGTTTAGGTCAAATGGAATATTTTTTTACATCAAAATATGTAAAATTAAATTCCTTTTTTTCTAATATAGGGGATTTTTGTGTAATCATTGTGGGGATTTAAGTCACAAAATTTTTGAAGTATTTGCGATTTTCTTAGAAATTCAAGAATTTTTAGTAAAAATTTTATGAAATTAGCCATGATTAGAAACAATCAGTAATGTCAGTCATTCTCTTATGTCAAAAAATGCCACCGCGTTTAAATTACACCTACGAAGACTTTTTGAATTTGTTTATTATTTATGGAGAATGTGATAAAGTAATATCAAGAACTTGTAGCACATTTGCTCGATATTTAGGTGTTCCATTTAAAATAAGCAAGTTGGTATCGACTTCCGGTATAACCGGAAGTGCCAGATGCTTGTAATTATTTTAGTTAAATTGGCCACACTGCCATTAGTATCTTCCCAAATTTTCAAAATTCTCTAGTGCGTACTTTTCCCTATATCGATCGATGCAGTTTCTGGTGAGACACCCTGTATGTATACAAAAAAAATATATTGGACGTGAATTACAAAGAAAAGTTATAAGTAACTGCCTATGTTCAATGTAAAGAATTATAAATCTTCATCATTTCAACATGTTCCAAATAAAAAAAAAACGTCACATTGTTGGTAACTATATTTAGTATAAATCACTAATTTAACACCCAAATGTGTTAATTTTGAATAATAATATGATAAAAAGCCAAAATAAGTCTGTAGAGATTCCAAAAAATATTATTAATTTATATAATAAAAGAAATCTAACAAAATAAAAAAGTGAAAATAATGTCGTAATCAGGCGCAATGCATCTGACAGATTCGGGTCATACAAGGCCAGGCATACTAAAAAAATCGCCACCATATCGAAAAGAGCGGTTTGGCTATGAGAGAGTTCGAGTTAATATTCGTAATACACACGAAAGGGCAAAGAAAAAAGTAACTGTCGGATCTCACAGCTCGGCTGCGCCCTACAAAAGGTTAAGAAAGACAAAAATTTGAGAGAAAATGCTTTAAAAATTGGATTTTAATTAGATACCAATTTTTGCACTATTTATATTGGTTATTATTTACGTAAAATAATGTCAATGTTGTCTCTTAAGACTTAAGATTATTAAGTAGGCTGACGATTGTCGACTAAGAATGTAGATTTTTTGTTAGCAGGCTAACGATTGTGGATTTCATTGTGTTCATTTCAAGTGTAAGAAGTGTTTTCGATAATTGTTCAAACATAAACGTAGACTGTATTCCTAAATTCGATGAACTACTTCGAAAATAGGCTTCATTTAAATTGTGTATATGGTACAGACTATCATTGAAAAACTGATTTAAATTACATTGGCAAGAATACTTCCCCAGAACCACTAGACAAATTTTGAAAATAAAAATGTTATTGATAAATGCACGATACCAGTTCTGACATTATTTTAAAATCCAGGACCACTTTCAACCAAGATAATTTTTGATATCTCGGTATTTGCCTTCCAAGGTTGTTGTATGCAAGGACAATTTGTCAAAATTATCTAAGAAAGCGGACGGTAGAAATGGCTGCAGAAACATTTTTAATAGGGACATACACTTAAATCTGCACAAGTTCCAACATTGTTTATGTGGTTAATTAACTATTGATAATGTTTGAAGACTAAAATGATTATGAATAAGTAATTATTTATTTGATGATACTTTTTAGATAATGTCATGATAATAGTTTTTTTATTGTTGTGAGTTTTTTTATTGTTGTAATAGGTTGTGAGGTATCGCTTTTGCATTAAAAGAATGGGGAAAAACTATTCGCGAATGCAAAAACTACTTCGAAAATATTATCAAACAATATTTTTTTGAAAACTGCTTATAAATATTGTTAAAATTGGCGAAAAAAAAAAGAGTAAAAATGTTGGTATTTACGATAAATTAATTTGACGTTTATAGGAAAAATATGAGTCGATGAGATTCTAATACATCATGGACAAATAATCATAGAAATTAGATAAACAAAGTATCAATAGTCATTTGTATCTGGTCGCAATAATTGTCATACCTTTTAGAAAGTCTGTTATCTACGACACCTATTACGAATATTAAGAAATTAGTGTTAAAATATAACGCTTTGAGTGTTGAGTAAGAATGAAGTGGGATGAAGCGAAATGAAAGTGCAGTATCACTTACTTATTCCTCAAAAATCTGCGACACAATATGAAACAGGTTATATGACTCCAAAAATGTGTCTACTAAAAATAATATGTTAATGTATAATGTGAGATTGGTGACTTATTTGAAAAGTAAATCTATTGGATATCGTCCAAAGAAACCTAAGATTTTGACGAAAGTAGAAATCGAAATTCTTTTATTTTCATAAAAGAATTTCAATTTTAATTCATTTATCCAAGAATACCTTGATGGACAATTGTTATTAATGTAGGTAGTTCACATTATTCTGTATGAGTATAACACTGACTTAGTTTTCCACAAAACACTACCCTCGACGTGCGTTTCGCCAAGGAGGTTGTTGGCATCATCTGGAGATGATTAAGACTCCAGTTTTAATAATCTCCAGATGATGCCAACATTGTTGGCAAAACGTGCGTTGAGTGTAGTGTATAGTCTTTTGTGGAAAACTAAGTCACTGTTATCTTCACACCAAAGGTTCCAACCTACACCAGTACTGTGCGAGTATATAATAGTTTCTCTTTGATACCTTTTTCAGGTTATTTGGCAGGTTTCTTCAGTTAATGGACATTCACGGGGCTTGGGGTAGAAGAGAATAATTATTAAATATGACAGTAAAAGCTATAGAAGACAAAAGTTAAGTGGTTATTATTAAAATTCCTGACTCTTAAGACATATACTCAGAGGACAGTTCAGATGCATTTCATATTACATAATACCGAAAATACTCTGCTTTGTGCCCTAAGTTTACTAAAAGTTGTAGACTTTTCATTAACTATGTTAATAGGAAATCTGCTAAGTGGTTGGTATTCATAAAATAAGAAACACTCCAATCCGCTGAAGTGAAAGCACAAGAAACCGCTGCTTATTTAAAATTGCCGCACCCTGCACACCCGGAAGACTAGAAGGGCCACTGTTTCAGACGCTCTTCACTGATTCTGGGGCAGACGTTGCCTCCGTCAAAAGACGAGAGAGTTGGGAGCCTACTTCAGTGGCACAAACGTACATTGAAAGTTATTGGGGGTAACACTGAAGTTTCGAATAGAATATCTACGATAATGGTGGTTTCAGATTCAGCTTCGGCAGCATCGAGCCTTGATAATCCATCGAAAAATAATTCCTGTACCATAATTATTGGAGCTTCGGAACAAGAGGGTTTTAAAAGATTACACCTTACCTCCACGTCTGGCATAAACTTGACGAATTGTAATATTGAGAGCATCAATTTGTAATTTTTAAATAAAAAAAATTATGATAATTGATTAGTTTGAGTTGTAAAATTTGATTGAAATAAACAATTTTTTAAATATGAAGTTTTATTGAAACAATTTGCAATCGATTAAATAGATAAATAATATCTGCACGAAAAATATTTTTTTGTTCTAAAATAAAAAGTCTTTTGGGTCTAGTTAACTAAGTGTCAATTTAACGCTTAAGAAAAGTATCAACAACATTTTATGATAATTTTCAAGAAATATATTTTTTACCAGATACAATTTTTAATATTTATAATAATAGGAAGATTACAAGAATACAAAATTTTACAATATATTAAAGATGAATGGAGTATAGAATACATTAATAAAAATAACAAAACGTTTAGAACGTTTTTAAGTGATATAATTTTTATACAGTCAGAGCTTCGATTTTAATAAATAACATGATTATAATTTTAATACCCGTTCAATAAGACAATTTTATCAAAATATACATTAAAATATTTGGAGAAATTTTTCATAGCAGTTAAATTAAATTGTAGGTTATGCAAAAAAAAACAAGTATGGAAACCAGCTTTAATATTACTGAAATATTTTACAATATTAATAGCTATTTTAGCATACATATATTTCGAGGTACATAGATATTTTTGAAGATTATATACCTTTAACTTTTTGTTGATTTTGTTAATGAAATTAAAATAGTATAGCTTTCATAGCGTATTAAAATAGTATAACGTTTTACATTCCCAAGAATCATCTACAAATAAAAAACAAGTAAAACATTTTCAAAAGTCCCAAGCATTTTGTTTAATTACTCTATTTTCTAGGTAATTACAAACTATTATGTACGTACCCTTTTACGTTGCTATACCGGGTGTAACAGGATCATGGTACAGTTACTTCGTAACATTTAATTACAACAGTATTTTCTTTTAGCTGTAATTTTGTTTGTATTTATTGCACATTTTAATACGACATGAATAAATTCCTTATTAAAAGTGCTAATAAATGGTACCACGGTACCAATATGGTTCCATTTGAAAAAATTGAGTTTTGCCCCAAAAGTAATTTTGATGAACTTTATTTGTTCATAAATCACGTGATTTAGTATTTTTGACGGGATTCCGATTTTTGTAGCATTACACGGGTAATTTAGAATAAATCGGAACCGCCATGGCCCACTTAAATGGAAAACTGAAAATTAGATTATAAGAAATATTGACTTTTGAAATGTCACTTATTTGGTATCGCTGGATTTAGAAAATTATGCAGAATTCAAAAATGCAATAATATACAGGGTATTCCATTTAAAAATCGAAAGTTAGTGTCACTTCCGGCGAGACCGCAAGTGAAAGAAAAATCAATTGTATGTCAAAAAGTGCCGCTTATTATGTGTATAGGATATTCCAAATTTCAATCAATTATCTTCAAAACTAAAGGAGAAAGGGGGTATACCATGATCCTGTTACACCCGGTATATTAAGAAAAAGGGCATACTAAATTAAAAGTCACCTTACATCAGTTTATTAGTATTAATTCGGTACATTAGTATATTACATTACCTTACATTAGTATTATTTCGAAACAAATAGAGTATTATATCAACTAGACACAAAGATAAATGTCTTTTTTCGCCTTACGTGACTCTTTACTACTTTAAATGTATTTTTCTGTATTTATATTTGAATGATACAAATGTATATGAAATGATTTATATGATTATAAATTTAGATTTTATATATTTAGACTATTTCGAGTATATTTTATTCTAGACTTCCGCAAAAGTTTTGGCATTAAATAAGATTGGATCAACTTTTCTGGTTTTAAACTGGTTGAATAAGTCAAATTGTACATATGTATATTATGTTCCATACCACTATTTGGCCATTTTATTAACATTTTTGCATAGTAGTAATTATATTTATTCTTTATACTTAGGTAAAATAGTTGTTGCTTAAGATGAACTATGTCTAGGGCCTTTCTATTATTTACTAACATACAGGGTGTAAGAAGTATAATTGCCATTATTTTAACACATAATAGTTTGGATCTAAACAAACAGAAAAGTGTTATACAATATGGGTGCTCAACTTTACCAATAAAATTACGGGACGTAAAAAGAATCCTAATTTTTTAAGTCATTTTCAAACTTGGAGAAAAATAGTCGCAGAGCGATTAAAAAAAAACAAATTGAAGCTCCAAGTTTTCAGTTTTCACTTCTTGAGTTCAAAATGTTTTACCATCAGCAATTTTTGAGGGATCATAAGAAAACCATCGAAAAAAACTCCAAATTTTTGCTTGCCTTGCAAAAGGTCCGCGGACATTTTTTCAGTGATTTTATCATAATGCTTTTTTGAATAATTTTATCATATTTAATTTGAGCGGTCTAAAAGCCTTGTACGATGATTGTTCGTTGAGCTATCGTTGTTCAAAGCAAAAAAGTCAGTTTTGGCTTTGGTAATTAATTAAGTCGGGTTTTAAAAACTGTAAAGTATTATTTACAAGTTGTAGGTTATTAATTTTTGATAAAAAAAATCAGTGCGAGAATTTTAATAGAAAAAAAGGTAAAAAAATTGCCTATTTAAGGATATTCGCTTAACTTGGCATAACTTAGCAAATAATGGATAGACTAAGGATGTCGATTGAAGTATCCCAAAGAAACCCTGACAATTTCCAAGCGCTGCGATTTTTTCTTCATTGTGTTTGGTATTATTGGATTTGTCATTTTTGCTAAAAATTATCAATTAAGGATGGGTTTTTTATTAATTTTTTTAAGGTTGAAAATGTTTTTTAGGAATAATCCATTTTTTTATCAAAAAATGTTAATAATTGTTGAAACAAAAAATTCTGTATTAGTTTTGGCAGTGCTATATTAAAAAAAAGTGTAAGCGTATTTCTATTATGTAAAGGTTATTACTTAACAGGGGTTAAGAGATAATTCCAACACTGAAATTTTTTTTCACTTTTCCTCAGATTTAAAAATAAATAACATAATTTGATATTGATAAAAACAAAACTTCAACCGATAATTTATAGATATGATGGAATTAGTTTAACACCTTGTGTGATTTAACACAAGTTTAACACCTTGGTTAATACTACGAATATTATGCACATATAATTCGATGCTAAATATATTGCAAAATTCACTAAATTGTTTGGAAATCATTCCCTTTATAACAGTTAGAACAACAAGAGTAGAGATAGCGATTTGGGTACCCAGAGTGAATTTTTGTGAATTATATGTACGAGTATGTGGAGTATTTCTTATAAAATAATAAAATATCTACGAGTGTAAAATAGTTCATAATCTATTATTGAAAGGAATCTTTTTTCATTTTCGTTTGAAAATAATTTACTTTAGAGAAGTTATATGAAGAGTTTAAAACAGGTTATTTTTATATTGTAAGTACAAGTAAAAACGTATATAGAGTCCGTCCCTGTATATCAATTGTCACCTAGGTTTTATCATTTTACACTAAATACGTGAACATTTTTAATAGTTGGATAGCAATAAATAATTCATTATAGATATGTAGACTTACGTATGCCATCATGTATTACCAGGAATTAGTGGGCGTTATTAAAATATATATATATATATATATATATATATATATATATATATATATATATATATATATATATATATATATATATATATATATATATATATATACTAACTATTACTGCGCATTACTGGGTATTAGTAGACATTCTAAGAAAATTGGTAGTATTCTTAGAAAATTGCTGTATCAGTAAATGGTGAATTATAGGGCATTTTGGGTAATACTCGCATATTAATGTTAAACTACGAATAAGTGAATATTTGGTCAATAGCTTACCCTTATTAAAATATATAAAAATAGTTTACTCTTATAAAAATATGTAAAACCTTTTGTATCGATAATTTCTAATTCAACATACAATTGAGGCAAATGTCGAGGGTTCCGACATATTTGTCAAACCTTGTATATAATGTATAGAACACTTAATGCATACTTATATATATTTAACGGAAGTCATTTTCAACTTACTATAGAATTAATTGAAGTTCATAATTGTTTACTACGTTTTGTGATAATTCACAAAATTCATAATCATTTCTTATATTATTCCAAAGATTAAAAAACTAAAATCCAACTTGAAAAATTAGTCCAGAGACCGTTGACCTTGAAGTAAATCTGTAATATCGTTGCGTGGGCTCTCCGACAAGCTCTCTAAACTAATGCCACCGTTCTTATTGTTTCAAATAACAAAATGGAGACTAATTAAATCAGAAAAATGTGTGTTTTATATGCACGTAAAGACGAAATAATGATTTAGTCATTTACTTAAAATAACAAAATGCTAATTGAGCAGGTGTATTAGGAAAATTAAATATTAGGTTAAGTATTAAGATACGTAGTGTCAATTACTATTTATTTCATCGCTATTTGCCAAATAAAAACTCTTATCTTGCTGATAAAGGGAAGTGTCTACCTGAGCCTAGCTATAAAAACAAGCCACGGTATTTTTTGAAATTTTTTATTTGGCAAATAGCGATAAAATAAACTATACAGCCATATTATTTTGACGTTATGTTCTAATACAGATATTATCTTATTAACACCAGTCTAGAAGGAAAATCCAAAAAATATCAATGTCAATAACAGTTACTCCTAAATCTAGATTTTCAAATGTTTCAGATAATGATTAACTTAATTGTACATTTCGGAACTATCACGTATCGTTGCCTGTTTATTATTATTATTATACAAAATAACTTCTTAGACACAGATGTTGCTGCGATATCGTGGCACGCTGTAAAATCAAAACAGGAAGTTCAAAAGCATATTAAACAAATGTTCTCGTTCATATAGCGGCTCTAATAATTACTATGTAATTAGAAATACCTAAACAAATTTAAAAGTTTTACTGTTTATGACATGGCCACTCACCGATGTCATCCATTTAAACGTTTTACCTACCTGTCTTATTGTAGAATTTCAATTAGACACATTAGCCTTGCTGTTCTTTTGATTGTTTGCAATTTATTTTAAATGGTACGGATTGGTACCTACCAGTAATAGCAGTAGTTCGCATAATGCATACGATTATATTATAACCGTCAAGTTTGTGGCATCTAATGTATTAATATAATATATTAAATCATCGCAATTTACATATTATGTATTCGTACATGTATGATACAATACTGATAAAGGCATTTCATTCTGACAAACAGTTTTAAAACCTTAAAACGGATTTTTCGGCACGTAGAACATCTCTATCTCGAAATTGAGTGGCTGAGAAAAGATAAACCAACACATAAATGCAGAATGTGTTTTATGCGACAGTTTTACTTTTTTCAAATAGTCCACCATCGTGCTTTTTCATGGCCCATGAACGGGGTGGGGGGTGTCCTATCCACCTCAAAATCAATAGATGTCATCTGGTAGACATCCCTAATCAGAATCAGTCGAAACCCGATCGACCCGACACGATTTAATTGAGTGATCCTACTAACAAAAAAAAATTCTCAAATAGTTTACTGTTGTACTTTCTCATGACCCATGTACATGGTAGAGTGTCTTCTATCCACCTCAAAATCAATAGGTCTGGGAGACGTCCCCAATCAGAATCAGTCAAAACCCGATCGATCCGACATGATTTAGTTGAGTTATCGTGCTAACAAGAATAAATGCCAAACGACAACGATGACAACATATCATATCAAACATATCAAAGTGTGAATCATTTATTATCCAAGTTTCTGACTACTGTAAATGTTGTGGATGAATAATTTCATTCTTAAAAAAACGACAGCACAGTTCTGTTAAAAATCCATTTCATGTAAAACTTAACACCAATATAATTGGTTTAAAATCTTATACTACTATAATAGTAAACTATTATACATTTTAGGTATTAAATTATTATAGATACATCACAATATAGTACACTTTACTCCATGTGAAATACATTACAATCTCTACGCCTGCGCAGTAATTTATGCCCAAATGCTATTCAATAGCTGCAGTAATTTATGCCAAATCAACTGTATTGGCCAAGTCTATTACATTTTTTGCAAAGGTTTGCAAAAATTGTCTTTCGGGACGATGAAATAAACAAGGAATATTTTGTATTTGTCGTTTCTCATTTATTGTATGCTTATTATTTAATAAGAATTTTATCAAGAAATTTTACCAAATTTTTATTTTCAATGAGAACTAAGTTCCAACAAGAATTATTAACAATTGTTAAACCCTGAAGCAATATGCCCATTTATGTATAGTCAACTTCTGTCCAAATGGTTTGTCTGCCCTAAGAAGCAAAAATAGTCATCGTCATGGCCAAGTTTATTAAAACTAATAAATATTAGATGTCTCAAAAATATGTTAAATTTTGACAAATCCGCTGGAGGATTTCGTTGGGTAGCTAGTCAAGTGATATATTGTAATTGCCATTCCTATTGTCCACTTAATAATAATAAAACTACTATTATTAATATGCCGAATTATTGCATAATGAATTGAATAATTGCGTACATTCTTGATGTGGATGGGTACACCGTTACTACTACATTAACACTGTTTAAGTTATAATTTTTATTTTCAGTAAGGATTAAATTCCGTCTTAAATAATTACGAGTAAATATCCAAAGGCTCAATCGGGATATCAATGAAGCAAATTTATTACTTATTAACACCCGTAACAATATTCCCGTTAAGATATTTAATTGGAAAGATCCATAATACAAAGTACTATTTCAACTACGAATATGATATGGATTTGGTTGCGTTCTTCACGAATTTATAAATATTTTCTAGACTTGCACTACCACATATGTACATATACCCCAATGTTTTATTAGTACAATAAAGAAATTAACTAGTATATTAAAAATAAACATATAATAAAGTGTATTTATTATCTTTCAAAGACGTTTTATTTCCCTTCATTCTACAATAAGAACAGTAAAGAGTGTACAATTGAAATAAAATTTACACCTAAAGGTGGTGAAGTTTACATCGAACGTTGATTTTATTCCATTACTGGTATGATAATTCACATTAGCAAATAGTAAAATTCTACCACGACCTTGTGTCCATTTCATACCAGGCTGGTGTACCCCGTTTGGTGAAATTGGTCTCAAATGTTACACCACATATCGGACAATGTAGTCTCTAATTGAATTTCTTTTAAATAACGGAGGTTTTCCGTATCGACGATAAATACTTAATAAATGATCATACAGCACATAAATGAATTTATAATTTATACACCGCTAATTACATCAGTATGAACTTAGCAGAACAACTTTCAAGAATGGAAAAATGCATAGGCTTATTATTTGTCGTTAATTAGCCGTTAATTGACCGTGAAAGTTATAATTTAACCGCTGTTGAAAAAAAAGTTCTTGTTAACATCACCAAAAGGAATTTGCGACTTTTTAACCGCAAACAAATGGTATAAACGAAATTTGAAAAAAAAATTACGCAAGAAAAATTATTTTTCAATATCAGTAATATAACTCAAAATAGGAAGTAACGGAAGAAAATTGATAATTCACATCTCCACAAAAGACCACACGACGAATTAATTAGGATTAATAGCTGTTCTGCTAAATTACGGGGACCAAAATCCAAAAATCTGAAAAAAATTGCAAAATATGACCCGGCGAATTCGATTAATTAAAGGAAGGCAAACGGTAAATCCCTGAACGAAAACTGACCCCCGTAAGACATTTTGACATGGGATTAATGGCTGTTCTGCTAAGTTCCCAGGGGAAAAGTCCAAAAATCGGAATAAAAAATTGCAAAATTATCACGGCAAATTCGAAGATGTCACGATTAATTATGAGAACGGGAACGGTAAGTTTCTATAGGAAAACTGAGCTGTAAAAGCCATTTTTAAACGAGATTCATAGCTGTTCTGCTATATTCCCGGGTAAAAAATCACAAATCATAATAAAAAAAATACGAAAACTGACCCCCATAAGTCTTTTCCAAACAATATTTATGTCTGTTCTGCTAAGTTCACAGAAAAAAACCATGAATCATAATAAAAACATTGCAAAATGATCACAGCGAATTCGAAGACGTCACGATTAATTAAAAGAACGCAAACGGTAAATTCCTGAACGAAAACTGACCCCCATAAGTCTTTTTCAAACGATATTCATGGCTGTTCTGTTAAGTTACCTAATACAGTAAACCTCCTAGAATATGCACTTCTAATAATTATATTTCCCAGTAATCTGGAGGGAAGGAAAATATCACATGCTTACATTATGTATCCCTTCTGATTCCAAACAAGTGAGAATATTTGAGATGAGCCATAATCTCACCAACAAAGTGCTCTTATGAATTGACAACGCCCGGTTATGCAAAAGGGATGAGATTGACCAGAAATTATGACAAAATCGTAACCATATTCACTACACCCCTCGAATTCAACTGATTGACCAGAATGCGGTTTGTTAAATTGAGATCTGATCCTTCATTACCGCAAGGGTCGTGGTCTTTTGAAGAAAATTACATTTTCCTAAATTTTAAAAAATGCAGTGCTTTTGCATAAATTTTTAGGATAAAAGTGATTTATGGTGAAGTGGTGAGATGAATTCACAATTATTGGCGAAAATAGCTTTCTATTCGGATAATGATGGGTTTGCTGCAACAGATATCTCCTTAAAGAAGTTTGGATCATCCGATGAAGATTGAAGGAAAATTTCTGAAATTAGTAACATCTGCAGCATGTTACTCAGAATCATGTTACGCAGAGTTAATGTTAACTCAGAAAATAAGCATTCGACAGTATCAGAAAATTATAAATTGATACCACATGATGAGAATTAACATTACACAGTGACGAGACCGGCTCGGAAGAGGAAGTGGCCAGAATTGCACCAAAAAATAAATGTGAGGCAATTGGTTGTTTCAGTGCATGCATAATGTTGGGCTAAAAAGAATGGTGTTGAAATAAAGCTTTGTCTGTACTAAGAATGATGCAATAACAATAAACTTAATACAGTCCCATTAAACAAGCAAATCTTTGATGTTTTTTTAAATAATCTACATGAATTTTTACTTTTCCGTTTCATATATTAGTTGGTATATGAAGTGTTACAAATTGTTGCAATATTAACTCTGCGTATTGTGTACCATTTTTAAAGGAATTCCAATTATCCGGATTGGTTTTAATTGATCCAAATTGCCGGAGCTTTACTGTATTTTTCATTACGCTCTCATATAGAGTGAAGTAAATATATAAAAAATATTCTGCTATAGGCAGAGTCCAGTCCTATACATATTTTCCTATACATGAGTAAAGCAATGAATCGTCATCATCTGCCTTTGTTAGCTATTAATATTTTACAATTCTATTTATCCCTAATTATTATTTGCCAAATTATTGTGGCAAAAGATTATTAACTATTAAGTATTTCGTTCTACTGATAAGACACTTGTAAATAAATATTCCATTATAATTTAGAATACATAACAAGATTCTAGATTTTTCAACTTTACGTTTCGTCATTGTACGTACCATCATCACCATACTTATCTTAAATCTAGAATTTCACACATTATAATCAACTGATATTGTTGTTCATTTAGACAAAGAGAACAAAGGGTTAATTTTTAAATTTCACACCCACTCAATATTATGTACCCCAGGTGTTTCCGCACTGTTAAAAGAATAAAACAGGAAAGCATAATTTATGTTATCGACAATGCCAGTTATTAGTTTCACGTCTGGTCAACGTGTGTGTCCTCTTCTTAAAACAAACAACCGACATACATAATTGTTTTATTACAATTTAATTTATTCCGTCCTGAATGTTGAATTATTATGCATGTACCATTATGGGTTCAGTATTAACTTACAGGTTTGGGTAGGCAGTGATAAACATCGTCAAATTAATGCATTGAAATTACGGTATCTACAAATGATATGTTGCTTGTTTCGTATTTCAAATTCGAAATAGACTACGAAGATATATCGTATAGACTCGTAAATTACAAGAATTTAAACAATAATATATCAGAACACCAAAAATGCGATTAAGCCCGAATTACACTATATTTTTGTAGTACATAGAAAATAATACTTTATGAACTTATTTTAAGAGAGACTATAAATTATTATTTATTTAAAACACGGACAGGAATCTGTACCGAGCTTAAATCTAAAGTAATAAATTATTCGTATAGAAATATTTCGAATGTACTTCTTTGAACTATGAAATAGCTACTGCTCAAGAATAGAAAAAAGTATCTATCGGACCGCCCACGAGGTGCTCAATATGTAAATGACTTGATCTAATTGTAAGTAAATAGCCGAATGCTGCCCTAACTCTTCTATGCATACATAGAGAAATCTCGCTCCTATTATTGATGAGCAGTACACTAAAGTGTTAGTACACTACACCGCCTGAAATGTGGCGTAGTTTGACACGAAGCGGGCGGGGTACATAATACAGAGACACACTATACCCCAGTGTCGAAATAATATGGAGTGACTCATCGATGACATATATCCATAGGCGCATCAATTTGGAGGAAGCAAAATATAAAAAATAAAATAATACCAGACAATTGAAAAGGGTTTTAAGTGGATTTGTAACAGTTTTTTAGTTAGTAAACAATATCGTAAGTTATGTAATGCACGTATGCTTGGCTGGATGCTTACCCAGTCAGACCATCTCCTGTCAGCATATCCTGATAAAACAGATATTTTGGCAACATGTGCCATATAAAGGGGCGTAGGAGTAGCAAGCTACACACAAGTGGCCCCTCTGAATCATTATATTTATGCCACACCACTAATATAATCTTTATTTTTATTGTATCAACAACACCGTCACAGTTACTATATTTATCACAATCATTATATGTTACATCACTAACACAGTCTTTATTTTATTGTATCAACAACACCGTCACAATCACTATATCTATCACTATGCATCTGTATATGCCCCACTTATTACACATATTTTATTTTATATTACCAATCACTGTCACTATCCCACTATCACTATGTTGCGTCGCACTGAAAATATTCATTATTACAAGAATCACTCACTTCAGACAACACGACTTCCACTTGCAATATCACTATTCCACAGTTAGTCATTGTCACTATCAAAACCACAATCACTGGAACTGCTATCCCCTAGATTGATTATAACTGGATCTATCAACGCTTCCGCTTGTGTGTCAAGATCCCACATGCGTTGTTCCTCTTTCGTTACGTGCACAATGCACTTGGACCATGTTTCCGCGGTGACGCAGCTGATAGCATCGTTCAACAGCAATTTGACGTCTCCCAGTTTAAAAGTCCTATTATTTTGTGCTGCGTCCGTTTTTATTTGCGCCCAAATAAGCTGGATTCAATTCGCAATGATATGGTGGTAGATGAAGTATTGTCACATCACGAGCTTTTACCATTTCATCTACTACATATTTAATATACCGCTTTTTTTCTCGCTGCGCAATTTTTAATAGCTGCACTTTTAACATGGTATCGCCACAATCCAGATTTTTAGATCTTAACCACTCTAGGATCTGTCCTTTTCTCCATGCTGATGTTGGTAACTTTTTAATTCGCCGACTATGATATGGTGCATTGTCCATCACGACAATTGCGCCGGGTTCTATGGAAGACAATACAGATGAAAACCATTTTTCTAAAACTTCACTAGTCATATCTTCATAATAATCCCCTGTTCGTGGCGATTCAAATACATTTAAACCATTTTCCAAAAAACCTGAGTCGCTTCCGATATGCGTTATTATTAATCTTCGTCCTTTTTCAGATAGTGCCTTCAAACCCGGAGATAATCCTTCTACAAATGCCTGTCGGTTATTCAGAATATTGCAGTATTGCCACACTTTCGCCACGGTATGACCTTCATTTACCCAAGTTTCATCCAAATAATAAATCTTCCTACCAGAATTCCAAAAACCTCTTAGCTTTTCCAGATAACTTCTTCGCCATAACACAATTTCGTTTTTTTTTCTTTCAATAAGAAGACTTTCGGTTTCATTTTAAATGATGAAAATTCATTTCATGCATAATTCTCAAAAGAACTTTATGAGAGAACTTCGGTAAATTTTCATCTTGAGCGACGGCAGCATGAATTTTCAGCGTCGGAAGTTCATTAAAAAAAATCCATGAATAATCCTACGAATTATGTATTTAACATCTTCGTCAACTTCAATCTTCTTCCTACCGCGGGTTTCTGTTTTCTTCTTTTTTGCACTTGTTTCTTCTTCATCATCCTTCATTGCACGGTACACACTACTTACATAGACTTTTGTTAACGAAGGGCATATATCAACTGACTCGGTTGTACTAATATCTGGGTATCGCGCCCGAATTTCTTCGTAGACGTTTTTAATCATTTGAAGTTCTTCATTTGTTAAATGTCGCTGTTTTCGATTGAAATTCTTCGTCGTAGAACTTACATCCGCTGCTTCCATGTTAGAAAAACACTAGACACTCACTTTTATCGCAGAATATAATAAATAAACAATTTCCCGAATCCCGAATCAATCGCACATTACTACAATGTATTGCCACTGGCGCGCCAAAATCTAGGCTAAACGACGCATGCGTCATTCTATCGATCGACATTGATCCGTGCCGCCAATTGCTGACCAATCGAATTCAAATGTATTAAAAACCGCCTAAAATGATTGGCTAACTTTGCTACAACAGCGCACCAGGCGGTACAACCGATTATTATGCGATTCGGAATTCAATAGGAGAGGGAGTAGTTCGCATTGAACTACTGTTTCTATAGAGCGGCACATCAAATTTGTATACACATAATAGGTGATTACACAAAAAATAGACAAACCGCTGAATAGTTATGGTGGTCTGATATTATATATGAATCACTCCACATTATTTCGACACGGGTATAATTTGGTGTTAAATTAATACCGCGAGGCCGTGGTAGAATGTTACCAAATGAACGAATTTTCATACCAGTAATAGAGTAAAATGAACACGCCGTCTAGTGTAAGCTTCAGTACCTTTTGGTGTAAACTTGATTTCAATTTTACGTCGTTTACTCTCCACATTGCCCAAATGAAGGAAAACAAAACATTCTGAAATGGAATACACTATATCGAATTCTTCTTTTTAATATACAAATTTAATTCCTTTATTGCACTAATGAAATGTCAAAGTATATGTGTATGCAGTGGTGCAAATCCAGAACATATTTTTATATTCGTGTGTAACGGAACCAAATTCCTATATATCATATTTGAAATATTACTTTGTATTATCGAACTTTTCAATTAGACGTTATCCTATTCTAATGTGAATATTCTTCCGGGTTAATGAGTAATGAATGTGCCTCGTTAATATGCAAATGTCGTTGGATATTTAATTAATATTTCTTATATGAGGGGATTTAGTTCTTATTGAAGATAAAAATTTTATTGTGATGGTAATGGTGTATCCACAAAATTCATTATTATTTAATAATTGGATACATTCTTGATAAAATTGATGTTATTATAAATGAACAAGAAGAATGGCAGTCATAAAATATCAGTTCACTACATACTCAATTCATCCTCTGGCAATTTTGTCAAAATATAACATATTTGTCAGATATTGCAGTATTTATTAGTTTTAATAAACTTCACCAAGATCTTTAGGAAGTTAGGTTTCGCTAGAGATTTCGTAATATCCATAGTATAATTTATAGTTAGTTATAGATACATACATATATTCGGTGAAATCTGCTAACGACTCAAATTCGACACATTTTTCAGTCGTCTACGCACAAATTTTGGTCCATAAGCTAATATTTGCTATTTGAAACATAGGACAGCATTTAGGAATAAGTTAGTAAATCAAAAATCCACTGGGAAAGATAAATGTAATAGAAAATAAATACGAGGGTGAATCAAATATAAACGAGCCTTTTTTTATTTTTTATTTGAACTTGAAAAAAAAGAATAACAGCTCATTTTTCTACATAATCTCCTGATCTGGAAACACATTTTCCCAGCGTGTAGGTAATTTTGTAATGCCCTGCTCGTAGAATGAAGTTTTTTTGTGTCTCCAGCCAATTGCACACGTAGGCCTCAACCTCCTTCATCGTTGTTGAATCTTTGCCCTCCCATGGCTTCCTTGAGAGAACCAAAGAGGTGAAAGTCGCAGGGCGATAGGTTGGGGCTATAGGGAGGGTGTTCAAGTGTCTCCCAGCCCAATTCCTCCAATTTTTCTCTGGTCAGGGCTGCTGTATGAGGATGAGCATTGTCATGGAGAAGTTTCACTTCTCTCATCGGTAGGTCACGTCGTTTGCGGCGATATGCAAGAGTAACCTCGCTTAATATGATGCAGTTGTACGCCGCATTAATGGTTCTGTGATCATGCAAAAAATCGAGATACAACGAGCCACTCAGGTAAAAAAAAAGTGTAGCCAAAACCTTGTCTGCTGACAGCCTTGACTTAGCTTTCATTGGCCCAGCCAACCCTTGACGTCTCCACTCTTTGGTCGCTTGTTTCGGCTCAGGGGTATAGTGGTGCACCCACGTTTCATCGCAGGTGATAACGTGAGTGAGAAGCGAGTCTCCCTCTTCTTCGCTAGAAGACGCTCACACACCTGAAAACGATGCAATTTCTGTTGTCAGAAGGCGAGGGGCCCACCTTGCGTACACCTTACGGAATCCTAGCTCCTCTGTGATGATCGAAAAGGTTCTTCCATAATGTATTCCAACCTTAGATGCAATCTCATTGGTGGTCAGACGCCTGCCACCCTCAAGAAGTTGTTGAACGCGGACAATGTTGTCGCTGGTGATGTTGGTGCGAGATCGGCGGTCATGACTCTCATTTTCAACTTTCTTACGACTCTCCACAAACTGTTTATGCCATGCAAATACTCTAACTCGGGACAGTGTCTCTTCCTTGAACTGCGCAGTCAATCTCGTCACGATTTCAGATGGTTTTACACCTTCCGTGGCGAGAAACTTGATGATAACATGCTTCGCAATTGATGAAAGCACCTCCTGCTCAGACATTATCACAGCGGGTACTGAAAGGAATGAGCGAGGTCACTCATCTGCTCTCTCCCCTCCTGACATCCCTACCCAACACCCCACGAAGGGGGAACCCTCACGCGTTACTATCGCATGCCCAGGACCAAAAGACTCGTTTATATTTGATTCACCCTCGTAGTAACAGTTTTTACATAACTACGAATTTTTTTATTTTTATTTACGTAGGTACATATTTAAGCGATAATCGCGACCTATTCTTTATTAGATATCGAAAATACCTATAGTTTATTTCATCGCTATTTGTCAAATAGAAAATCTCAAAACATATCGTGGCTTGTTTTTATGGCTAGGCTCAGGTAGACTGTTCCGTTTATCGACAAGATAAGAGTTTTTTATTTGGCAAATAGCGATGAAATGAATAGTACAATATATTAAATCTTATTAAACTTGGAAAAGTTTATTTACTCGTAATAAACAAATACTTAGATAAAAATGAAGTGGAGCAGGTTAATGGCATAATTTATAAATAATTATGTATGTATGCATGTATACATTCACGACTACAATAGCATGGTATTCACTCAACAATATTAATTTATGAATGCTTATATTCAATAAAACCCATTTAGCACATATTGTAATAGCAGCATACAGGGTGTTTTTTTTTATTTCATTGATAACTGTGGTGGAATGAGAAAACGTTGATTGAAAATTTTTAAATTAACGAAAATTGGTTATTGTTGCAATGTAGATCTGTACCAATTATTGTTTTCAGAATGTTTTAGACCTTAAAACAGGCCATCCATTTGCAATCCGTAGAATGTTTTATGAGTTTAGACCATCATATATGGTAAACAATTTTTCATAAATTGCCAAATACGGTAAATATTTTAAGCAGGTATTCGGCGTTACTAAAGTCGGTAATCAACCGAACATAATTGCATCCATTCTAAAAATTATCTAACCCGGATCTATTCACCGGGCACTAATTCCATCTCTTGAGGATCATTTTCTTAATAGACAAATATTGAAAAGTTCTATTCTACTGAAAATCAACTCTAGTGATAGAAAATTCCCAATACTATTGTGCAGTAAATTCAAGAAATACCATCAATTTTCCAATTTGGTGGTATAAAATTTCCCTCAATCTCTATATAACGGCATCGACTTCTAAAAAGTCGATATAGATAGAAAACAATTAGATAAATGCTGAGAAAAAGCATCAGTTATCTATAAAAACCGTATATTTAGCAGTTGTAATTTGTTATAAAAAAAATCGATAACAGACATCATGAATCAAATATCAAAAAATCGATAAACAAATGAAAGTATGGCACAATGTTATAATATATGTTAATTAATATATTATTATCAAATATCTTTATATATTTTATTCGTTTTGGTTTCTTGAGTTTTCGATCGTTTAAATAAATAAAAAGTTTTCAATATCTTACGTTTCGGCTTTAATCGCCATCATGAGAGATATAAAAATTATTTTCTATTTACATGGATGTTATTTTATTTTTGTGTGTTCTATTTAAATACTTCGGCGTGATTTGTTGAGTTATTTACAAAGCTTTTAAATAGAACACACAAAAATAGAATAATGATACATGAATAACATTAGTGTAAATAATAAACTATTTTTGTACCTCTGATGATCACTGAAGTCGAAACGTAAGATATTAAAAATGTGTTATTTACAGTTACACTTGTAACCGCGCCATCTCTCAGGATGATCACAAACATAAAATATAAATATTTCCACTTTGCTCTATATATGTATAACATATATTTTTTAATATTATTACTTGAATAAATCATATTTGTTGATATACTGAATTTGGTGTACTACAGAATTTGCTAGTTATATTCCCCATTCCAATCCTGAATTGCTCTGTGACGGTAATTGGGGACTATAATATATAATATGCCAATAGCTATGCTCCATAATCGTTTATTGAGCAGTGGTTATTATATCTCGAAGGGCTAATCAGTTACACAATTTGGACGCTATCATTATATCAATATGGCTATACTAAACAATTACTTGCTTAGTAATAATTACTAATCATTATCAATTGTTATCTTTATAGTTATTCGTGAAGGATATATTTTATCATGATTGTGGTTTCTCTCTGAAAGTTTAGATCAACAGGGTGGCGCTTGTATTTGTTGATGTAGCTCTATATTTACCAAAATATTGTCACCAGAATGTCTACACTGAAGTTAAATGAAGCATTAAATACGTTTATGCAGTGACATTCGTTTCAAACATATTCGTTTGTATTCATAGATTTTTAATTCACATCATATTTTGTTCGCCAAACGAGAAATAAATTTATTGTACTTCAATAGTCTTATAATATATATGTAGCTAATTTTGTTTCTCATAAAACCCATGTGGCATTATTGCAATATATACACGACTTCCTATTTTTTTCTATTTTCGTATCTTTGGTTTCAGTATTTTCAGTTTAGTACTCCGTACTCCATTATGTAAATAAATCGACAAGTTTATTCGCATTTGACATTGAATAATAAAATTTTATATACTTTAGATATAGCCCCATTCAAGGTGCGCGCAATAAATTGGCAAAACTTTAGTAGAATAAAGAACATACTACAAAAATTTTATATTTTGTACTAAATTTATTCTATGTATATACATGAATATAGTATTTTTTAAATTGTCCAAAACAATATCCATTTACCCCAATAATATATTCGATTCTACTTCGGAATCATGAGTACGTTTTTATTAACTACTCTTTATTCATGGACATAATGTTTTCAGTCTTAATGTTAACAGACTCTTCATGGGAATGAGGTTTATTATTAACTTTTCTGTCATACAAGTATTGCATACATAATAGTCCAAAAGATTTGCATCTGGTGGACTAGGTGGCCAGATTTCCTTTGACCAGAATTCAAGAACATTGACACTGAGAAATTCTTGTACCATTTTGGCGTTATGTGCTGGTGCACCATCTTGTTGGAAGATAAAATGACATCCATTTGCGATTTGTTTCATCCATAGTGCGACTTACTTCTTTCAAAACGTAAAGGTAAACGTCAGCAGTCACCTTCAAGTCTTGTGGAAAATATGCGAGTCGAGTTATCCTTCACTGCTGGCTGACAACACCTCACACCAATGTAGCAGCAAATTTCGTTTTCATTACAATTAGGATTGCATTAACATTTTCACAAAGCCATCTGTTGTTTTTTCTGTAGACTATCTGGTCTTGCTGAAAATTATTTTCATCGGCGAATAGAATCCGAGGAATTTTTCAATTTTATTAGCAGTTTCCTCGATCTTTCTACAGTCTTCGTCTTCCGACATTTGCAATTCTTCTGCTATGAAGCGCACTGAGTTTCCTGCTTCATTATTGATGATCTTCTGGATTCTGTGTATAATATATGTGCTTGTAAGAGCCCAGTATTGGCTCTTGGTCTTTGCGTATCTTATGCGTTTTCCTTGTTGACATAGCAACATCAGGATCAGCATCAGCATCAGCATCATACATCTTATTGACGATGTAAACAGGACGTAAACGGATATTATGGAGGTCGTACTCTTTCGACATGACGGTGCACAAAATTTAGTCCTTTTGACGTGAAACAATAATTAAAACAAATTAATAAAAACTACATGAAATAAGTTATTGCCAATTTATCGCACGCACCCATCAATTCACTAATGAGGTGAAAAAGTTTATAATTTGGACAAAAATTTAAATCATCATTATCGTTATTCAAGTTTTCAGATTCTTCTATAGCTAATAATAAGTCTTCAGAAGAGGCTTATATAACAATATATCTCAGAACAAGCCACATTTTACACATAAAATGCGGAACGTAGTGAAATATTAACTCTACACCAAGAGAACGATTAATTTATTGTTATGGATGTGGCGAAACAAATATAAATTTCTCTTAAACAAATAATATTAGATCAGGTTTAATTAATATTCCCATTTATTAGGTAAGCGACATATTTCTTACGTGAAATAAATATTAAAAAGCAGTTAGTAGTAGAAAATTTTTATTTCAAATAATTAATGGCATATCGACTATATTATATTCCCTTAATGTTTACGTTTAAAATTTCACTAACGCCATTTAATGCATTATTTTAAAATATATTTTGTTTTTTAAAAATATGTCTAAATAAAATATTATAAGTTTTTATAAATATGCTGTTTAACATATTTAGTTTGGATAAATTAAGGCCAAATAGACGCGTTTCCTATCAGAAATAAACTTTTCTCGATGTAAACGTAGACTAGGTATACATTTTACTTTTCCGCACTTAACTATACTAGCGGAAAAGTAATGTAATCGTGCAAAGAAAAACGGGAAAACATTTTTCGTTTATTTTTTGTTTTTCGGCCTAAAAAAAATGGTTTTTAAAAAATTTTGTCTGTGTGTGTGTGTCGTCGTCGGCATTATAATTTCTTGTTGGCACGATAACTCAACTAAATCGTGTCGGATCGATCGGGTTTTGACTGATTCTGATCGGGGACGTCTCCCAGATGACACCTATTGATTTTGAGGTGGATAAGACACACCCCACCCTGTCCATGGGTCATGAGAAAGCACGGTGGTGGACTATTTGATATATTTTTTTTTGTTAATACGATAACTCAACTAAATCATGCCGGATCAATCGGGTTTTGACTGATTCTGATTGGGGACATCTCCCAGACCACACATTGATTTCGAGGTGGATATAGCACATTCTACCATGTTCATGAGTCATTAACTATTTGAGAAATTTTTTTGTTAGCATGATCACTCAGTTAAGTCGTGTCGGATCGATCGGGTTTCGACTGATTCTGATTCGGGACGTCTACCAGACGACATCTACTGATTTTGAGGTGGATAGGACACACCCCACCCTGTCCATATGGGTCATGAGAAAGCACGATGATGGACTATTTGAGAAAAATTGAAAAAAATAAATCTGTCGCATAAAACATATATTCTGCATTTATGTGTTGGTTTATTTTTTCTGGGCTACTCAATTTCGAGATAGAGATGTTCTACGTGCGGAAAAGTCAGTTTTAAGGTTTTAAAACTTTTTATTTTTTGTTATTGTAGGGTAGCATAATGTAAACAAATTAACCACCCACCTTCTACTTCTTCCAAGATTAGTGCTTTATTTTTTATTCTGATAGCAAATTTAGTCACACCCAGTGTACAATAACTACGATTAACTGTATCTATAAAAATACTGTATCTGTAAAAATATTAGTTTACCAATTTCACCATGGCTGGAACTGATATAAACATCAGTCATGAATGAGTAATCAATCACAATCAGTATTATTCGATAGTATCATTTTACATTACATTTCTGAACGAATACATATTATTTATAAAACGTAAATGAATATTTATTCTTACGTATCCTAATGTCAAGTATCATTTACATTCGCATTCAATATGCTAACATGTAAAACACTTTAAAATATTTTTCTATTACGCTATGATTTGTTTAAAAATAGACATATGTATTTTTATCGCTGTTATCGTTTATAAATAATTATTTCGAATCGATTCATCATTCTATAAATAAATCGTAATGGTTGCAGTTCGATTTATTCCACGCATTATCACAAAGAGATTTTTGCCTTTATAATATTTAAAACCTACATTTTAATTTAAAGTACGTAATAATAATAAAACAAAATTATTTATTTGATGTGTACCTAACACTGACTATTTTAGTGCATTTATTTATTATCTTCTAAGAGATATCAATGATTATTATATTATTTAATTAGTCATAATATTTTGGCTACAATAAAATCTGTTTATATTATTTTAAACACATATATATTGCTGGAACGGTCGAATGTCAAAAACCGATAATCATTACCTACATGTATCTTTTACTTATTGTCAAGAGTTCTTAATCAGTTCAATAAAAAGGTCCTATTTCCGGAATTTAAAAAGGTGGTTAACGAATAAAATACATCAGTCTATACTGCAAATATACATACACAGTTCCAAAAGTTCTTCATCGCCTAGTTTCGGTTGTAAATTTTATTCCAAGAAGATTTAAGAGGTTCAATTCTCATGTTTCATAATTTTGTTTCGGTAATCATAATAATTACTGCAACGATTACCACCTCTTGTGTTAATGCAAAAAAGCTTGAAGAATTGGTTTCCATGTCTATAATTAACCCATTGATGGGTGGAAGGGTCCTGCCATTTTTTTATAGCAACTATAGCGGTCTTCGGGGTGTGCGCGTGTGTGTAGTGTAGTGAAATGATACTAGTGGTATGTTATTCCTATAGCTACATTTATTTGGAATAAATTAAATAGCGAGCAAGCTAGTATCGAAATACACGATGTTTCTGGGCGAGATGCGGGAGTAGACTGATTTAAACTTATCGCAAAAGCCAATGGCCTGATGCGGTTATTTGACAGACGCCACACGTGTCATAAACTATTCACCTGATCTACAAGGATTTTAACAAGTTTTTATGGCTGCAGCAACAAAAAGGGAAATATATTTCCTGAGATAATCGCTTTTTTACTCCTAAGAAACAGGTGTGCCCTCATTCCAAGTACCAGTTAATCATAAAACTAATATATACAAAAAACCATCACGGCTATCAATAGGCGTATGTGGAACTTATTATATGTTTCTTTCTAAGCAGTGGAAGCTGTGGCCTTCGAGTAATAATTGTCCTTTTCAGTAGATCACATGTCACAGAGCATGCTCGATGACATTCTCGAAGTGAAGCAACATAGAAGGCCACTCCATATTCCTCTAAGCCATTGTGGGAAGTATTGGTTCTGCGCGAACAGGCATTATCATTCATAAAAAGAGCATTATCTCCTAACTGTTTCTCTCTATAGTCAAACAAGTCTCTGGAGGTGTTTTTGTCCATTTTGTGTACCGGGTATTGGAATTAATGGTGTTCGTTCACCAATCATTATACCCGCCCAGAACATGACAGTCCCTTCATGATATGGAACAATTTCGTCAGAATGTTTGAGTTCATGTCGCTAATCTGCCCAATAAATCCATATTTTGTCCCCGGAACGTTTTCGTCTTCGGATCGAGTTCTTCAGTTTTGCAATGTTAATTTTTGTGCTCTTGTAGGCCTCCTACGATTTTATCCAAAGTCTGTTAATCCTCTGCGTTTTGTTATAATAGATAATAGATTCTGATGAATTTCCATATGCGCGGCAGCCTCTTTTTGAAAATGACACGCGCTTTGATCAGGGTAGCCATTCTGGATCTGTCCAATTGTGAATTTTTATTTCCCATCATTTTTAACGTTTTCATCCAGTGCTGATAGCAACGAGGTAAGGTAAACACCACTTAAAAACGACCAAATATGAAATGATTGAAATTTGTTAACATGCCCAATTGTAGCGTTAATTTGGCATTTCTATCTTAGCAACGTAAAAACTAAACAAACAATCACAGCTTTCTTTACTTTTCCTGTAAGAAATAATTCACGAAACTGGGTGATGCATAATTTTTTGCAATATGTATATATTTATAGCGTCTTTAAAATGTGCAAGTCAATTACTCAAAAAGTGGATAGGTAAAGAAAACACTATTCATTTTCCATATACCTACATACTCTTGATAATAATTTTTATCATTTACTTTTAAATCTTAAATAAATTTTCTACTTACTATCTTAAATAAATTTTCGTATTTAAAAATAAATTTCCCTTAAATTTAAATAGTTAAACATTTTATTGAAATTGAGAATACGATGAGCATTCAGTTCAATACTCCACGCATAATTAACGAAAGTCAAGCACTTGCTCTCGCATTCGAAAAGTGGATGGATGCTCTTCCACAGAGCTGTATATATAACGCCATTTGTACTGTGGCTTGAGATAAAGTTTTTTAATCTATATAAATAAGATACATATTTATATTAAGAGGTTGTTAAAATCTCTGCAAATATATTTAAATTGCTGTAATGTCTTGGGGTGCTAGGTTCTTTAATATAATCTAGGCTAATAAACTTTACGGTCAATTATTATGTTATACCCTGTCGTTTCATATTGAAAATGAAGAAAATATAGAAAATTTATGATTTTTTACTTGCTTTAATGGGTAGGTTAAGACAGTTAGGTTTCAAGATTGTAAACTAAGATCATGTAAAAAATGTATAGTACAAATGTACTAAAGTTGGTTTAAATTAAAAATATGTTCATATACATATGTATCTTCATGGTGTTTAAACGTTTGTGTTTAATTTGATATGAAATAATTTTCTTTAACTACATTGTACAATAAACAAACTTCAATCACAATAGAAAAATACAAGATTTTTATCCATACTTTTACATCAATCATACGGTACATTAGATATTAGATTACTGTTCAATAATTATGAAAAACACTTGCATGAAAAGGTGTAAATTGTTTTATAACTATTTGCAAAAGAAAAAGAAATAGTTTTGTTAATATAGTCTCAGAATGGCTTCTCCCATCTCAAATATCTAATTTTAAAATCCCATCATTACACCCCATTATTTTAGGTGCAAGTATATATCTTGAGATATATTTTAATATGAGAATTCTAGTAAGTTCAGAAAGACTAATACCAGGTACAATAATATTATTTCTGTTACATAAATCGAACTATAAGATAAAATGTTGTGTGGAATATTGTCTGTTCTTAAAGATACATTTTTAATGAAATAATAACGTTTTAGAGCGACATTATTGTTAAAGTATCGAGTTATTTTGATAAATTAGTATCCAAAATGATATCAGCGATATGGAACCATATTATAAACATAATAAAGTGCCAGGATTAAGGTTACAACCAAATTCCTTTTTATTAAAAATAAAAGTGTTTTAAAACATGTATAAGTATTTCACAATAGCATGTTTAAAGTACCTTTAAAATACATGACCTTAGTTTGTGTATATTTTGCAAGCCAACTTACATAGAAGTCGTTAAATGTAGACAAACTATGAATGGCGGCGACCATCCAAAGAATGGCGACAGTAACTGCTGCTTGACTTTCCATGTTAAGAGTATGTGCATTAAATCAGTATAGGCAACCGTCTTCCACATTATATCTCATAAGCCATTCTATTTACATCATATCATCATATGAAAATTAATAATGATAAGATAATAATTTTCCTTTAATCATACATCCATTTTCAATCTATAACTGTGCAATACTTTGAGCATATATTAAAATAAACGAATGAATTTATAAATTTAAGAGTTTAAATGCTAATGTCGTGGCTAATACTGACAATCTAGTACTAATGCGCGTGGGTTGGAACATGAAATAAAAGCAGAGAACCAGTTTGCAATTTTTTTTATAGATTAATATGTTGTAAGTGAGAAACAAATAAAATGCGCATACTGTGTAAGAAGAAGCTATATGTATATTACAGCTTTCAAGGATTTAAATGCGAACACTAGTTTCTAAGGTGTACGCTCGTTCCGTTTTCTCTAGGACGAACTGAATGATTGCCTCCAATTAGAGCCACTTACGTTCAACAAATGAAAAATTGCCGCGATACCTGTCACCGGAATAAGACGGATACTCGTCCATTATGCGTTAACACCTGATGCCGTTACAATAAAAGTAGATGCCTTCGATTCAATGGTTAACTACCGAGAAATCATAAAGCTAAATTAGTGATTAATTGAAGATAGTATAGCGATAGTAGAAATGTCCTACTTAAATAATGCTAACTGGTAATATTTCATGTATGAACTTGGATTACTGAATATGATCGAATAGTAAACTAAATATAGTTTTTATATACTTTTTGTTTGTAATGTGCTAATTAGTAATTAAGAGAAGGATGACTCAGTTTTGTGTACAAAAGATTAACTGACTAGTGCTCCATATTTCATTGAACTAGCAGTAATCGTAATTTTGCTATTAAATATTTTTTTAAATACCTACTGCGAAATACGTCAACCTTATTTTTTAAAAAGATTTATTGATATTTTCAGATTTTGTATTTGAATTGTGAGGTCTTCATAATATTTTTTTTAATCGCAGCCCCCTCTGGTTTTTAACAAAAAAGGAATTCCTTTAAGTTTTCAGTATTTTATATCAGAAGTTACCTATTGTTTAAGATAGAGGGTGTTAATCTTAAAATTGTAAAATACTTTATATTGAAAAATAAAAGAGTTTTGCAAAACACAGGTGTATATCCATTAGAGAGCTGGTAAATATTTTGACTAAACAGTAGTTCCCCACCAATTTTATTTTCAAAATTGAAAACGCAACTTGGATCAGTTTATGATTGAAAAAAGTCAATTAATGTCAAAATATTTTTATAGACAAAAAAGTAACGAAAATTGTTCTATACTAAAACCATTGAAAAACTGTCAAGTATTAATAATTGGTTGCATATTGTGATCAAAAGTGGCAGAAGATTGAGAGATCAAAAACGCCCTGATAGATCACCTATTTCAGGATTAACAGATACTTTTCTACTTTTTGAAGTACTAGAGTAGTTCAAAATTTTCAGATACTAAAATATTTACCTCGACCGCGACCTTAACCAGATCTCAAGTTAATGAAAATATTGTATTAGAAGTTTATTCCACAGTTGGAAGATTGTTAAGAAACGAAAAATTACACTTTTATTTAGTACACGAATTGGGTGAGGATGATCCAGATTGTCGCCTAAACTTTTGCGACGATCAGTGTTACGTTGAGACAAAAATTCCAGATTTCTTTTGTTCGGGTTGCTGTTTTTTTTTTTTTCTGACAAAATGGTCCTTGTACTATTCCTTACACGGAGCAGTACATCGTCATATGTAACTATATAATTATGATGATGTCGCAATCGGCGCAACTAATAATATTGGTTTCAAGAAAAACCTCATTAGATTGAAGAATCACATAAATTCCAACGTAAAGAAGTTACATGGACCGGAATAACATAAAGAAGAAAATAAATCGCCTCTCCGTCCACCTCTTTTTAAAAGAAAATTCGAGTGCTACTGGATATTTAAATTTTCTGTTTTGACTTATTTTCAGATCTAACAGTTCTTTGTCCAAACAATGCGGATCACGATGTTCTCCATCAGTGAATTTGATTTCAACAAGACCTTAATTAATAAATTGGTATTGATGTCCGGTACGATTTCTTGACGATTTATTCCTTGGCAGATGAATGGGACGACGAGAACCAACTGATGCGGGTTCATTTTAATATACCAAATAATTTTGAGACTCTGAAGTAACGAATTTTAATCGAAATGGAAAATATTAGCTCAGAAATTATTGTACGTTTAATACAAAGTGTTTACACGTGCCCGTCAATATCAGATTGTTAATGGTGGCCATTTTGTATAATTTTAACGTTTTTGTCAAAAATAAACTCGTATATGCTTTATTTGTTTTTTTACTCGACAGCCAACCTCTATTTGTTTCCTTTTTCTCGACAAGCACCCTCTAGTAAACGATAAATAGTAAACTCTTAATATGGGATACTTTGTTCTAGGATAATTTCAAAGAATTAATTTTTTTAAAGAGGGGAGTTGCAATTTAAATAACACTATAATATTACAAATCACACAAAATCTGAGAACAAAAATAAAATATACATGATCTGTATATGTAATCTTTCTGAGAATACAATGAGTGATGTTAAATTTTCTACTAATACTTTAGGATTCAGTTTGATGTAAAAAATACTAATAATAATAATAACACGTTTGTATTAAAATGTTTTGACCGATATTACAGAAAACTAATAATAGGGACAGCAAAGTAGCGTTAACAGTAGCTTTTTCAGGTTCAAATTTTCAGTCAATGTTATCTCTAGCTCGCTGGCTCGCGCACTGTCAGTCGACGGCCATCCAATACCATTTTGTGGATTTTCTTCACCTTTTCTGGCATGATCACCTCATTTGGTGTTCTTGACAGTTTGTAAGCTCTTAAATTCTCTGCCTCATTTAAACTCTGCCACCCAATATTTTACTATTCGAAATGAAGAAGCAGACTCCCCCAGAGTAGAATCTAGCTCCACTTCAATATTAGTTGAACTGAGGCCTTTCAAATGAAAGCATTGTTTCATATAACGATGACCAATGTTTTCCTTGTTTTCAAATTAACTGAAAGCGTTCGCTATTGATGGCTGACAAATAAATACTAGTATAAACATTACAACCTAGACATTGTAACTGATTTTTATATAACTAGTGCATAAAAGTAAGTAACAATAAGAAGAATACCGAAAACACTTTTTGGCACAAGTTAGGTGCACACAATATTTTTTTTTCAGCACTCAGTATTCACGCAAAAATAATTGATTCCAAAACTGAAACATAAACTGTAAACATAAGATAATATTATTTAATATAGAATACGAGTAAGCAAATCGCAATAATATTGCGCCGCCTCCTCGCTCATATCGAAGGCACCTCCGGAGCATGCCTTTAGAGGCTTCGGATCAAAAAACAAAACCACGTTGTTCACAGGGGTCGATTTACTATATTGATTTTGCCACAATGCCGAAATTCGAACGAAAAGCATTTCGTACATCGACCTAAAAATTTCGGGACACACACAAAAACAGCTGTTTAGTAAATACAGATATTGTTTGTTATTTAGTTTATTATAGATTGATTAATATTTAATATAAAGTACAATTCTACCTATTATAGAGAACATTGCAATAATTAATAGCATTTCTGAAGCAAACATTAATTTGGAGACCTAAAAAATGAAGATATTAATAGAATGTTACGTGGAAAATATTTTCAGAAAATAGAAGAAGCCGATGATCAAAATTACCTTAGCGATCTGCGTATTCAAAAACGAAATTTTTGGCAACTTCTTTATAAAGATAAATTCCATCCCTACAAAACGATATTTTCCCAGGAGCTAATAGAAGGTGAACCATATCGTCCGAGTATTAAATTTGCGATGAAATAATGAACGAGTATATAGAAATGAATGAGTGTTTGGTCCCTTTCCTTTTCCAGACAATACGGAAGTAAATTAGAAGACCTGTAGATGTAGTCAACAATGAATTCAGTTAACATTTATATAGGTATCATTGACGACCATTATTGGTCCACTTTTTATTAAATGTTAATTTTACTACTGAAAGGACGCAAACAACGTTGTGTCGTCAAACTTAAGCTTTATAAGGTTGGTATTTTCTCGTATACTCGTATGTAGGTGAAACTACATGGTGAAAACAGATTCGTTAATACAAATTCAGGAAAATAAGTATTTATTTTCTTTTTTTAATACGGGAAACTCCATTCCATTTATATGCGGTGGTACATATGCATTCCAGGTTAAATTTATTGTTTTTAAAGTTTTGGGAATGCAAGTAAAGTCTATGTTAAAGTTATGGCGGATCTTGGTAATTTTGTAATACGTTTTATCCATCGACATACTTATTTAACTTATGTTATATCTTTGCTTTTATTTCTCTATGTGTTTTCACTAATCGCGTGAGTCCGACCCTGGACTATGATTATACTAACTCTCTCTTTCTCTCTCTTTTTTTTTCTCGTTTTAAACTATTTTGAACATACGTTGTAGTCCTGAAATGACTTTAATATTGCAATAGTTCTTTTAATAGCTGTCAATAATAATCTTAGACCAAACTTTGGGCTCATCTACACAAATACAGTGGACTCTAATTTAACCCCCCCCCCCCTCTCCCGCCCAAGTGTTCGATCGAATTTCAGAAAATTCCAATTACAGGCGACCGGAAATAATTTCACGATATACAGAAGTTCGAGTTACGGAAATTTGACTACTATAAATTTCAATTATATCGACTAAACAAGCACTTTTACGCTTGCAATATGGCATGTATTTTTATTCACAGTCGACACAGTGTAATTGTCTTTATAGGTTAGGTTTTTTTAACTATAAATGTTTGCCAAATCTTTTCTGATTTGGCTTTAAATCTTTGTGCATAAATGTCACTTGAAAAGGATTAGCGATAATTGCGGAGTTATCATAGCCAACATTGGTTTCGATGTGTCATCTGATATCTGCGATAAACATCGACATCGTTTCGATGTAGGAATTGTATGTCCAAGTGCCCTTCACTGTGATAAATTTATGTTATCCTACTTGACATATGCTTATCTGATATTAACACTAGAATGAAAATTCAATTTACGGTATAAAACGTATTCTATTGAATAAATGTTTGCTGAAAATATAAATGAGAAAGTATTGTCATACCCCCATTAGATTTTACATAAAATAGGGTTATTGACTCACTAATCGATTAAGCGAGATTCATAATTCATGACAGTATCCCCATCGAGTTGTTTTATACATCGGTTTGTTTGTAATTGAATTTTAGGTAATAATTAAAAGACGCTTCTAGTTTTTTATCATCTATTAATATGATTATTAATAAATGGCGCTTTAAAAAATAAATAAAATGTTCTTGAGGATTGAATATTGCGAATAAAATATTTAAGTTGAGAAAGCTAGAGATATTTTAGGAAAGGTACAGAAAATACAATAAAATTAGATTTCGATCACATACCGCTACGAAATATTTACTTATTAATTTAATAAGCAATAAATATATTCGGTTATCACACAAATAAGTAAAGAAAGAAAAAAGCGGTGTGTATAAGAATGTATGTATGATGTGTTCAGATCTACACTGAAAGAACAGTTTATTTTAAATGTCCTTTTAAATGGTCCTCTAATATGGTTACCCTGAAATGATAACGAGGATAAGAGATCATTGTCGCTTTAGCATAGATCCATTAAGTATGAGAACATATCAACAAATAAATGCCAGAAATATATGTATACAGAGTGTCCACCTAGTGTACGAAAGCCAAATATCTATAAAAAAAGGAAATAAGTGTATTTTTTACAATATTATATAATTTTTCAAGTTCTGTTATATAAAAGTAACGCCCATTATACAAGATGTTGAACACAAGGTGTTAAGGTGTGTAACAACTTTGTTTTTCAAATGGTAACCTATATTTTTTATTTTTTCGATTTGTACAAGAAAAATAAAAGGTGTGTTGTGTTGATACTTCTATGAAAATATCGATTGTTTTCGAGATATTTAGCTTTGTAGGTTTTTCGTCTCTATGTCCTTCAGTCATAGTATTTTAAATTCCTAAGTTATGCTAAGCTTCGTTATAATTATTTTTTGGCGAAATGTTCTACAATGATACCTCTTTTAAAAGATATGTTATAAATTGACCTGTAATATACAAGATGCGAAAACCGTCTTTTACCAAACCTTATAAAATGCAAAGTGAATAATCTTGCTTATTTTAACTTGAACACCGTGTATATTAGTACATGATCAGAAGCGCTAGTAAGATAAATCTCCTGCGTATTCCCTATATTCTTACCCTATTTCCTACATATGTATATTCCTGCATTCCCTATAGCTAAGTTCAATAGTTTTTCTTGCAAAATTTGAAAACAGTGTCTTTAAAATAATCAGTTTTTTTTTGAAATCATTGTAAATCTGCATGATTCGCTTTATAAATATGTACGAGACACTAGTAAACATTTATCATGGGCTTTTCCTAGGATGTATACCATATTTACTAACTCTAGAATAATTCATCCTTTAAATCAGCAACTGTACTTTGCTAAACGAATTATTTAAAAATATTTGTGAGAGAAAACTGTGACGGATTGTTAAAAGAAAATAAAATAATGTGACACTTGACAAGCGCTCACTATGATTTTTTGACAAGAGGAAGAATTGCAATTTTTCAATAAAATTTTTTTAGGAAAAACGATTTAACTTAGCTGTAGGGAATGCTATAGGAAATTATAGATCTATCAGTGGTGCATCTAATCATGTACTAATATACAGGGCGTTCCATATGAAATAGGGACGATTTTTTCATTGTATTTTATAATGTTTGGTAAGGTGGTTTTCGCGTTCTATATATCACAGATCAGCTTCTGGCATATCGCTTAGAAGAATCATATTTGTTAAATATTTCGCCTAAAAATTATTTTTCTGGGACTTAGCATAACTTAAGAATTTGAACTGAGTTACGAAAGTCGAGAAGAAAAACCTATAGAGCCAAATATCTCGAAAACAATCGATGTTTTCATAGGAGTATTAACATAATATACCTTTTATTTTTCTTGTAGAAACCGAAAAAATAATTAAAAAAGGGCTGCCGTTGAAAAAACAAAATTGGTATTCGCTCAGAAAAAATTAAACGCCTGCCCTCTCAGAAAAACATCTGCGGTGTGTTATTTTTCTTTAAAAATACACAAAAAACTTTGGTGGTACTTCAAATTTGTCATATTTTATTACACTTAGGAAAAGACAAATTAATTAAATAGGATTTCACTGCAAGATATAAAGAACTGTTCAAATAATAATGCAAATATATAAAATACACAGTAGTTTAAAATATTTTTCCATAAAATATATAGTAGAAAATTCCATATCTTAATAATTTTATAAAATGGACTTTTGGACATTCCTCGTTTAGAAATTTCATTAAAAATGTCATGGAAATATATTTTTAATATAGTTATATTAATCTTACACAAGATGTAATAGATAAACATATATATGCAGTGGACTTATTCTATGAAATCTATTCTTTGGGTATACACGTAACCTTTGTGTTACATTGTGGGAAAATATCTCAAAAGTTTGTTGTAAATTAGAGGAAGCATTACGGAATAGTAAAATCAAAGTTTGAATTAAATAAAAACTAAAATAACCAAGTCGACATTCAAATTGCCTTGAAAACTCTTCGCCCATTCCCTGCTTGTTTATCATCTAGGATAGAAAGTTATAAAATATTTTTATCTAGAGTATCCAATTTTAGAAAGTCATTACTATATCAAAGTGGGTAAACAGTAATAGCACTGCTCGGCTTGCAACTCTTCATCTTATTCAACACGTAACAATTTTTTTTTTTGAAACCATGAAGCTTCTTTGTTTAATTAGTATTTATATTTATTTCAGGGCCGCCACACAAAAACCGGTCAGTTGGCAGCCATTAAAGTTATGGACGTCACCGAAGACGAAGAGGAAGAAATCAAACTGGAGATCAACGTTTTAAAGAAATATTCGAACCACCGGAATATAGCTACCTATTATGGAGCGTTCATAAAAAAATCTCCACCCGGCAAAGATGATCAACTTTGGCTTGTCATGGAATATTGTGGAGCAGGTAAAGATGTCTTTTCAAATTCCTCTTATTAAATAAATACCAGAGAACTTTCAATTGATATTCTGTGTCGAAAAACTAGTAACATATTTTATAGAGATAAATAAGAAAATAGGTAAACATAAATTTAAAAAAATACCTACTTTCTCTTATTTCTTATAATTTCTAATAGAAAATGAGTACTAAATATAGGTATACTAGCAGACAGAGATAGATTTTCCAGTCTTTTTCGGAAGCTATCGTATAACTACCAAAGTTGTATATAATTGGAACTTTCATTAAAGAACTGTTTAAAACTAAAATTACAATTTAAAAGCAATACAACATAGGCATCCCAAAAGAGTGGGTAAAAGTGAAGCAGCAATTTATTTTATCTTGTTAACACAAAACTAATATCTTTTATGGAATACATAATATAGTAATACAATAAATTGAATTTTGAAGTGGTCGTATTAGTAGTCCAGTATTTTTATTACAAATAACCTCTTGAATGTCTTTCATTGGGTATTATAAATTTCGGACGATATACGAGATTCTTTCTGACGATATAGTTTGTTTAATTTTTAACATCTATTGATTTAAATCACTTTCAGATGATATTTAATAAATGGGAATATTGAATGAATATTTGATAATTTGCGAATGTTGAAGAAATTGCCTAGGTCTACTCGTGAATTTTAGTTTTGTTATTCCATCTTTGTCCCTATTATCTTGTAAAATTACAAAATAGTTGTAAAATATATCATAAATATTTCAATAATCGAAAATAGCCCGGCATAATAAGCATAAATATTCAACAGGCAGTGTGTTTTGCAACCACCTGGTATATTTTCGGTAATTCGGTACTATTATAGCATATAACTGTATGGTTGTTTGCTTGGCATTTATTATATACTAGCTTGAACCTAAACATTAATCGAGTAGTTTTTATTTTTAATTTTCTATTTAAAATATATTTTTTACGAGTAAATTCCGTAGATATATTGTCATTTATACAAATCCTATGAATGGGCTGCAACTTTCGATGCAGCAGCAAAAAGAGAAGAGGAGCTTTTCGCCAACTAAATTTGCATTATCAAAAGCATTGTTCAATTTTTAGATTTAATCATCTCCCTATGATGCCAATTTAATTGCCGAAACACGCGCCGAGTAAAGGAATTTTTTATTTTCGTGGAAAACTACTTTTCTATTTTTTAATGATACATATAAATAAACATTTTATAATAGTGAAAAATTATTTCAATAATATTACGTGGCAGTTTTACAACTTTTTTAATATCAATGAAACTGACGTTTCTATTTTACTTTTCGATTCCATTTAAATATATCATTGAAAATTTTATAACACGTACTTTCTTTGTATTATAGCTATAGAGACAACAAAAAATAAATATAGAATTAACACCAATAAAACATTTGTTGTCATAAAACAACATTTCAATAGGCAATCTGCTTTAGTAAAATGTATTGAAGTTTAGTTTAAAAAATATTCTGTTTGTTAACGTTTGCATTTATGGCATTTCGAATCTTATCCCAGCAATAATATCCCAAAATAGCTGCAATTCAACGACCTTGGTAACATTCTTCTAGCTTCTTTATGTTCCAATGGAACATCCCCCCTATTCATCACTAAGATTTATGGATACAAATAAAAATGTATAAAATGTCTTTTTAAAATAACATTCTGCAACTTTCAGCAGGTTTTAATGCATTCAAAAATATCTAAGTTAGCTTTTTTTGATTTGGTTTAAGTCAAAATTGGTATCTTTCAATTAGTTACTCAATTTGCGCTCCAACAAATACCTTCTTTAAATATTTTGCCATATAAGTTTTAAAAAAGATTTTAAACAAAAGTATTCCTGGCCATTTTTATGCACAGTCTTTACGAAATTCATTAAACCCAACTTTATGTGTAAGAAAAAGACCATTTTGTTGGAGCAATCAGAGGTAAATATTTCGTGTTCGATTATCGGGCAACAAATTCTTATCTTGTCGTTGATCAAATACTTAAAACTAAAAATTATACTTAAAAGATTTAATTTATTCATCGCAAAATTATAAAAAATATATTTTTTTCTGACACTTGGAATTTTACAACATGCTCTACAATAAAAATTCAAGATCATGTATATCAATAAACCACTTTCTATGTGCTGATTTAAATAAAATATCGAGCTTCTCAGTGTTCTAAGAACATAAAATATTTTATGTAAATTATATGGTTAATTAACCTTGTGGGTTAATTGATTCTTACATACAAGTAGGTAATTTGAGTTTGATGGATTTGAAAGATGAAAGCTTATAAATGAGCCGTATTATGTAGCTAAATTAAATGCCTCACACATAATATCATCAATTAACCGAAATATTGACGTACGATCCTTTTTCATTATCATACTTTTTTCATAACCGCAGTAAATTCTGTGCCTATTAAAAAATAGAATTTTAATAAATTCTGATATTGAACAAAAGTGGTCATGAAATTGACCATCTCGACTTATATGATCATTTTTAAATAATTATGTCACCTTGTTACGTACTGTACTGACATCAAACGGGAAAATGTGTTATTAATTTTATAAATAAAATAATGAACTACGTACATGTTTGAAAATTAAAACGAAAGACAAAAGAAAGAAAACTATCGTTTTTGATGTTCGGTATCCCTTTTTTATTGTTCTGTATTGAATGTAAAAATTAAAAAACACTCCTAAGTACTCTGCGATTAAAAGGATATAATGGAGATTCAACATATATACATACTTTCCATATCACCTTCGGTTTTTCTGAAAGTAAGCAGCCAAGTTTTTTTTTTTGCATAGGTGAATAGAACAGAGCTTTCAATGGCATTTTTAGAGCTTTCAAAAAACGTTTAATTTTTTTAATAAAAGAATATATTACTTAGTAGAAGCTATTATTTTCAAATTTAATATGAAATTAATGAATCTGCTGCCAAACTATTTGTTACAATAACAACCAAATAGATCTTATCGATTATTATCAAATTTTATCGATTATTATCAAATTTTATCACAAAATTATAATTTTCTCGAAGATGAAGATTTTGAATAGGAATTTGTAGTTATTATATATTAACATTAAAGTGTCTTATTACGTACAACTAAAAATGCGGTATATTAAATGTGACTTCTTGGTACATAAAATAACCTGAAGTGATATTCAATTATTTTTATGGAAAATATGAGCTTCATTGAGTTACATCTTCAACCTAAATTTAAAATTTCTAACTTAAAAAACTATATCTTGTCAAACCAATTCGTTATCATCCGGCACACTGCTAAAAATATATAGGAAAGTGTTTCAGTTCACTCAGCTACTTCATCTTGTAACTTTTTCACTAATGTTTTTTCTGTTTCGACTCCAATATGCATATACATAAACCAGAAGGTAGTTTCAATAACTCAATGATTGGCCTACAAACCGTTATAAACAGATTGTTTTAATTTTATTTAAACAAATGTAGACTGGAAACAAAATAGATGTTTGCCAAGTTTCTTGCCACTGTGTGATATAAAATAAATAAATATGACACGACTTATTTATACAAGTAGATTTGGGTTGTACAGGCCAAATATTTATGCGAATTTTAGTTCTGTTTGTATCTTCAGTAATAAAAGGAATAACATAAAGAACCAATGTGTAAACAGTGGATACGTCAATATTGGTTATTCTGATTCAAACTATATTCAGGTCAGTTATATTGGACGATTCATTGAGATGTGATAAACGCAGAACATATGTCTTTCTTTTTATAATTGCATTCCTAAGTGCTTTTAAATCTTTAAATTCTCTTAATTTTGTAAAATTCCGCATCAAGACGAATAAGTTAGTATTTTTGACATATATGTTTGATTACATTAATCCTATTGTAATTTTTTTTCATTGGAAGGTTTTTTAATCCTTGTCAGATTCATTCTTATAATATTTATTCATTCGTCATAATATTTATACCTCTTATCACTGAAAGAATATTCAGAAATGTGAAAACTATATACTCGTACATTTATCAATTGGGACATTTCACGTGAATTCATTCACCCCCACAGGAAGTTCTTTTTTAACAAAACAGGACCACCATTGATCCTTTATCTAAAAATCAGAGTAGTACAGCTGACAATGTTTTTAAAGTGTTACTTATTGACGCCACTGCATTATAAGTTGAACAGAATTATTGAGAACTTCCAGAAATAGAACCGAATCTTTAAAACAGTAAGATAAAATAAAATTTAAAGATATCACCCCTTAAATCATTTTAGGGCACCAATGGAAAACGGTTCTTTCGTTATGGCGAGAGGTAGAACTACAATTCTGTAAAGTATTATTGTGAGTGCGTGTTCAAATATTTCATCAAAAAATAAATACAATAAAGAAGTATAATAGTAAACGCACACCATCGGCATTAGATTTAACGGTTTACATGGGCATCAACTCGGAGGAATCTCTTAAAAACTATATATAGTCTGTTCCACAAGAAAAAGTCATTAATTACCTACTTCACGACTTTAGTATTTCAGTCACCTTCGCTATCAATTACTGCTTGGCATCTTCTAGATTGATATTCATGAGCGCATATGTTAAACCAAGCGATTTACAAAACTGACAAATTTTGAGATAAGGCTGCTTTCAATTGAAAACGCAACTCTCATAGAGAAAGGTTGTAATGAGGCACTTCAATAAATTGCTCTGAAATGTAATAGCTATAATGAATAAACTTTAGAATTAATCCTCCTCTTGGTCTATAGTGAATGCTACAATTTTTGCTTTTATTTCAGGCGAAAGTATCGAAAATGTCTGATTACATTCTTTATCGATGGTACATTGCGTCTTAATCTTCATATACCCCCCAACACGTTTTCAATGAAATCAACGTGGGAGAATGTGGCGTCCAATTAAGTGTTTTGACTCAACTCTTCCTCTTCTATTTCATACCAAGGCGACTAGCCAATCGCGATTTCCCTCCAAAACCATCTGTAGACTACTTCTCTATCGAAAGACTACAGTAGACAGTTATAGCTTCAAACAGCCAAATTCACGCTCATTGAAACATTCCCGCATATGAATTATTATAGGATATTTAATAGTGCAGGCAACTAAGTGACCTCCTATTTAAATTTCTTGTAGTCTAAAAATCTTGCAGCAACCGTAATTGATTGTTGCTCATGTTGGTGACACTAAGAATGCTGCTTCATATATTTGAGCCTAGATAGCACTTATTTTACATCCGGAGTACTAAAGCAAATCTAGTAATGCGTCGTAGTACTTGAAATGTACTTTATTATGCCGTATCAAATGAAATGATATAATACAGACTTTTTCTTATGATATAAATAGAGGCGACTATATTAATTGGCAGGCGTAATGGCCTTGATGGGTTTTGTCGGCAAGTCGAACGAGATTACCGCTCTTTACTCGCCCATCGTGTAGACCGGGAGCGTCGTTCGAAGGTACGACGTCCCTGCCAACGGGACTTTGGCAGGGACTTCTCGGCCTTTTTCTTAATCTTTGGTCGCCTTGTTTTGCCGCATCGCTTCGCCAGTGTCAACCCCCCGGGGGTGTCTTGTCGTTGCCGCTGCGACCATCACGACGCCCGTAAATAGAGGGTAGCTTCACAGTAGATTTTATATATGTAGTCCTTTGCATTTTCTTTGCTGTTTAAAAATCACATTTCTAACACTTATTGAAAATGTTGTGGTACGAAACCTGGTTTATTAATAGGAACGATAGTCACTTTATTTGAGACATGCATTTTGAATAAAAATGACCATACAATTTTTGACATGCACACCTTTGACTTACCTACAAATTAAAACAAGTAATAGTAAATGGTGTAATTAAATATTTCACAAAACTAATAATGGGTATTATACACACATGATAATATAAATCAATCAATTTTGAGATATTCATACCGTACGTACAAAATAAAAACCGCTGTAATGTATAAATAAAATAAAACAACCTAAACAAATAATGTTCACCCAAGCTATGCATAAACATATTTTTTTATAGCAAACTCTCGAAGTGTGTTAACCCGATGCGTTAACCTACTTTAATAATAAATACCAATTGAGATAAATGTCTAAATTCGTAGAATTCTAACTATTTCTAAATTAGATTCCTCTTAGGTTAACAACTTATGCGGGGTTTGCTTACAGGTAGTTGTTTAGCTATCGCAAGCATTTTTAAAGCTTGTAATTGCAATGTTTGTTTAACCATTGTTTCAGGATCCGTAACCGATTTAGTGAAATCCACGAAAGGTCAGTCACTGAAGGAGGAATGGATTGCATACATTTGCCGTGAAATCCTCAGGGGTTTGTCATATTTGCACACAAATAAGGTTATCCACAGAGATATCAAAGGACAGAATGTTCTATTAACGGACAATGCGGAAGTTAAATTAGGTAAGTTTGGTGCTTAACTGGTTTTGGGACCTCGGGGGTAATGTGATCAATTTATTTGGGTTGAACAAATTGAGTGTAATTTATTTGATTGAAGAAAAAACTAAAATACAATATGATTTTTTTCCGTAATAACAACGAGGAAACATTAAGTTTTTTTCTACTTGGCATTCATTGTTCATCAAATATTTAACTAACATAATTCAAAGCACAATCATAATTCATAACCATATACATATGTATATACACTCTGGAAAAGAAGTCTGGAACACTTCTGAAAAATCTCGTAAAATATTTTGTCTTGCAAAACGCTCGAAGGGATGAAAACATATCTTAAATTTACCGTCTTTCGAAATACTTTAAAATTCCATGTACAGTGGCGTGCGTTTGTAGGGTCAATGAGGGCTTATGTTTTAATGTCAATCCGTATATTTTGTTCAATACAGTGAAAGAGCACAATTTTTGAGCATTGTTACAAATATTTTATCAAGTCATATTAAGAAAGTAAGTTGGAACTTTTTGCATGGTTTGAATGTATCAGTTGACTATACATTTTTTCCAAAACAACTCATCTATACATTAGTTCATTACGAATATTTTGAATTAAAGAAATTGGTTGTTGCCCGATTTGTTGAAAAGATAAACATTTTTAAAATATGCCAGCTTAAGCTTTGCTCGGTTAGTCGAGAACTTGTCAATTAGCGTATGGCAACGCAGCGGCATGCATTTTACCAGTCGCTATTTATTTCGGCACATTCGTCACAAACAATATCTAAAATTGAATTTAGCCCTAAACGACTTTGCTTTTTTATTTTTTCAAATGAAAACGTTTTTACATTCACAACGTCTTAAATTTTTACCAAGCTCGCTCAATTCAACAATACGTCGTCTAAAGCTTAGGTTACCTACTCTGTTTTTTTTTTCAATACAATTTAATCGTTTCTGTATTATTTTCCGCTTTGTAAATTTTCTTTTATTGGTCCGCAACTGATCACAACAAAAATTCATTTTTAATTGTTCTATAAATTTTCTTTCACGCTCCGAAAAAGTTTACACAGGCAGGTTAAGTATAAGACATACACAATCACAACAGATTAAAATACGACATAACGCAACGTTGCCATGTCTTTAGTTTTAACTAATAAACATGTAGTTGTGTGTATACGTGCAGTGCCTGAGTGTAGAGTACAGTTCTTGAACAAAAGTAATGAACACTAGACTACTGATATTCCAAATATTTTACGTTTACCCGCGCATTTGTTTTTGGGCCGGGTGGTACCGGAGAAACTACCTTAAGGTCAGTTACGTCAAATTAGCTTTCGGCAAAATTGATGCTGGTGATTTTCTGTTATCTGAAGTCAAAAAATCATACTAATAATGTCTCTTTCGAAAAACAATCGCATTGAATTCTTATGGTGTATGGTTATGTTGAGCATAGGAGAACACTACTTGACATTTTATACAGTAAATAGACAGAACTGTAAGTATTGGGGCCTCACAGAATCCACGATGGATTCCGGAGCCACGTACTCTCTAAGAAAAGTTGAATGTTCAGGCAGGTATAGTCAGAAACAGAATTTCGTGCCACTATTTTGTTTATGACAACTTAACTGATGCAAGGTATTTGTAATTTTTACAGAGTTGATTCCAACACTGATAGTTTTATACTCAAATTCAAATGAACCAGACATACCTCATCCACGACAATGGGTAGGGCAACGTGGAGCTATAGAGTGGCTCGTTCCCCAGATCGTACACCTTTTCATTTCTTATGTGGTCATTTAAAAACCAAAGGCTATGTCAATAAACCCGAAAACATAGATGATAAAAGAAACAAACTCGATAGGAAATAAGAAATACCGGGCCAGAAATTATTGGCAGTGTAGAATGCATTTTAAAGCCCGCTACAGACTATGCATGTATTCGCGATTCGTTATGCGCGATGCGTGATTTGTCCAGTTCGTTGTAGTTCGTAGCAATTCGCAAATCAGAGCCTACATACTATGCGTTTACATATATTAATTTCGTTATTATTCGTTAATTTACCGCCCCCGGGAGCGAATTACTGCGAATACACGAATCATGTTGTTTACGAATAGATTTTCAGCGAACAAATCTCTACACACTATTCGCGAATTGCCCACGAATTGCGAATAGACGCATAGTCTGTAGCGGGCTTTATAGCAATTATATAAACTCAAAAAATGTGCTATTTCGTTGTACTGACCAAAAATGAAGATTATCATTCCAAAACATGCGCCCCTTTGACCCTGCAAACGTACCCTACTGTACATAAAACTAAAATACTTCAAAAGACGGCAAATTTAAAATATCATTTGAGTTTCTATAGGATTTCTTCGAGCGTAAGAAAAATATTTTGCGGGATTTTTTAGGTGTTCCAGACTTCTTTTCCACAGTGTATGTATATAAACATATTAAAATCAGGTATTGATGAAGGTTAATATAAAGCCATTATAATAATTTTTCATTGTTTTTCTATTGCTGAATTAAAATTCATGTAAACGTTTATAATATGCAAAAATACACAATTATATCACTCTGCAAGTTTTTGTCGAGTCAACTAGTAGTATTACATTAAATGCAGAGTATTTATTTCTTGGTTAATGAACGATCTCAATAGTATACTTACTTTAAAGCAGTATAATCAAAATATACTTTTTAAAATGCAATTTAAGGGCATCAGGGTGGTGTTAAATGTTGAGAAAATTTTTGACATATATTTCCACTTATTAGGTAATGCAATTAGTATGTATATTTTATAATAAATATTTGGCTGCAAATATTTGAAAATAAGTGTTCTACCCATATTGCGGCCCATATACGAGGGGTACTAAAAAAAAACGAGATTCTTTTTATTAAAATTTTGTTAGTTTAAAATAAAATTTTAGAAACATCAATTAATCTTCAAAATACTGTTGATTAGATAATATCGATTTGTGATACAACGGTTTTTCCACTGTTTGAAACATTTTTGAGTAGCGTGTAGTACATGTACAGTAAAGTGTGTATCAGGTATGTAAATATAAAACAGGAATTTTTTGTATGGAAAATACACGTTTATTGTATGAAAATGATAAAAAATATTTTATTCCATTGCACATTTTTCCCATCTCTCTGACAATTTGTGGATTCTATGCCAAAAAAATACTTGCTCTTTTGAGGCAAATCAGTCATCGAGCCATTTTCGTAAGAAGTGAAGCCTTGCTCAGCAAGTGCGTGTCCCATCGATGCAAATAAGTAGTAATCGAACGGAGCCAAGTCTGGTGAGTAAGCCGCATGCGAAAGTATTTCCCAACTAAGCGCCTCAATCGTTTCCTTGACCGATTTTGCTGTATAGTGATGGCGCATTATCATGAAACAAAATCACTTTGTGGTGCCTTTTTTGATATTCTGGTTGTCTTTCACGCAATTGAAAGATTGATTCAAATCGATCATTTGTTGTCGGTAGCGTTCAGTATTAACGGTTTGGCCAGATTCTTCACATCCTTCTGATCCCACCAAACACAGAGCATTGTTTTCCGTCCATAGCGATTTGGCCTTGCAGTGGATGTCGATGGTTCGCCTGAAATTACCCATGATCTTTTACGCTTAGGATTCTCGAAATTTATCCACTTTATCGTCAGTCACAATTCGATGGATAAATGACTTTCTTTTGTACCTGACGGGCAGCATTTCGCATATGGTTTTTCGGGTTTCTTGCTGTCTTTATGTGGAACCCATTTTCCCCATCTTCTTGATCTTTCTCATGGCTTTCAAACGTATGGAGACGGTCATCTCATGTCACACTTAATTGATGCGTGAATTCTTGTCACGTTTGAGCGTTATTCTCATCCAACAATGCTTGCAATTTGCTATCTTCAAACTTTTTCGGTGGTCTTCCACGTTCTTCGTTTCTTACGTCAAAATTGCCACTTTTGAATTTTTTAAACCACTCAAGGCACTGTGATTTACCAAGAGCATGCTCACCGTTTCGACAAGCATTCGATACGATTCTGTAGCAGTTTTCTTTAAATAGTAACAGAAAATCAATGCTGTTCGCAAATCATAGTTTCCAGGCACAAAATTCGACATGTTCAACGCTATTAAAAACGATGTTGTTGTATGAAACTTGTATTGTTGTGAGATAAAAACCTTTATCAGATGTCAAAACAAGAAACTGGCGCCAATGACGCGGTATGAACTACATTAGCAGCTAGGCCATCTAAAATTCCGATTTCATATTTACATACCTGGTATATATGTTTTCCATAACTTCTATTACTATAGTCTATTAATTATACATTCCATATTTTTCTAGTGGATTTTGGTGTATCAGCACAACTAGATAGAACAATTGGTCGACGTAACACATTTATAGGAACCCCCTATTGGATGGCCCCCGAAGTTATAGCGTGTGACGAAAATCCCGACGCCACATACGACAACCGTAGCGATTTATGGTCTTTGGGTATAACAGCACTAGAAATGGCTGAGTCGCAGCCTCCCCTCTGTGAACTACACCCCATGAGAGCTCTTTTCCTCATACCTAGAAATCCACCTCCGAGGCTTAAAAGCAAAAAGTGGAATAAGAAATTCCATGGCTTCATCGAAACAGTATTAGTCAAGGATTATCACGAACGTCCGTACACCGAACAATTATTAAAACATCCATTCATTAGGGACCAACCTACGGAACGCCAGGTCAGAATTCAGTTGAAAGATCACATTGATCGATGCAAGAAGCGAAAGCAAGAAAAGGAGAGGGAAGACTATCGGTATTCGGGTTCAGAGAATGAAGAAGAAGAGCCCCAACTCGCGGGAGAGCCTAGCAGCATTGTACAAGCACCCGGAGGAGATACGTTGCGTAGGAACTTTCAACAGATACAAGAAGGGCGCACCCTTAGCCAAGTCGAACCACCTCCAAGGTAAGACAAATTTTTGTATTTGCTGTACGTTTTGCTAGGGAACATTTTATTTTCAGAAGTGGTAAGAATAAGGATAGAGAAGAAATACCCGAACCAGGGCCTCCAGCCAGGCCGCCCATCCCACAGAGGATTATAGTTGTACCAGATCCTGCCCCACCTAGACGGTATGTGTTGTACAAATATTTTATATTTCTATATATTATGTCCCTAATATCATCACACGTGATATCTTCATATTTGATATTTTAATGTTGAGTTAGGGGGTTAATGTTGAGCAGTTAAAAACAATTTTTACAGGTGTTATTTTCGTTAACATATAAGTCGGAAATCGAGAAATATGTTACTGACATAGATTGTATCGTTACAAAATACGTTAGGGACATATAGTATACACATAAATTAGTTAATAAAGAAAAATCTGAGAAGTTGAAACATCAAGATTTACTTGATTTTTTTATACATACTCATATAAACTCTTACCATTCCTAAATGGAATTCTTTGTTCTGTTTGGAAAAGTTCTGATAAAATGTTTTAGTTATCTTAGAATGTTGGTAGTCAAGTTGGCAACAGAACATGTAGGCACTATCAAACAAATGTAAAAGTGACTTACATTAGTTGCAGCCTACCAAGTGCTTGAATGTTGGTTTAATTTAAAAAAATATATATATTTTTATACAAACACGATACTGTGTAGGAGCAACAGGGTTTATCTAAAGTAAATATATTCATATGTAAAATTATTGTGTATTCAAAAAAGAATAAGTACCGAATCATACATATAGTAGAAGAAAATCTTAAATTATTCAAATAAAAACATTTCAATCAATCATATTTATTTAAAGTATTTAATAGAGAAACAAGTGTTCTGTATTCAAAACTAAATTTATTCACCAATTGAAAAGAGTTAAAAAAAAAATAAAAAGTAATGAAACATTATTAGCTTTAATTTCAGTACTTCATTAGATAATAAAAAATGTGTATATATTAAATATACTTCATCATATTATTTTATGCACAGGTTAACCCCTGTAAGCAATGGGCATAAATTGTATATTTATTTATTTAAAAGGAGAAGAGCCCATTATCAAATAATGGTCTCCAATTTCAATTAATGGTCTCCAATATAAACTAGTTTCGACATAGAGTTGTTTTTTCTGTTACTATTAAAAAAGATAAGTCTATAAACTTTCCGAGTTGAAACTGTCAGGTGCAATATAATATGCAAATTTAGTACACAGAATAGTTATATTTGGCATCCCTGGCATTACTGTGTGTTTATTCTGTGTAAAGTTAATTTGACAGCCTACAAAAATAATCCCCGACTGAGCAGTGTGCTATTGTAGATTGTCTTGAGGGTAAAAGAGTTTGGCTTTGTCCAGTATAATCATGATATCTGGAACTTCACATATTTTAAATATGATTCAGTTATCTCTGTAGCCACTGAAATGCAGTTTTCCTCATATAAATGGATTTTGATAAACAGATGTCAAAAGTTAAGTTCCAAACATCTAGAACAGTTTCTCCTAATGTACTTTACCCCAACTATTGATTCTAATGATTCTCTAGTGTACAGTATTGCGTGTTTAATGAACTTTTGTTTCTGATATTTTGGATATTACAAAAGTGTCTATTAAAATTGGTAATACATGTAGTGAACGTACTCCTAGATTATCGGGTATGTAGGAAAAACTGCCAGTCTTTAGTCTTCAGATATTTCAATGCACTGCTCTACTTTATCACTCTCAAGCACTGTCTATGACAATAAGTAATTGTATTATAAAATGTGCTTATACTTTTTTTGCTTCATAACTAAAAAATATATCCTCAATTTATTAACATTCTTTATAATAATCCATAATGGCATTTAAAGATTTTTTTCAATAATTAGAATTTATATATTTGTTTCTCTAATGTGTCAGCATACTGCCTTTTATTTATATAACATAAAACATCACAGTTATTTGTCATACTATACTAACAATAACAGAATTTATTATTTTTAGACCACTGCCACCACCACCTGATAATAATTTTGCCGCCTCAAGATCTCAACAACAACAACCTCAGAGGAATTCACAGCATCAATTTAAACCAATGGTATGTAAAATCACTTACCAGTTGTAAAACTGAAACTGTAAAAATCCTACTACTATTAGAAATGTTAGTAGAAAACGTAGTTTCTATTTTTATTTTCTAATTTATCTTCAATTAACATGTCAAGATTATTTCAATAATAGACTAATTTATATATTCCCATTTTGCCAATTTATAGTTGACATAAGAATTCATAACCAGCAAGTAATCCATTCCAATAAAGTAAATATCTTTATAATATCAGAGGCATCAGTAATGAGGTGGCTTTTGCATAATTACATAAAAAAGAGGAAGAAAGTGTATAGGTTGCCAATGCATCCAGTAGATTTAAAGAATGACATTATTTGTATCACATTTCTCTTTTTTTTGTATTTACATTCCATCTATGATAAAAACTATTTCTTTGGCAAAATTAAGAACAGCGAATTTTTTTTTTGTATAGCTCTTTTAGAATGGTTATTGACTAGTTTTGCGCTTTATTTTAATTTTCAGTAAGGAAAGTATGTTCAGAGCACCTAAAAATATTTTTTTTTTGGCTAAAACATAGTTGTCTTACTAGAATGTGAAAGATGAAAATGATGTCTGAAATTAAACCTCAAAACCATATTTTTACCTATATCTTAGAAAGCACTTGAAATATTGACAGAGAATAAAAATTATAATGTATCACTTCACGAGGACCTAAATGGGTAAATGAATATATGTTTTGCAATAGTACTTTAAAAAAGAAAAATTACGTGTATTTTTTTTTATTATTTCATTTGTTAGTGTATGGAAAGCTACTATATGACGGAAGCACATTTTAATATTGGCATTTCACCCTCTCATTACTTCATTAATATTTTTTTAAAACGAACATTATTTGATCATATCAAATTACATGATTTCAGTCCTATAGAACTGCTCCTTAAGGGTTGAAAACGTAAAAAAATAAGTATTATGAGCAACGTTTGTTTAATGTTTCTGTTTTGTTATATATTTTGTACCCTTGGCTAAGTGACATCAAAAGGTTCTTTAAATATATTTATATATAGTAGTTATTTATTTATTATTAAAAAGAGGGCGATAAATAGCTAAATAACTTTTTTGACAGCTTCAACCCCCGAATATTAGTGCCGCAGGATAAAAACGATATCAAATTAGAAAAGAAGTAAAAAATGCCAGTTTTTCAAGAATAATATAATAATAGACCATAAAGAAGCAGCATTACAAAAAACGTCCCTGTATATGCAGCTTAAGAAAAAACAATCACAAACAACTTCTTTGTACATTTATTAAATTTGATTCAAAAGTTGATGTATTAAAAAAAAATATCCATAAATCTAAGACTATGGATGGAGAGGGGAAAATGAGACAACAAATTGCACCCTTCTCCTCCTACTTTGAGAGGTATTTTCGTTTGTTCATTCAGTTGGAAAACATTTTAAAGTTATGTATGATGGTTTATGTTCCATGTTGGTATCTCATGTTATTTACAAGACATAGTCCAAAATATGGGGTTTTTTAATTTCAGATACTTTTTTCGCCTCTCAAATCAATTTTTATGACACGTTAAAAAGTTTTTGTCATTGTTTGTACATCATAAGCTACCGCAAAATCGTGCTGTGCAAAAATAATAAAATTTAGTAGATGTTGGTTAATAAATTAAAGGATGTAAATTAGTACTGTTACTTATATAATCTTTTTCTGTATATATTAAATTTAAAGTGACTAAATATTGACTTGTTTTAGATGTACATATTTGTTAAACTAAAATCTTGTTCAAATAGGTAAATGTCTATCACTAACATATGAAACAGCATTTCTACAGTGTGTAACCAATAAATAGTCAGAAAATAATTATATCTTACAGATTACACTCAAATATCTTATCAAAGTTTACCAAGTGACAATAATTTTGTAGATTATTTTGCGACTTATAAATATTCATATACAGACAACGCAATTACTGTTTGATCACAGGTAGAAAGGTTGAGCGCAATATACACGTAACTCAATCCTAACATCACGCATCATTCATGATGAATATCTCATTTTATTTCTTCATTAAGAGTCTAATGTCGAAATTTAATAATTGACTAATAATGTTTGAAATTTTTGATACAATAATTTATTAATTAACATAGTTTAGTTAATTGACAGTCCAGCAAATTGATTCAACATAATGTTTTTAAATTATGTTGGTAAGATATTTAATTAAAAAAAATACCTAATTTGGGTAAATTACGTTTTCATTACTAAAAATATAATCAATTTGATTTTAAGAAGTAGAACTGTTAGATCATCATCATTAGGTCATCAGTCCTAAGACTGGTTGGACGCTAACCTCCAGCTTCTCCTATCTTGTGCTAACCTACGCATTTCGCTAATTGTGCTACAACCTACATCCCTTACTATTTGCGAGCAGTAGTCTAATCTAGGCCTACCTCTGCCTTTCTTCACTCCTATTTCTGCCTCCAAAATATCGCGGACTATTCCCCCATGTCTCAGCAAGTGGCCTACCATTCTATCTCTTCTCTTCTTTAAGTTTTTCCACATACTTCTTTTCTCGCCGACTTTCTCCAATACTTCTTCGTTTCTAACCCTATCAGTCCATGGTATTTTCATCATTCTTCGGTAACACCACATCTCAAAAGCTTCTAATTTCTTCCTACTTGCGTCCCCTACCGTCCAGGTTTCGCAGCCGTAAAGTGCCGTGCTCCATACATATGTTTTCAAAAATCTCTTCCTTGTTTCTAAGTTTATTACCCCCGAGCATAACAGTGCTTTCTTTTTGTTAAAAGCTACTCGACCCTGCGCTATTCTTTGTTTTATGTCTTTATCGCTTCTTCCATCCCAATTTATTTTACTTCCTAAATAAGTGAAGTCTTTAACTTCCTCCAATCTTTCATTATTAATTTGTACTTTCGTTTCTGCTCTGCTCTCGCGCCCTCTGCACACTAACACTTTAGTTTTGTTTTTATTCACCCTCATTCCGTATTCCTCTGTCAACACTGCCTCCATTTCGTTCAATGCTGATTCTGATTCTAGTTCCTCCTTAGTTAGATGAGAACTGTTAGATGAGAAATTAAATAAAACTGGCAACATTGCTTTAATAACAGGTTAAGCTAATTTGTTTTCCAGTGAACTATTTTGGTATTACTGTAAATTGCTTAACATAATAGAGGTAACAGTTTGACAGCAATTTTCAATATGTAATCAGTCCTGTGCATTATTAGGCCTGTTCTCATTAAAACCATAAATATTTGAGTTACATAGCCCCACAAAAATTGCACGGTGCAAGATCTGGATACCTGGCTGGCCACAATATATTACCATGTCCAGAAATAAGTCGGTTCTGAAGTATCCCAAATATCCAAAGTATTCTAAAGTATTCCAGTATCCAAATATTGCTGAACAATTACATTATGGTGGGCCGGGTAACCATCTTATTAGACTTAGACTTCATTTCATCTAGCACCTGGTAGTTCCTGAATGCTAGGAACAATTTTTTGTTGAACTGTTGGAATATTACATTCAACAATAATTATTTTAGGTTTAAAAATAGTCTTCATGCGGTGCCTGAAATTAAACATAAACATTAGGTCAGCATTTATGAGTTCGGGTAACTCAATATCGAATGTTTAACTGTTCAAATGTCGTTGAAATAAAAATTGATTATTTAGCAAGTCAGTCTGAAAGATTATACGTTAGAATACACATCTTAATTTCTTTGTACGTAATTTAGTTGTTATACAGAGTATCAATAAACTCGTATTGTCCTCAAATTGTATCTTTAATTATTTATTCTCCCAAGTACTTCGAACAGGTTATGGGCCCAGGTGCGTCGCGTAAGCTCACTTGTAAGGGAGAATAATTAAAAGGTACATCGCGAGTGATAACTATTGTTGTATAGACAACTGGAAAATGGCGGAAAGTGCTAAGTATAACATCGAAAAGTTGAACGGGCAAAACTACCAGTCCTGAAACTATTTAGTGAAAATGTTATTAATAAATGCGGATTTATGGGATGTAGTTTCGACTGAATTACCAACACCGGAGGAACGAAACGGCACCTGGCAGAAGAAAAATGACAAGGCCTTATCAACCATAGCCTTACTTGTCGATGTTAGTCAACTAGTGCATATCAGAAATAAGGAATACGCGCATGATGCGTGGGAAGCACTAAAGGAGTATCATCAAAAATCGAGTTTATCTAGCATGGTTTTTCTGTTAAAGCAAATTTGCAGGCTATCGCTAGATGAGAATGGTGATATGGAAGCACACATAAGTTCATTCTTGGAATTATTGAATAAACTGGCCGCTTTAGGGGAAGAAATTAAGGACAGGTTTGCGGCAGGCATTTTGCTGGGAAGTCTTCCAGACTCATACAGTTTTTTAATCACAGCGCTGGAAAGTAAGTCATCGAGTGAATTCACGCTTGAATTCGTAAAAAGTAAATTAATCGATGAGTACAGGAGGCGTCAAGGAGCTTTGAAAAGTCAAAACGAGTCAGCCATCAAATCAGTATATAATAAAAGGATCCAAAGTAATCAAACTGCAAGTACAGATGTAAAGCAATGTTACTTTTGCAACAGGAAAGGTCATTTTAAACGGGACTGTTTCAAGTATAACGCGTTTAAAAGAGAAAAGGCCAATAAAGTTACTGAAATTAATACTGGTGACAGTGATGATGCGTGTCTTATGGTAAATTCAAGCTCAAATGACGTAAACAGGGATTGTGCTTCGTGGTATGTGGATTCAGGAGCTTCGAGTCACATGGTAAACTACAAAGAATTTATACCCAATTTGACGGTAGCAGAAAAGGCGTTGTGAGGTTAGCGGAGAAAGGGCAACACTCCAAGGTTCAGGGTATAGGAACAGGATTCATCAAGTGCGCGAATAGTGCGGGAGTGAATAAGCTAAAAATCGACGACGTGTTGTATGTGCCGGACTTAGATTCAAATTTACTTTCTGTGAAAAAGTTAACTAGTGCGGGGTATAACGTGCAGTTCGACAACAATAACTGTAAAATTGTCTCAGGCGGAAAAGTGATTGCGAGTGCAAGGCCGGCGCCCGACTTGTACAAGCTGTCAACTGTAGAACAGGCACTGAGCATCGTGACTGAACACTCCAGTAACTGTCAGCATACGTGGCATCGACGTTTTGGGCACAGGGACATAGAAGCAGTCAAGCGCTTGATGGAAAGAAAAATGGCAATCGGGATTAATATTAAGAATTGTAGGATTAGGGAAACTTGCAACTGCTATGTAAAAGGTAAAATTATTCGTAAGAGTTTCCCGAAATTTTCTCAAAGCAACACATTTAATATACTTGACTTAATACAGACAGATGTTTGCGGTCCCATGAAGACTGTTACTCCAGGGGGTAAACGGTACATTCTTACTTTAATAGACGATTTCTCAAGATACACAACTGTGTATTTACTGAAACATAAGAATGAAACTGAAAAATATATTAAAGAGTTTATCGAGTTAATGAGTAATCAGTCAGGCAGGGTACCAAAGGTTATTAGGTCAGATAGGGGTGGCGAGTACGTAAATAATGCGTTAAGGGAATATTTAAGCGGTAAGGGCATAAAGATACAGTACACGGCGGGGTACTCTCCAGAGCAAAACGGTGTTGCAGAAAGAACAGGTCGCTAGTCGAAATGGCTAGGTGCATGTTAATCGATGCGGATTTACCAAAGAAATTTTGGGGGGAAGCAGTTGTTACAGCCAATTATCTGCAAAATCGACTACCTACTCAGTTAAAACAGAAAACACCGTTTGAGTTGTGGCATAAAGTCAAACCTGATGTGTCGAATTTGCAAATATTTGGATCTAAAGTGTATAGTCATATTCCAAAGGAACAAATTAAAAATAAATTTGATAAAAAGGCAGAATCACTAATTTTCGTAGGATATTCTGATGAATCTAAAGCATATAGATTGTTAGATTTAGATACAGGGCGCATAAAAATTAGCCGTAGTGCGGTATTTCCTGAAAGAAATATTCGTGTTAAAGAAAAAAAGATAAAAGATGAAGAAGCGACTATTGAGTTCAAAAAGGAGCAAGAAAGAACGGAGCCAAATGACACTGGGAGACATGAGGTCGCAGATTTCGAAAAAACTGAAGAAATAGAAGAAGCTACGGAAGAATTTAATGTATATGAAAGTTCAGGTACAGAACAATCTTGTGGCAGCGATAACAGCTATCAACCAAGTGAAGAGTTCTATATAGAGCACGGAGGTGATCGTAGATCAAATAGAATAAATAAAGGAGTCCCACCTGAGCGCTACACAGCAAAGTTAGCTGAACTTCGGGAAATAGAACCTAAAACATTTAAAGAAGCTCTTGCCAGCAGTGATAGCGAAAAATGGAGGAAAGCTATTGAAGAAGAAATGAAATCTTTGAAGAATAACGAAGTATGGGATTTAGTCCTTACACGGGAAGACAAAAACATCATATCTTGTAAATGGGTGTTTAAGCTAAAGACAGGTGAAGATAAGATCTCGAACAAGTACAAGGCACGATTGGTAGCGAGAGGTTTTAGTCAGAAATTCGGTGTGGATTACGATGAAGTGTTTGCGCCTGTAGTGCGGCAAGCAACTCTTCGAATATTGTTAACAGAGGCATGGAATCAAAAACTAATAATAAAACATTTAGACGCCGATTGGGCGGAAAATAAAGAGGATAGAAAGTCAAATAGTGGATACATATTTATGTTTCGGGGTGCACCTATTAATTGGGGATGCAGAAAGCAGAGTTGCGTATCACTATCATCGACCGAAGCTGAATACATAGCACTGGCCGAAGGATGCCAAGAGGCAATCTGGTTAAAGCAGGCGATAAAGGAGTTTACAAATTTAGAACCGAAAGTGGTTATGTACGAAGATAATCAAAGCTGTTTAAAGCAGCTAGCCAACCATAAATTTAGCAATCGAACGAAGCATATTGATACAAAGTATCATTTTTTAAAAGAATTGTATGAAAATCAGGTTATTGTATTCGAGTATTGTCCGACTGAAAAAATGATAGCTGATATGTTAACCAAGCCGGTAAATAAAGTAAAGCTAGAACATTTAAGTACCAAGGGTGGTCTGGTTGACTGATTGAAAAATAATTATAGTTGCGAGGGGGTGTTGGAATATTACATTCAACAATAATTATTTTAGGTTTAAAAATAGTCTTCATGCGGTGCCTGAAATTAAACATAAACATTAGGTCAGCATTTATGAGTTCGGGTAACTCAATATCGAATGTTTAACTGTTCAAATGTCGTTGAAATAAAAATTGATTATTTAGCAAGTCAGTCTGAAAGATTATACGTTAGGATACACATCTTAATTTCTTTGTACGTAATTTAGTTGTTATACAGAGTATCAATAAACTCGTATTGTCCTCAAATTGTATCTTTAATTATTTATTCTCCCAAGTACTTCGAACATGAACTAGATCCAGATATTCTTTGGCCATCAATAAAAATGGTCCAATGACATGTTCACCCAGTATACCTGCCCAAATGTTAAGTTCTTGAGGATACTGAGTGCAAAGTTCATGAAACTTACATACATTTTTTTGGGACTAATACTGACTATGAGTTGAATGTTTACCAATTAATGGAAAAGTTAACCTATCACTAAAAGCAATATTCCTTTGAAGCTGTTCGTCCTTATTCAACTATTAAATTAATTGTTCACAAAATTTACAATCTTCTTTAACAGTTCTAAATATTGATGGCATAGCATCTACTTCAGCAGCAATTTCAGAAGTAGTAAGCACTGGGTTTTTAAGTGATACCAAATATTAGTATTTCTGTCATTACAGGCTTCATTGGGATGAACTGATTTTTTTTGCACAGTGGTACAACTCAAAATTGTTAATAATACTATGAATGGTTGCTACAGATCAACCAGGATATTCTTAAATTAAATGAAAATTGAATTTGTTGCCTTGGGCGCTTTTGGTAATGCTATTTAACAATTTGAACTTTTACAGTTGTCTGTACAGACATTTTTAAGAATTATACTTTATAATTCTTATAAATTGCATTAACTGACTGGTATGCACCGGGCCTGTAAGGCTCGCAGATGCAATAAATGAAGGCTTGTGTATTACATTAGTACACCATCCATTGGAAACTTGTAAATTTGCCTGCCATTTCCTATGATCGAGGTTCATTTGCACTGTCTGTATAATTAAGTACTATCTAAATTAATATTTCTTAATTGATATTTAAAACTGTTATTCATTATGTTCATCAGATTAGACACTTTATAGTATACAATGGTACATAAAAAAATTACAATTTCTTATCTGCCATTGCTCACAATTAAACAATATTCTTTAATAAATTTTATACTTTTAAGAGGTAATACCCCCAATATAGTCTGTAAGATAATATCATTATTAGTCTTAATTAGTAATGTCATGCTTCTTTTGTATATTTTTTGATAGCACTGCTTCCCGGCCTCTAATTTTGCTCTTCTGTTTATTTCATGTCCATGTTTCATCTCTCACTACAGGCTGCTGCACGTAAACCTGAGGTAGGTTTATCATGTGTTTTTGTTTTACCATCGTAATCATTTTTATGTTTTAACTGTCTCCTCTCTATATTTCTTTTATCTGTACCATAAGTAGGTGTAGTTTAGATAAATTGTAATATTAAACAACAGTACCTCAATCATGAATAATTTATTCTGCATTAGTAATATTGTATTGCAGGATTTTTACTTTTCTGTAAAAGGTGTCTTTTTTATGTAAAATTACGTCACATGTGTCTTTAAAATATGTGAGATAAATACACTAAAGTTAATGGAATAAGAGGAATATTACGAATGATTTTTGACATAACTAATATTATTTTTTATTTTATACTTTCTCTCTGCGACTTCAAGCTAATGTTGAAAAATATACAGTGAATTAATCTGATCAAAACCGAATTATAAAACTAGGTCATAGATAGATACATGAAACGATAAAAGAGAACTAGATAAAATGTAAAATGAACAGGCCAAATTAGGATCCTTGTGAGATACCTCTACAAAAACTAGTATTTCTTAGTTAACCCCTTTTATTTTTTCAACTAAACGTGACATGAGTAATTGATAAATATGATAGCAACTAAAGCAGAAATATCTCGGAAAATATATGCATTGATTATTATAATGTAACAATTGTTATTTTGTTATATTAGAAATATAACATATATGTTATATTCGAGAATATATTAGGAAAAATTCGTGACAATGAAGTTGATTATTTTGAATCAATACATGAAAATATTGTCAGAAATGTATCTGCACTGAAGGAAATTGACCCCAACCAACCAACTTTGAAATCAACAAGAACCAAAATTGTTTCAAGCGTAGTTAACTTGTTAAAATAGAGGGATTGAAAGGATTTACAACTTTCACTGAAACTTTCCATTCTCATTTTTAGGAATTGGATGCTTTAGCTGCTCACTTAAACGAACTCGGGGTACAACAGACCAATCAGCCTGAGGCTCCCCCTAGAAATAACAGAAACAATAAACAGGCACAATCTGCTGTGAACAACAATGTGTCTACTCCAAGTTCAGCTAGCAATCATACGCCTTCCAGTAATCAGGCAGTCGGAGGAAATAATATTGACTCTTTGGTAGACAGCGAAAGTGACTCAGAACCAGAAGATAATGGTAGAGTTAGGAACGACGGAACCTTATTGGCAAGTGATCCACCCAAACCACTGTAAGTATTTTTATCTCTTAATTCATTTTAACAGTACTAATACATATTTTCTTGTCCTTTTCCCTTGTATTATTAATATATTTTCTTTAAACCCATACATTTTTGTTATTCTGTTATAATTATTTCACAAATTATTTCGTATTCATTCCTTCCTCCTTTTTCTTTTTGTTTTGTTAGTCCTGAATTTTCTTATAGAGCTGGACTAGGTGTGGTTCCCGAAGGTACGGCTAGTGTCTCAAGTCCCGGAGCTACAGGGTCTGGATCGAGTGCAGGCAGTGCACCTAACAGGCCTCTACCACCCACTCCCGATGACGAAGAATCTCAGGGTGATAGAACCTTAGTGCTCAGAAAGGTAAGTGAATTTGTTTTCTCTGTTTTAAGTTTATGTAGCATAATTAACTTATATGTTTTTATTTGATTATTGGTTTATCTATGAACAGGATTTGTTTTGATGTCTTAACTATAGAAATATTTTTTACTTTGGTAGTGGTATGAAAAAAATATGGTGATAAAAGCAAACTAAATAATTATTAATATCAATAGTTATTAATTTATTTTACTGTCATTGGGTTTGGATACAAAGAAATCGTCCCCCTAAAGCCCTGGAGGGGAAGGTTACACATAAAGACGTGGACAAACTGTCCTTATTATATAATATTGTTATATTAATAAAATTATTTTTTTAACTAGTTTGATCAACTGAGAAAGAATCTGCAGTAGGATTTGGATTTGCCTATAAAATTTAAACAGTTACAAATTTAGAGAACTAATAATATAATTAAGAAACTCTAGTATCCACAAATAATAAGTGTTGAATAACAAAAAATTTGGAAGTCTTAAGTGAAAATGTAAGAAAAAGCAGAATTATCGAGAATGGATGAAAAAATTTAGGTTAGATATTTCTTTTAAGGAGACAATGAGTCATAGGGAGACAATATTTTTGGGAACATATGTATTCAGAAAAAGATCTGTGAGCCTGCAAGTAATGAAAATTTTTGTATATAAAATGTTATGCGCATTTTGACTGAGGTTTACTAGCAATTTTAATTGCCCTTCCTAGTAACAAAGAGTATTTTATTCCCTGAATACTATTCAGTATAATTGTTTACGCAAAAATTCACTTGTACCAATAGAAGTACATGTTTTGATTTACATGTTTCTTTATATATTTTGATTTTTGGAGAGGTTTTTTCATATCAATTAGCTTCCTATTCAATCGAGTATACAGATCATCTTCAAATTTGTGAGAATTATGCATTTAATTCTGTTGTAAAATATAAATACCTTGTTATTTAACGTGCTTTGAGACTAGATATATCGAGATTTAGGATTCCAGAAATTTATAAAATAAAAAATATTTTTTTCCTTATTCAATAAAAACATAACATGTAGATTGTTACAAAAAAGTAAACAAGCTTTATTATTTTTATTGATTATTAGTAATGATATTTAACTTGCTACACCTTGCAAAAGTAACCTGCTTTTTTTCTATGCATATTCAATATAAGTGCAATCATAAATTATACTTTTAAATTTTACATATGGTACCAATCCTTATTTGAGAATTTAAATTGATTAGACAAATTTTAATGTTAAATAAAATATGCCTGTGAAAACAAACTTCATAAAATGCCTTAAATATTAAATAAAAAACTTACAAAATGTGTCAGAAAAGAGACATCAAAATAATTTTCAGTTCCTTTTTGTATTTGTAAATATTTTTATGTTCAAAAATGGCAGCAGCCCACAGTTAATCACAGCAATAAAACTCAAAATGTTGAAGACATTGATGAAGCTACCTTACTAAAAGACTGGGACTTTGATAAATTTTTCCCTATGAAAGTGTCAAATAATCAGTCGTCTTCCTCCACGTCGAATAGTTCAAATAATAAAAATGAGGAGAAAGATAAAAAGCAAGGCCACCGTAGAATGGAGAGTGATTCCAAAATAACGAATCCTTTCTTCCGGGGATTCAGAAGGGAGAACTCAGACTTTTTCCCCATGAGTTCTCGCCATTCTGCCATATACATTGACAAAAATGCGAGATCCAGCGGCATTTTTAATAATCGTCGAGGATCAGATGTGGATATGGCTAAGAAGTCGAACGGGGAACCTGTTTTAACAGATTACATAAAGAAAACAGATTCTTTAGTTACATCTACTCCTAATAAGGGTGAAGCTACTCGAAATTACGGAATCATTAATGCTGGTTATGGTGATAAAAAAGATAACAGCTTACTAAAAAGTTTTATAAGACCACGTCGTGAAAAAACTGAGTCTGATATTGTCCTGAGACACTCTGAAGCTAGAAGGAGTATTAGAGAAAGCCTAGAGGCGCGTAGAAAGGAGGTCGAGTCTCAATTTGCAAAAGAGGCTGAAAATATGAGAAGGAGAAGTTCAAAACCGATTGAAATCAATACTTTGAACCTATCAAATATCTCGAATACAACGACAGGATCAAATTCCACCGCTGGAGACGAATTTTCTTTTATACAGGTAATTTTTGGTTTATTTGGTTTGTTTTCGGGTGCTTTTAATATCCCAATTGTATACAAATTCTTAAACTAATTTTAGATTAAATAATTTAAAAAGGTACTGAATACTGACTTAGAGATTTGATTAGAGATGGACTTTAGAAAAATTTAAATGAAACTTTTGGTGTTGGAATTTCAATTTTTGTACTCCTTATATCCTGTTATATAGTATGTAGTTTTTGTAATAAGTAGAGTTATTTATGAAAGTTTTTGTTCAGAGATGTAATTTATTTAAAGTATAATACTTTTATATATAAATACGTTTTTGAGTAAAAACATTCATTTACTATCTTTAAGTTATAAAAATGTGGAATTCCAAAAATAAGATATGTAACTAAAGCTAGTGTATTTTATGAGAGACCTATTGGTGCATATATATTTTAACTGTTATACATATAATGGAAAATATTTGAATTACAATTTTTATTATAGTTAAAAAGTTCTAAATAAATATTATTTTTATTTTAATGGTATTATTCTAGTAGCACAAAATGTTTATATTTTTGGAACTCTACAGAAATAGACTTTAGTAAATAGACATTTTTTCATGCCCTTAGAACATATTTTTTGAGACAGTGCTGCAAAAAGTAAAATTCGTCATATTAATTATTACTACTACATGGTTTCGGTCTCAATATACAGTTTTATTGCTTCCAACTGCGATTTTGTACATAACTTCAGTATTCAGTTGTGTTGTATATTTTCAAATAATCCATTTTCATGATTTGCTTTTACTAAAACTGCATGTGGTTGTCAATATAACATGAGTCAGACATAACAGAAAAGGTATTTTTCTAAACTTAAACCCCAGCTTCTTATTAACAAAACTTTAACATATTTTGTCATCTACAAAAAAAAATAATGAAGATTAGTGGACATCGTCATTTTCAACGTTAATCAGAATGTTCAAATTCCTTCAGCATGTCTCGAAATCTCTACGATGAGCATGAAGATAGATGTCAGACTGGCTGCGGCGCTGCTGCCATCTTTTGAGTATTTACTTAATCTTGAGTATTATGCTGTGTTTGTGTGTTTGTTTTTCATTTTTGTTTGTGTTGCATTAGATAGTTTTTCATTAGTACTAGTTTTTTTAATAATCATGGTTTACTCAAAGAAAATAAAATGGGATTAAAATTGTTACATATTTTATTATTTATTTTGTTTTTATGGACGTAGTGGCTTCTTTGATTAAACTAAGGAACAACTATTCAGTTCACCATATTAACTTTTATTAGAGTTGAAGATGTTTATTTTTTAGTTATTTTGTTATTATTATGTTGACTATTTGTCTATATTATATAGATAAAACATTAAGGATTAAAAAAATAACAATTAAAATATTTGCTACATATTAATACATTTACAAATAGTTGAAGTGAATGATAAATCAATGGTGAATTTAATCTTTTTTTTTTGTATGTAGGTATAATATTACTGTAAGTACAGCATTTTGGGCCACGGCTGTTAATTGTAGAAAAAACAAATGTGTGTAAAAGTTATTATTTACTCTACCAATAAAATATAATCAAAAATAAATAAAAAACAGTCCAGAGAATTCAGTTTAAAATTTCTATTTTGTGGAAATAAGACAGTCAGTATTTCAAATGTACTGCATATTAAACTTTGAATATACTCGCATATTAAAAATGGAATAACCGAATGTCATAGACTACAAATTTTTATTCAATTAAAACTATTTAATGATATACTTTTTATAATAAAAGAGACCAGTTTTTCATTATATGCTCAGTTTGTTTGATGTTCTATAGATATTCTTAAAAATTGGCTATAGTACTGTGTCCAAATAATATGAAGTGATCCATCTGCAACATCTGGATGGATTAATGGGTTATATATATGGTGAACCATGTAGCACAGGTGGTATATTGTTTCAGAAGCTGCCAAATATTAAAAAATCAAAATGATTCAATTTTGTAACAGTCACTATCAAAACAACAATTGCTATTATCATTGGTACTATTGTCACAGAGAGTTATAATACGTGAATTAATTAAAACTCGGCTCTTATATCAAGAGACCACCTGTGTTATTCTTTTTTCTATACATGCGCAGTGCTCTTCACCCAGTCATCTATTATTACACAATTAAAGACTCCATTTATCAGTAATTTTACATATCCCAATTTAAAAGTGATATTATATTTTGTGTTATAATTTTATTATTTGCTCCTATTTATCTCACAATCGTCTGGTGGGAGGGATACATTATTACCATGGGCTTTCTAACAGTCTATTATTTGTCCCTTGATATATGCTGATGTTGATAACTTTTATATTCTCTGGCTGATAATTTGATTATCCAACACAACAATTGCCCCAGGTTCTATTTAATACAATATACAGCTAAACCATTTTTTAAAAAACTTAAAAATGACTTTTTGAACACACCCGAATTCATTCATATGCATTTGTTTTATCATCTAAAATTCATCATTTGTTAAACAACTTCGTTTATGATTGCACCTATCATTCGTAGAACCATTACAACTCATTTTGTGTAAATTCTATAATCACTAATGAGTTGATTCCATTTTTAAATGAAGTAATAGTTTTGGTAATAACTAACATTGTTTGCAGTAAAAAAATTACAACTTAACCTTCATCCACGAATGACACTGACTGTTGCCTAATATGTAGAACAATGGTTACCAACTGAAGTAACAAAATAAGCATTATTCACTGAGTTGTAAGGAATTATATACCTGTGTTCTTGTTATTAAACTGGTTAATGGAAAACAGAAGTCATCTGGAGATTTCTATTTTGCTGGATGATTCTGTCATGTATCATTTTTTCTATCTAACCAAATTATTGATTGTTCTTTCTACTATACCCATAAAGCAGCACATATAATTTATACACAGAATTACATGATCATTTAAAGGTACCGAAGACACTTAATAGTGATGGTATTCTGATATTACATATACAACTTTTTATTATTTCGGCCCAGTACTACTATGCCACAATCTATCCTGGGAAGAATGTTACAATTTTGACAAGTAACTTACTTATACTTGCATGAAATATGTTCTATAAAATAAATCTGTAGTCATGGAAAATCATAAATCTAATACTCCTATTGCAATAACTAAAACTCTAAAAAAAAACTAAAATTTTCACTAGGATGATGGAAAAAATTCCATTTTTTCGCTGAGATTTTCAATGATTTTCAAATCACTGTAAACAACACAAATCGCACTTAAATTATAAAATGTTTTGAACAATGTTATGGTCAAGAATGTCAAAACTTTCCATTGGAAACGTCAGATGGCGCCTGACAAACACTTAGTGTTCCCAACGCTCAAAATATAAATAGTGCCCCTCGTATATTGCATTTTCTTATATGTTGTTCTATAATACAGAATATTTTCTTTAATAAAAATGGAACTTTATTGAGTTTGAAGAATTTCACACTGCCATCATTCCATAATATTAAGTCAATTAATTGAAGAAAACTCACATATGAATAAGCAAATGCTTATTTAGATTGACATGGCAATGCATAACAGACAATGCCAATCAATTAAAATAGAGGATGAGAAGGTTCTATAAATTATTAATTTCATAGTTTCAAACTTGATGTCTTAAAATTGTATTATATTTAGAATATTTAATATGTAAAAGAAAATATAGTAGATTGAAAATGAAAAAAAAAAATGAAGATTTGGTGTTTATAGACATTTTAAATTGTATATAATTAAAACTGAAAAATATATAATCATTGTTAAAAGAAAATTAAAAAAAATCCAGATTGTTTCCATATAACATTATATAAGTTTCTAATCTTTTAAAAATTGAGAAAACGTTCCAATGTTTAAAATGTTATAAATCACTATTCAAGCAAGATTCTTTTAAATAATTCAAGATGCTTTGTTTTTAAAACACTTCAATATTCCATTCATAATTTGCTTTATAATGTCAAACACAACTTGTATAAAACTGTGAACATAAGTCCAAATGAGAGGTTTATAAATGTTTTAGTCTCCAGAAATGATGCAAACTTACTTTAATTTTCTTTTATATTGAGATTTTACGAGTTTCAGTAAACATACTCGATAATGTGTCATTGTCAAGAATTTTTAAACAGTAAAAAGTTTTATACATAAACAAAAAGATGTATTATTTCTTCAACAATTTTTTCAATATAAAAAACTTTAAACTTCAGTTATCTGCTTCACAAGTTATGAAAGTTTAAAGTACACCTTATCTTTACCTGATCAGCTTCAACAATTTTCAATGCATTTTAGTCTTACTGTAGTTGGAACAGAATTAGTTATTTTGCCTGCCAATTTTCTCTAGTACAATCATTATGATTATTATATGGTATGAAATCATGAAATTACTTTATAACATAAACGTTATAAGACCGTAAGATAAAAACAATATAAAAATGTGAATTTTGGTCGACATATTCCATGTTTAATACAAACAGTATATTCAAAAATGTTCATATATTCACTGATATTAATCATTTCATATGGACATCATGAAATATCCATATGAATTCTGGCAGAAATTATTAGTTCATCATTGTTAAAAAAAATTAGAGACCAATTTTCTACAAACATGGAAAGATTATACAAGGCTCGATTCGGTGTTTGTGGAAAACTGGCCTCCTATTTTTTGCTACTGTATCGAAATCGAAGTTTCTAATCCTAGGTTCATCATTGTTGTTTTATCTAAAGTGTTTATGGACTTGGATTTCATAAAGAAAGTTGGTTATGAAAAAAAACATGTTTATATTTCACAATATTATTTAAATTGGAGATATATTTTTATGAAATAATTACAGAAAATACAGTAGTATGATAAGAAGTGCTGAAATGGTTGTTGGTTAAGTAAACATAAATTCAGTCCTCCGTCTTGGTCCACTCTTTTTATTTGTGTTATGCATTGTTTACATGCTTCCTATAGTCCATTATATAGGCTTCTATCACAAGCTAGACATGTTTTTGCGCCATTGTGTTTTAAGTCCGAATATATCGTATTTATCATTTTTATAAAAACGTATTTAATCAATAAGTGGCCCTTACGTATGTACAGTTGACATAATGAATTAGCACTTTGCAACACAAAAATATTTGTATCAAAATGCACGGCGAGAGCCGATCGATGGAGTGGAGACGCTGATTCATCTATCCACCATCCCTACGTGTGTGCACATATACGGTACCAATGCACTGCTGATTAAACCGAGCGGCTCTTGTGATTATTTCTGCTGATTTCTTTGATACTGTTCATAATGGACTTGTCGGACACTATTGTTTATCACAGTTTTATATAATGATCATTACTGCTTTGTTATTCTTCATCGGCAACAATTGTGTAAAATATTTATTCCCATGTCAATTTTATCAAAATAAAGTTCTCATGAATCTGTTTATAAACACTATATGTGCAAGGATGATAAACAATATAATAGCAATATTTTTATTAGTTATACTTTTATATGATTAATATTTTCTATCATTAGCTTCTTAATATGAGTTTAACATACATATAAACATATTACATACATAATAAATTAACATACATAATTTAAAATGATTGCCATAATGGTTTACACTGGTGGATATTTGGCTTTAATTCAATTAAATTTTAACTTTCATACATGGTTTACGCTTTGTGAAATCTATAACACAGTTGGGATGGAATTATTTCACTTGTTGCTGTGTCAGTAACGTTACTTATAGTTGCAAAAAAGTATGACTGCAAATAAAAATATTATTTATGCAAGTGGCGAGCAATACAATATTTTACATCCAACAAATAAAACGGGGTTTATACAATTATACAATTTCTAATATATCATGGTTGATATTGAGTTTAGTTTTCTTTTAGTGTTATATGTTGATGCCACAACATATTTCAATTAATTGATGGTTAGCCTAATTTTGTTGCTCCCAAGGATTCACTATAAAATTAATTTAGTTCCATATGTGTAAAATATATACATGATAAAAATAAAATAAAAAAAAAACAACATAGAAACAATTATTTAAATAATGTTTAAGGGTTTAAACTGGAATTTTTAATTGATCACTTTCTTTATAATTATAATATTCTAGAGTTTATTGGAAATCTCACACAATGGTAATAAAAAAATTGGTACCGCAATTGAAATGGCTTAAAGAAATTAAAAGTATGCCATTGATATATAAAGAATATGAATAGTTGTTCTCCGTGTGCCTTTGTAATAACATTTGGCCTTATCATATGTGTTAATGCTTTGCATTTTCCTTTGTGTTAACTGAGTTTTTTAAGTCTCATATTATTAGCATACCATAAAATTCATGGGAGATACTTTACATGTACATTTTATATTGTATAAGATATGTCAAAATATATCGTAAGATACGATAAATTAGGTAAGACTGATTTCATTACTGAAAGTTTTTGTTCGTTTCTTTATAAATAATTACATTATGGAACTCTTTATAGAACGGAAGAAGTAGTGATCATTCACGACAAAGTAGTGTTTTGCCAGATCTTCTTAGTCAAGCAAGTGGTAGCCCTGGTACACCTTCTGCCCGTGATAAGTCTACAAGCGAAGAGGTATGTACGATTGTATTTATTTGCTAATTTTAACACAGTTCAAATGTTTAGGCAATTAAATAATTGACGAGATGGATTGAAAAAACAGTGTTGAATTGAGTTTAACAAATTTGTTCAAAATTTGAATATTTAGACCTTGGACATTTTTCAAATTGAAGATATTGCCTACACAAAATATCCGCTATTTACTGTGTCTAACATGCAGATTGCACAATCTAAAAGCTTATTAAGTACACACATAAAATATATAGTTTATGGATTCTTTAAAATAAAAAAGTTTTACTGTTCTTGGTGCTGTCCATTTTTATGTGTGTATTTTCTGTATAATTAATATGGTAAATCCACCAATGTTAAAAACTACCATCAAATACGTTTTACCTATATATTTAGACAATAAAGGTTCTAAAACCAACTTTTTTGATGATAAATGTTAAGTGTTTGTCACTAATTTTAATGTCTTTCTCTTTGGTTTTTGCCTAACGAGTGACGTCCATAACAACGTGTAACATAAATGTAAGTATGAAATTCAGTGTTGTCTATGTAGTGTTGAATTCACTATGTATTAATGTAGATTTAGTCTGTTAGTAATCAGTCATTTAAATTGCTACATAAAACTAACACAGCTACCCAGTATTTGAGAACTGATACAAAAAATATATGTATATTACATTTGTTCATTAGTACTTGCCATTAAGAAAAAAATGTATTTTGAGTCATCCCGTTCATAATAGATCTGGCCATAGTTCATAATCCTATTTATAAAAATGAAATATTTAGAGACAAATGTAATTTTGAACGTGAATGTCATTAGAGCATTATGTTGCATTATCAACTTGTGCATGAACAATATTAGTTTGTAGGATGAAATACTTTCATATTCTTTTTATGTTGCAAACATACTGACTGATATGAAATGAAGCAGGAACATTTATTGTTATAGCAATACATGGTGGAATGGTAGTTATTCATCATTCATAATCATAACCCATTTATTTTTATTAGTTTGTAATTATTTTTGGTATTGGAAAACTAACGGGAAAGACTAATTTATCATGTCCATATTTATCCAACTAACATTTTAATTTGTGTGCTTAATGCTTGTGCCTGTTTCTTTACTAAGAAAAAAATATTCGTCATTCATACCTTTATATATGTAAACATATCATGTTTGGAGTTTTGCCCAAACAAAATTAGTTGCATTTTAATGTATTTATAGTATAGTAGCATTTTCGTTTTGTAAACAGTGTTATACTTTGTATACATATGTCTCATGTGCACTATTGGAAAAGCTGTCATCAATATAATGTGCAATGTAAGAAGTAAATGTTTGAATTGATGCATGAATTTTTTGTAGCTTAAGGTATTTAATTATATGTCCTGAAAATACAGAAAAAAGTAAAATTTTGTAAAATGTAAAAGTAAAACAAACATGAGAATATTCACTATTAATTGGGGCATAATGTAAGGCAGAATAAGTGGGTATAATATGTAATTATTAGTATTTTTCAAGATTATTAAATAATTAACCTTCAATGTGAAACTTACTCCAAAATATAAATAATATTTTACTTATTCACGATTTCAAAAAATTACAGAAAAAAAAGCAAATTACTCAAGGAACAAGAATTTAAAAAAATTATGAATATGAAAAAAATAGAACATACAGGGTGTAAGAAGTATATCTGCCGTTATTTAGCAGTTGACAATTTGGACCTAAAGAAACAAAAAGTGTTATATAACATGGGTGCTTAACTCTGTCATTTATTAGAGGGAAAAAATGGAACTTATCAAATTCATGATTATATGTTAAAGATTACGTTTAGTTAAAAAAAAAAATTATGTACCATAACTACTTCTGAAATAATAAAATCTCCAAATATAATTTAATATTAAAATGTTTCGATAAATTATGTGATAGGGGAAAATTATGTTTTTAATAACCTATTGATCTTAAAATTTTATGTCAAAGAATTATTACACAAGTATCTTGTACTATCAGAAGAGAATGTAGAGACATTTTTGATACACTTTTTCCTGAAATATTGGCAATTGTAGATTAATTTTGAGAGTTAATTATGTTCAGTTCCTAGGTTCTAATGCATTCTCTCTTTTGATCAGAAGTATAATTAACTCAATTATGGTGAATTAATTCAGTATTGTCTACATTTCAGGAAAATGTAATGAGACACTTGGAGTCTCATTACATTATTTCTCGATAGTACATCCCTGTTACACCTTACAGTGTAAAAATTGAAGATATTAATGTAATCATTCATGAAGTATCAATATATTAAGGGTTTTTTATTGTATTATTATATAGAAATATAATATTTACACTTAGAAGCTGGTGGTCTAAATAAACAATTTGTCTATAGAAACAATGTTGCACAAAATAAAATTTTGCATAATAGAATTTATTTACAGTAAATATATAGATGCAATTAATAATACACTTAGAAGAACAAGTGCAAAACAAAATATACATGAGGGCAAAATTTCGTTTATTTAGAGGAAATAAATATTGTTATTATTTATCACGTTATTTTTACCTCAAAGGGCATGATCACATAATTATTGAAATTAAATTACAATTTTTTTTCACTGAAATTGAGACTAACCTACAATATGAATTTAAAAAAAAAAAAACATGTCATCTTAGAGATAATTATAGTGAATGTGATGAAATAATTTTATGTTTGAATAATCTGTAGCAGTAAATTTTTCTTTTTCAGTTCCTCGGCACTCCCTCCCCCAACCCTCATCATTTGCATGCTAACTCTCTTGCCTTACAACAGAAACAGCGTTCCTTCCTGGCGTTTGGATTTGGCGCAAGCTCGGCCCCTTCGAGACGAGAATCGCACGTGAATGTGAACGTTACTCCGACATCACACGACATATCATCCGACACCCCCGAAATTAGGAAGTATAAGAAGAGGTTTAATAGCGAAATCTTATGTGCTGCCTTATGGGGTAAGTATTGTCTTATTAATTTTTCATTTATTTAACAGGGTTATAATATTAATTTCCAAGTATTATTTGGCTTAAAAGTCTGATAATGTATACTTGACATATCTGTATATTGGTAATTGTATTGTATGGTCTAAGGGTAATTTGTAGCATATAATTTGTAGTGTATTCTTTAAATAAAATTTATCTCCAAATTTTTAAGTAAAATAAAATATAAAAATAGTTTTCCTAGAAAAAGGTATTATTTTACAAGATTGACAGGGTATTCCATTGAATAGTAATTTTTTTAATTTCTTTTACATAGTATTTTTTTTTTAAACTCAACCATACCAACATTTATTTTTCAAAGACAAAAAAATTAATTGATGAAAAAAAAAAGTTTTCCAAGTACAATGGTACTCCACATTGGGAGTTTACTATTTATTGTTCATAAAATAGAAACTGTTTTTTGAGAAATATATAAATAGAGCAAATATGGCTTTATTGTTGACAAGATTGTTTTTAAAAAATATTTAATAACGAGTTTATGGATATTGTGCGAATCTTTATCATCATACTGTATATTAGTATTGTTCACAAAGTTGGTTTGAAAAGAATTTTATATCTTTTTTGCACTATTTTGTAGCATTTTGGGCATTTTAATGTGCTCATTACAAAATGTAACAAAGTAATTATGATATGATAAAGTGTATAATTGAACACATCTGATGACTTTTCCTTCAAAGCATTGATATTCAATTATAATACTTCTTTCTACACAAAATGCTCTAATATTTAATTGCCAAATTGCATACAAGATGTGAATCCAATATTTATCTACAAATCACTAATTTAGGATGCCCCTCAATAACATATTAAAATTGTTTCTATTCTACAAAAAGAGTAACTACTATCTAAATGTTATTAAATAAATGTTTAGCACTTAATAAGACTGGCAGTTTTTACAGCCCATGGTTTAGGGGGGGATCCAAGGCACGTATTACTAATTTTAATTGGCACTTTTGTCATATCCAAAATAACGATATATTTCACTGAATACATAACATTGCACCCTAGTCATTTGTAGAATTAAAGTAAATTAACAGCAACTGTTTTAGATGTTTAGAAGTTAAATTTTTACGTCTTCCTCAAATTCCATTTAATTTAAGTCAACTTTATCTTCAAGGAGGTCTACTGTTTCAAGTATATTTTTCACATGGTCAGTAGGGCGTTCCAATCGGTGAAGTTGTGGTCTCTAGGCCTACTATTGATAAATAAATTTAGGAAACTTTTTGTAAATATTGTTTAGGCCTTCCTAAATGGTTGAGTCATCGAATACCTGCTGAGCTTGTAAAACAGAGTAGTGTTTTTGGACTAGGTGTATCGATTACATTCTTTATATCATCAATATAATGTGGTGGCTGTCTCGGCAGCTATGTTGGTTATATATAGTAATACACGTTCTTTATTGTTGCCCAAGTCTGTACACAATATTTTTCTGAAACTGCGCTATTAATGTAATTAGCCGTATGTACATAACTGTAGTTTCTTCCATACTGCTAATCAGGTCAATGTTCTAACTTGTAACTTCACTGATTTCATCCACATTTACCTACACATTTTTGTCATATATCCCAGCAACTACCATGGTTTGAATTTCTTGACATGTTCATGAATGGCCTTTTATTTGGGGTTGACACGGCAGATACATTCACATTATGTGTTCCATAATATAATTACAAAGAAATTTCTGAATTATTGGATTGTGTAACCTCATGTAACTAATAATTTTTACTAAATCCATACTAAATCGTTTTTGATGATACCACTACAGTTACTTATACATTCTCCATAAGCCCAACAAATTTATTTGGCTGAAAATAGAACAATAAAATTTGTACAAGTGCTTCAAAATTTCAAATTTTGTATGTAACATTTATAACTATGAAGTGCTTGGATAAGAACTGAGATAGAAGTATCTACAATGAACTTTTCTGAAGCATTTGACATTAAATTAGATATACATTTGCAAGAGCTAGACTGATTTGATTTTCCACAAATCTTACCCAAATTAGAAACTACGTATTATTTCAATCAAATGAAGTTAATGATTTTAGATTCCACAAATTTACTATAGTAGAATTATTTTATGAAGACCAAGTCGGCAATATATCGTGCGACAAAGACAGATGCATGTCTGACTTTCTTCCATACCAATCCAATCTGAATAAGAGACATAGACCTGCCTATAAATCATTAGCGCGCACAAATTCTTTTACTGCATTCGCGTGGAAGAAGGTAAGCTATACATTGCTCTCTGTCGCACGATTTATTGCCGACTTGCTCTTCATAAAATAATTCTACTATATAGAGGTAAACTGTATTTCATCAAATATCTAGTTCTAGAAGCAGTTTGAATAACAAATTAATTTCATCAACCAAGATATTTCTACTTGTCATGTTGCTACAGCTTTATATAGACTGGTATAGTGACTAATCATTAATATACGCAAAAATTGCATTAAAAAAACGTGCTTCATCATCTAATACGGTCTTTTAACTTTTATTGATCATATTTACATCTTCAGCCAACAATAACCCAATCCTTGAACACCTTCCAAAGAAATTAACGACAATGTCAGTGTATGCTGAAACAGCCACTAATTTCTCTTGTAAAAATAAACAATACCACTATACAATTTTGTATTGTGAATTTTTATTTAGTAAATTTGATCAAAAATATGTGATAATACTTTACTTTTTAATACTATAAATGTATTTGTCAATAGTTTTATATTAATATATCTGGTTTATTATTCTTAATTTTTTTTTCTCTTCAGGTGTAAATCTTCTCATTGGTACAGAACATGGACTGATGTTGCTAGATAGAAGTGGACAAGGAAAAGTTTATCAGTTAATTTCGAGGAGGAGATTCCAGCAAATGGAAGTGCTAGAAGGCCAGAACATTCTCGTTACGATATCCGGTAAAAAGAATCGTGTCAGAGTCTACTACCTCAGTTGGCTAAAAAGCAAGATATTGCGCACAGATGGAGTTAGTGATGTAAGTTTAAACTTCCTTCCCTACTTGGCGTCTTAAACGATTCTTCTGATGATCTTATTTGTCTTTTATAGCAAGTAGAACGAAGAAATGGCTGGATAAATGTCGGAGACCTCCAGGGCGCAGTGCACTTCAAAATAGTCAAATACGAAAGAATAAAGTTTCTGGTGATAGCCTTAAAAGACAGTATTGAAATTTATGCCTGGGCGCCTAAACCCTACCATAAATTCATGGCATTCAAGTCCTTCTGCGAATTGACATATCGACCGCTACTGGTCGATCTAACGGTAGAAGAAGGCACGAGACTTAAAGTAATCTATGGCAGTAGTGATGGATTCCATGCAGTAGATTTAGATTCTGCAAGTGTCTATGATATTTACTTACCCAAACATGTAAGTTTAAGCAATAGCCCGCAAGCAGCGTGAAATATTTCTATTTATTTTAGACACAAAATGGAATTAGTCCTCATTGTATAGTTACTTTACCAAATAGTAATGGAATGCAGCTCTTACTTTGTTATGATAATGAAGGTGTTTATGTTAATACATATGGTAGGATATCAAGGAATATGTTGCTCCAGGTAATATTATATTTTGTAATTACATTACTTATATACTTTTCTTTATATGTGATATATACTATAGCTCACTCTCGAAATAATATGAAGTAATTCATACATAATATTAGGCCGTCCACCCCTATGTGTTAAATATAGTTAAATTGCTATCGCTCTAATAAAATAAGGAAACTCGTTATGTTCAAATTTAAAACTAGGCAAAGCGATACCTATCACAATGTACCATTTGATTTGTTTATTTTATGTAAGATGTCGCTACCTATGAAATTGAAATTATGCTTGACAGATCTTTTTTTTTTCTGACAGTTGAACAATAAACGTATTCGTTTAATTTGCTTTAATTACTTTTACCTCTGTACGCCCGTTAACTTTAACACTATGCAGTGTTTTAAGTATCTCTAAGTGATCATGTCATTCTGTTTTATAAATTCTATGTGTAGTCTTATAGATACAGGTTTTCAGGGTAGTTTCTGACATAACTTTACCAGGGTAGTAACCCCCATTACCAGAGACTTACAACTTAAATTGTAAGGTCCAATAAAAAATAAAAAACCTCATGTTCCTTATGACAAAATGCCACTGGTTGGTTTGGGCTAATAAACTGTTAGGTTCAGGGCGAACACAGCTGATGTTGCTATTCCGTATTAAGCCAGCTTCTTATTTTGATACTAATTACAGTGAAGTCTCACTTATATGAATATGAGAGGGAACCAAAAATTATCTAAAGTGAATATTTCGTGTAAGTGAATAACACAGGACTTATGGAGGTTTCGCCGGGAATGAGAAATTCTTCATATAATTGAATGTTTCATGTAAGTGAGACTTCACTGTAGCTATATCAGACCCAAATACACACTTCAGTTGTTTTCACAGCATTAATTTTTTTTGTGAAAAGAAAAAATCACATCTCACATTTTGAAACACAAGCTTGAGACTCTACTTCAAATTGCTTGTTTAAAATGAATTAAAAGCTTGTATTTATGGCTTTGCTGAATTATTTTAACCTGAGATTGATATAATCAACTAGCCCTGAAAATATTGCATATTCCCATTGTGCAACTACACTATTTTCATTACATAGACCGTAAACTAATAAAATATCTGTCTATTCCTGGTAAAGTCTGCCATTTTAATATTGCTAAGTTTGAAGTAAGTTCCCCATTATGAATGTGCAATGACCTACTCACTGTATGTGATGTATTGTGAATGTTACCATAGCATAGATGAGAGGCTTACCTTTTTTATTTCATGGGGCGCTTTAGTGTTTTCTTTATTACTTAGTATCTGAGATATGTATATATGTTATGCCATAACCTATCGTAAAGCCCTGTATAGTAGTCAGAGCAATCAGTAATTTGGTTGGTAAATTTTTAGTTGAAACAAATCGGGATTAAGTCAGTGAAGGAAAATTTACTAATATTTATTTAGATTGAGATTCATTCTGCAAATTGGCAAATATATTTAGGTATCTGTTTATGTAGCATATGATTTTAAATTTTCTTCCAGTTGTATTCTAACTAAATATTTTTTCTATTGTCTACTTATAAAAATGAGCAAAGAGCTTTAAAAAATAGAACGCTAGTTTTTCACAAAATACCCAAAAGATTACATGTTGCTCAACGCGCATTTTGCCAACCAAGTTGGCATAATCAGGATTAATAGTTCTTTTTACAGTTCATCTAATCATCTAGTCTATATCTGTTTTGTTTAGGCTTTTTTTTTGGTTATGAATCATTTTTTCGGTTTCATGCACTGTTCATTCCTTGCAACTATTTTTCCTTCATTGTTAATGAATAGGGAAGGTTAATGAATAGGTGTTCCAATTTACTGTACAACTGCTTCTAATATGGTTAGTAAACTATAACTAAACTTTCAGTTTCTTAATTCCATAGTCAGTCCATGTTAGATTCTAAACAATGGATGAATGTATTTGGGTGCTGCTCTTGTTCATGCAGTTATCACATTTAAAATATATCTTAGTAGGATATACTTATCTTAATACTTTCAAAACCATTCAACAGTCTCTTACTGGTTTGCTTTTAACATTTCCTAATAGAATATATTCAATGATTGTTTTACAATCTAGTTTACAAACTGGTTTACAACCTAGTTAAAGTTGCATTTTTTGTCTGCCCAATATACTTTTCGGCGCAATTTTGATAACTGATTTCATAAAATATAACACCTTTCATTGTTTTTCATTCTTTCTTTGGAAGAGTTGTTGCAATTTGATGTCAAAGAAGTTCAGTAGTTTCATATCTAAATCTATGAAAACTCTTTTGAATTCTCTAGTGTATTCTGGTTAGTTGATGGTGCATAAAACCAACAAAAATATTTGTAACAATTTACCAAACCCAAATAAAATATAGAGACTACAGAGAGTAGTATAGTCTAGTCTAGTATAAAGAGAGGCTAGACGTGTAGTAGCTTAAAAAAGTTAGTTTTAATAATTCCGTGATGATGGCAACTTGGTTGTCGCAATACGCGTCAAAGGTTCCAATGATCTCCATGTTTAAGAATCTTTTAGTGCCAAAAATTAATTACTGTACATTTATAAGAATCGTTATCATATTCCTTATTTTAGCTTAATTAACTATTTATTTTCAGTGGGGTGAAATGCCGACATCGGTAGCATACATAGGCACGGGCCAGATAATGGGCTGGGGTAACAAAGCCATAGAGATACGTTCGGTGGAATCAGGACATTTAGATGGAGTATTTATGCATAAAAAGGCGCAGAGGTTAAAGTTTTTGTGTGAACGAAATGATAAAGTCTTCTTTTCTAGTGCTAAGAGCGGGTCATCTTGTCAAATTTATTTCATGACCCTAAACAAACCTGGTATGGCAAATTGGTAACGTTTAAACTGTGTATAAGTCGTTAGTCATGTGTGAAAGAGTTGACTCTCCTAAACAACTTTTATTAGGCCACAGAAACTATAGAGGAATCATTGTTTCTTTTGTTTTTCTAGTACATATGTACGTGGATTATGATGTTTGAAAGTGAAAATCAAATGCTATAAAATGAATTTCTGTAAATAGAAAATCTAAACCTTGACAATTTTTTAAGCATAAACGTAAGTAATTACCTAGTTACAGTCATAAGTCCACAAGGTTTGGCTTTTTAATCTAGCTAGAAGCTACGAAATTTTAGGAACATGATTCACATCTTCTGCAGTGTCAAGATTGTTAGTTCTTGTGTTTAGAGACTATTAAGATGACAAAGAAAAGGTATTTTTAACTTTTTTTACATACAAAAAAAAATGGTGCTACTGCAGTTTATAATAGCCTTAAATTTGTAAATAATTAGATTTGACTAAAAAGTTAATGAAAGATTGACATTGCAAAGATGGAATTTTAAGTACAAAGCACATCATTATTTATTTTTTGATTCCTTTAATCCTATTAGACTATTGGGGATAGCAATAAATTAACATGATGTTGGGACTAATTAAAACAAAAATACAAAAAAAAATGGGAGATTAGTCAGTGAAAAGCCTTTTGTGAGAAATTATGCATTTAATAAGAATAAGTTGGTGCCAACCAAGTATGTTAGTGAAGTAAAAAATGCTCACTAAAATGTAGATAAGTCCAAATACCTAGTGTAATAATTTGATAAATGAATGACCTTTTGACACATGATTAAAATTTGTCTGCAAATTTTAAACATGCAGGTTTTTTGTACATACTATGATTTGCATAAAAAATACTTGATAAATTTATAATGCAATATAGCATGTAGCACTCATACGCCTATGTTATTAGACAAAATTAGAGTGATAATTAAGAACTAAAGTAACCATTTTTATACTAGTCTAAAAAATAGATTGGATACAAGAGAGCTGTTTTATAAAGAAAGTGCAAAAAAATCTCAAAACTTTAGTTAAAGCAATTTTCATCATTTTAAAATAAATTTGTTCTTGTAATTTGTGTATGCAATTAAAGTTAAATATACAACTCATGAGTACTTACTTTTGAAATGTGTAATCTGTTTTGTGTATAAGCCTATAATACTTACAGTATATTACATTTTTTAAGTTTTTCTAGTTCAAAGATGACAAAAAAGTTATATCTTGAAAAACAAATCATGTGGTTTAAATACAGAACATGTTATGTCTATCAGGTAAGAATAGAAATTTGGTGTATTTGAAATCATATAGGAAGAATGATTTTAATACATCTCTGCATCAGTAGTAATAAATAATGAAGATAATTTTTGTACGGAATTAGCTTAAGTACTACATATTTCAAGTAATTGTTACCTCTGTTTTGTCTAATATTGATTATGTTTTTGTATCTTTTTTTATTTACGATTGCACACAGAAGGTTATAAAATTTTATACTAAATAATTACTAAAATATCTCTAAACATTCATAAAATGTATTACGTTTATATTGTTTATTATTTGGTGCAATTAAAGACTGTTTTATATAGTAACTTTTTTTTTGTTAATTTGTAAATCTAGATAAGGCAGATTTATTATGATTAACCAGCCACTTATTATTTACAGTACTGTTTGTTACTTTATTATTTGCATATAATGCCTGTCAGCCACAAACACTCTTTCTATTGCTCTTTTTTAAATAATTTCCAAAGAGGGTATATGTGTGATTTTTTTTTATGATAAAAAATAACAATTATATAAATATCATTTTATTAATATTATTATTATTCAGAATATTAAAGTTATATATTATGAAAAATGTGTTTAATTATTTTTACCACTCTTTTATTTGAGAATCAGTTACAAGGGAGGAAACCCAGTGTTGGGTTATATGTACCCTCACAAAATAGGTAGGTACTACAATAAATAGGCTTCAACAGTTTATGGATCTGGTAATTAAAAGTAGTTATGTTCCTGAAGTGATAAAAAAATAACTAGGTATCATAAAACAGCAGGAACTTTGTGTTATATCATTGTATAATTTCATTAAATGAATTGTCTGATCAACTAACGCATTATATATTTCCTTCCAAAATATTTCCTTCAAAAATTAATGGACACAAGCACACCCTTAAAGTGTGAATTGAAATTTGTTTCCAAAAATTTAAGATATTCAATATACTGGTACTTATTTAGCATTAGGTTTATTAAAATAAATTCATCAGTGGTGATGTGTGGCTAGGCCTAAAGGTCAATTATGTTGGGTACATTTGTCACAAAATGTTTGGATTTTTGGGTTATTCTATTTAATGAAATAGGAGTTCCATTAAAATAGGACTCACATAGCAAAAACATTATTGATCAATTAAAATTGTAACAGATTAATTGAATTATGTATCATATAATAATTTGTTATGATGTTTTCAATACCACCATTATGTAATATGTTAACAAATTCAATTAGTCGATACATTTGTTAATTAGTAAGACTGGTTAATAGTAAAACCAAAATGTCAGGATATCCAGAAAATTAGTCTGTATAAACAGATCGAGTGAGAATAATTGTATGCAAAATCTTCCAAAACGTCTTTGGAAAACAACACTTAAATATTTTAATTGGTAAAGATTATATATTTTCTTATGATAATGAAATTATTAGATCCTAGAAAACTTAATGTGTTGTAGGTGCTGCACAATTTATAAATACAAAGTAATATGAATATAAAAAAATATATTAAAATCTTGATATCTGTGTGAAAAGTGGCTAAATTTAACTGAAAGTATGAATTCAAAATAACTATATACCACTTTCATTACCCACAATATGATTAATACATTTCGTATTAAATAATGTACTGAAATAAAAAATTATCTTTGTCAAAGCTGATCATGAAACGAAAATCTCTGTCTTACTGTATATTATCCTTTTGAAATATAACACGTCAATATGTTGTTATTCCAGAGATAATGAACCAAACATGTAAGTCTAACTAAACGATTCTAAAATAATGAAGTATAAATTTGAAAATTAAAAAAGACCATAACGTTACTGACAAAAAAGGCAAAATTAGAGTAGCTTGGAAACAGCTCCCTTCATTTGTTCAATGCACAATTTTGTCCTGATGCATCGAAAGAATTTTTAGCATTGTCATACGTTCTTCAACAATTTGTTTCAGTTCTAAGAAATCAGCTACAGGAGTTTTGAAAATTCTATCTTTTAAGGGAAGGGACTAGAATTTTTACATGATTTATTACATGTAAATAGTTTTCAAAACACTGGTAATTTATTATTAAAATCAAACTTAGATAAAAATTATATAAGATAGATAAATTTTTGCGAATGCACATACCCACCTAATGTTAAATATAAATATATATATATATATATATATATATATATATATATATATATATATATATATATATATATATATATATATATATATATATATATGACATGTCATACAGGAGAATATTTATAGTAAAAGCATCTAAATTAGGTATTATCAATAAATAAATATATTTTTTACATATTCATACATATGATGTAAACTTAAACAATCCAATTCTTTTTTTTTTCCGAATAGTTCACTTAAGTGCATACATATGTACTTGGTGAGTAAGTACAATACATTATGTACTTTAATACTGATTTATCATAAGGAAATAACGTAATACAATGTGACACTTTCGATATAATTCCTTGAAATACAGGCAATACCGAATGGATTTTTGAGTTATGCCTTTAGACAATGGGCATGACCATTTTGAAACCAAAAACAATAATTGCTTATATTTGAGACAAAAGTATTGAAAGTGGCTTATTACTGTATCAAACTATTCGCTTAAAATTTTGAATGTGTTTATACATTAATTAGTGGAGACCAGAAATAGCAAAATAATGTACATAAAAGAAAAATATGTATTAGGCCTAGTTGCCAAGGTAAATTATCGTTATAGCTACACATAGTTTTACATATTGCATGCTTTCATCCTGTCCTCTTTAGTTTGGTCGCCCCTTCATTAGATTTCACATCACAATTTTTGATAAAAGTGCCTTAAAATTCAGAATATTAATTATCTTGTTTTCTGTGTCTGTCCATGACCTCTTCTTTAAATGTTTTGGTAAATAATGTTATTGAACTTGGTGCATGATAATAACATTATTTATAATGGTACTTAGTTTTAATAATAACTAATAGCTTTCACAGAGTATTGGACAGAAATATATCTGACATTACAAACAAGATCCCATAATCATGTATCCGGAAAAGCTTTGTTTACGAGATATAGGGCTTTATTTTTTTCAAATCACTTAATAATTATTATTTCAAGTCTTTTTCCCGTATAATTGAAAATTGACAAGTTTATTTCTAATAATAGGATCTATTTTTTTGGTCATTACATTTCACATATTTCAGGGACGTCTTAGGAGACAGTTTATTTAATATTATTCAGAAGAAATCATGTCAAGTAATTCACTGCTTAAATTAATCTTTAAGTCTGATATACGTATTTTTGATAGGACAATTAAAAAATAAGAATGGTTAGAAGCATATATTGCAGTTAGAGGTGATCATTTTCAATAACTGTTTAACTTTATTTCTTTAGCTTTCATTAATTCCATCAATTTTATTAATTTACTCTAATAATTTATTTATTGGCTTTATATTAATACCTGAAATAAATGAGCGCATACACTTAAAAAAAATAATGACACTATTTTTCCTCATCAATATTAAAAGAAGAAAAAATTGGCTCCTATCACTGAGGAGTAAACCTGTCAATTAAATCGGATAAATTACTTTAAAATAATAATTGTTAAAAATAAAAATTATTTGGCTAATGGAAGTGGAAAAAATTTTAAAATATGTTATCTTGTCTCTTGTCTGACGTGATGGTTTACAAAAAATTGTATTATATGTTTAAATAATACTTAAATTCTGTTGAAGAACTCGCTATATAAAGAAACGTTCTAACGAACTGTACCATAGAATGTGACATACTAGTAAAAGTCTTATTCAATTCTTACGATGAATCCATCTTAATATTCAGGAAGTACATACCTATAGACATTTAAATATGTAATGTTTAAATATTGCTATATTTAAATCTTTGCTTGGAAGGAAAAATAAATAAATAATACTTCTAGACTGAATGAGGAAATTGAAATATTTTTACATTCAAATTATCTAATACTCAGAATACAGAATTTGCAAAACTTAATTTTATTAGAAGGAAATTAACTTGATAAGTTTAAGTTTAAATTAACTTGATAAGTAAGTTTACTTGTGTGGATGTATGGATAAATTTTGTCAAGTTAGTGGACAATGTTAGTGGTGTAGTTAATTGATCAATTATTTACGATGGTGAAAAATGTTTTATATCTTTCACTTGTCGCATCGAAAACTAATACAGCATTATTACATAGGATGGTTTTTAAGGAAACGAAAGGAAATATTAACATTTTGTTTCATTTCAATGGTCATCTCATCACAAATTTAATAGTATAAAATCAACTGATACATATATTTTTTCCATCTAGAATGGTCAAATGCAGGAGCGTCTTTAAAATCTAAATTGATATGTATTGCTTTGTATGTTTAAACATTTTTTTAACCATTTAATATATTTATCCCGTTTGTTGAAATGAATATCTATTATTGGTATAAATAGACTTGGATCTAATTAGAAATTTAATTGGAGATTTCAATATACCTAATATGAATTATGTCAAATAATAGAGAAGTGGTAGAATATCTCTATTTTCAACTTATTCTATCTTTAACTTACTGTACTTACTTTTAAGTAAAGTAAGTTAAACTGCTAGGTAATTTTATTTAAATGTTTCCTGTAAAAATGAGATACTTAATTTTTCACTTCTCACAAGGATGCATAATGGATTGTATAAATTCATTTTAACATATTTATTATGTTTTATTCATCACCTTGCAAATAGGAAATAAATTAAGGATGATGTGATATAAATTTTAAATTATTTCTAAAGAAGTTGAAGTTATTTTGAACTATTCATTTGGTCATTGTGAAGTGGGGCTTTACAGACAAGATATAGATCACAGTGACTCGGATTAGTGCTTAAAATTTACCAACATGTATTTGTCTCTACAAAAGAATGTAAGTCGCTAATATATTGATGGCATATTTTTTTATCTTCTTAGGTCATTATTTTCCATAAAAGTCTAGTACTAAAATAAATAGTAGAAAATCTATTAAATATGTTAACGTAGACTAATTGAATTTTATATTTACTTTCCCATAAATAGTTGTTATAGATATAATATATTAATTATATGATATAAATAAATTAAAACGGTATATTCAATACTAAAGATAAATTTATCACGATAGTCAAAAAATTTATTTCATGCAACATCTTCCAAAAAGTGTTCCGAAAACGATACATAGATAATATAATTATACTGCTTAAATGCAATACAAGCATTCGTTTCAAAAAATCCAGAAAACTATGTTATAAGCAACTCTCTTGTATAATAATCTTGAGACTGAATTTTTCAGTTTTCTCAAAGAAATCCTTAGAACTGAGATGACGTGATAATGAAATATGAAAGCTGCTAGTGGCATGTCAAATTAGCCGAGTAGAGTATTTTAATCCCTAAACAAGTTCGCTTTTTATCAAAAAAAGTATCTACAATTAACTGAAAGCATGCAGGTAAGATAACCGTGTACTTTCATAAATCACTAATAAAATTAATATGGAGAGCTCCAGATTGTCTGTTTATATCCTTTGCTCTCTGTAAAAGCTCATTAAGGTACAAATTATACTATTTACTGAACTTAAACGATGTTTATTTACATACATAATAACTAACATTCAACTTTCTGATACTTGTATTTACCCCTCCATGCTTTTGGCAATGGGCAAGTACCAGGGCAAGGCACCTGCCCTGGTATTTCACAAATACAATGCCTTTCACATGAAGGTCCAAAATTAGCCGGATTGTCTTTCTTCTCCTTTGCAATTGCTTCAGCTTTTAAGATCTCTCTAAAACAAAAACACATAATTATTTGCATTTGTGATATTTTGGTTATTTGCAATATATTTTACCTAGTCTTACCCACAACGTCAATTAAATGTTGATGTATTTCTTCTCTTGATCTACTATCTACATCAATCAACATTTGCTCACCAGTTTCTGAAAAAGGCATAAATTTAGCATAAAAATGGTTACGGTTCATATAAGAGCTTTACCGTAAAAACACCTTATAAATGGAGTTGGAGTTAGGTTTTTCAATGTTGCTATTTGAACATGTGGATTCTTATATTGGATTTGTGGTAAATACCAAAAGACAAATTCTCTGAAAAATAATTAATATTTCACTTCCCCAATGTACGTGATTTTATATACCTATTATTGGACTTACTTCGTTCCTGCATGGTTTTCACCGGATACATTATAATTAACTGTCATTATTTTAATTTTATCCTTTAATACTAACTTCCCAGCTTCCAGATATTTAATTGTTCTCCTTATAGGAGCAGGTCCTTTCATAAACGGCATGTCTTTCTACTATTAATAATTGAGTTTTCAATAAAATGTGAAAGTGAGGTTAATTCTTAATATGAGAAATAAATATTTCTGCTTCTGCTTCTGAGTTTCACACCTTATCTTGTGGTCATGTCGTCTCGGTTAGCTGTACGCACTACACTATTACACAATTAAAGCACCCGCTGGCGATTGAAAAGGACAGAGAAGAGCTTTTGAATGATTTAGTATATTAATTCGGTCTCCCCTTTTCATCTTCATTGTTGAATAAGGATGAGGATAGATATAAATACCTGTTTTAAAGCGGGCACATTTTAGAACGAAAACGGCCAGTTTCAATGACCAAATATAAATGGTTCTAGCGTGGTGTATTCTACGTACTACAGTGTAGTTATTTTGGAAATATTGGGGGTGCGTTTTATATTTCTTGTGCTTTGATTATAGGTATGTGTACAATTATATAACTTTTAATTTTATTTATTGTTTAAATGTGTTTAATTAAAACGCCGGCCGGTGTTATTATTAATAAAATAAATTTTGATTTACAAAATTTCGTATTGATAAAAATTATATAAGTAAATTATTGTGATTTCACATACCTACTAATCCTAAGCATTAAAAAATGGACATGTATATCTCATACATCATACAAGGATGTATACCCTAAATTAAACAAAATTTGGCTTGCACTTACTGAATATAGGAACATATGTACTCATGAAAGTAAGTACATATGCACTTACTAAGTGCGTACAATCATTTACTTAACATTTATTTATGTATAGTACGCAAGTACTTACGAGCTTAAATATATTTGTTGATTACGTTATGTTGAAGTTACCAGTCAATGGCCTGTAAGGACATATTATTTTACAGTAATTATTGCAGAAATCGTGTTAGTGTACGAGTATAATTGTAAAAACGTGACTTGGAGTATTAGATCCTATAATTTTTTAGTACAAGCTGCAAAAATGGCAAATCATTATTTTTCTCTCAGAATAATGGTTTGCTATATTTGGTAGTGATTTCAATTATCTGTACAAAAAAAATAATTTTAAACCTACTGCCTCTTTTCATATTATGGTGATATTTTAATCAACCCATTTAAAGATAAATACATTTGAACAGTTTTCACAACTGTATTATTTTTATTTCGACGTTTTAATTTTTTTTTATATTGTCGATATAGTTTTGACGAATGGTTTTGATTAGAACAATTTTTAAAGTAAGTGCTTTAAATTTCGATTTTCAAAATTTGCACAATGTAATAAATTATTCGATCTGCCTGCCAACTTTACATACAACTTGCATAGGATGTTTGAATAATAAAAGGTTGATATACGTTAAGCTATGATAAGACTAATATACTGAGAAAACACCGCATCTTATAAAAAATGCCAAATTGTAGCAGTATTGTAGCTATACTAGTTGTAATGAATTTTAGCCTAAAATGATCGCAAGCTAGTCAGCAATATATTTTTTATTTGAGTAAATTCCCTTTATCGATACTTTATCCTTATAAATATAATAAGAAAATTATTATTCTTCTATATAGTCCTACCACTTATTCTTGTGACTACTTATTTCTTTGGAAACACAAAATAGTTTATTTCGTTTTAGTATTGCATTAATATTTAGTCTGCATATTGCTATTGCTTTTAAATTTATTCGGCTACATATTTGGGATAATGTTGAAGTTTATTCACTTTTATAAGTCAATATTTCCGGGTACATGTATATTTTATTAGGGATAATATAATTTAGCAAAATAAAATACAGTAGAATACTATTCCATTAAAAGTTATTCATTTTTACTTTGTCACTTTCGACGAGGAGCATAGTGGAACTGAAATAGGCGTACGGTATTAATATGATACATAGTAATTTTTTACTTATTTAACATAAATTTGAATATTTAATTCTAAAGATGGTATTTGTTTCACATAAACAAACTTGTAGACATCACTACTTAAATCGTTAAACGTTAAATATTAACTGGTAGGTTTATTTCAAAGGTAATATTTTTGTATGTAACAAATGTATTTCTTATCTAATCCATGAAATAATACGTACTTTTAATATATTTGCAATGATCAAGGTTTGCTAATGTATTTTGATATTATCTGTTTAATAGGATCGGATATTTGTTTCGTCATATCCAAAAATCAACATTTACTTGTTCTAAATGTAATTCATCAACAATAAACGAATTGTTCTCTTGGTGTACTTGTAAAAAGTTCTACTTATAATGGTAAAAGCGCCTGCAGATTATACTATATTTTATATAAGATACGTAAGTATAAAATATTTGCATTCAATTAATTATATATGAACATAAAATTAATCATAAAAATGCTTAAAAACTCAGAGATAAACGCAATGCAAACAAGTACCAAAATTTCACTACATCGATTAATTGTAAGACATAAAGCTCAGGCAGTTTGTTTTTCTACTTTCTTAGTATAGCTTTCTTCTTAAAATTTCAACATAAATACATATAGTTTACGTTCCAAGATTTGAGGTAATAAAACTTGAAATAAAAATACTTGATTGGAAAGGTAACAATAACACCCATGTAATTTTTTAAGCAATTTTTTTATTTTCATGTACTAATTTCGATTTTACAAATTTTCAGCTAGACGCTTAACGATAAAAAAATGCAGGTATGTTACTTTTTGTTCTGATTTAAGCAAAAATAAATTCCACAAACATTTTTCATCAGTCAGATAATTTTAGAATAAATGAACATCTTTGTAAGATCCGCATACATATAATACCATGAATGTCCCGAATAGTATTGTAAATTTGTGTGCAAAAGATATTATTGGTAAATACATATTATAAACGCCTGGAACATGTAAAATTGTTTTATTATACAAATGGCTCAAGAGGTTCCTGAAATAGGTCGGTCTTCGATACAATTTTTATTCTGTTCGTTTCGATGTTTTATCTATTACCAAATTAACTTACATTTAACTTTCCTATGTAGTTCGTATTATCGAAAAACGGAAACTTAATACTTTCAAATCGATTAAAAACCATAATTGTTTGCCTGTGACTGTTCCAAACCAGTGCATATTATTTGTTTTGTACAGGGATGGATTAACTACTTTTATTTAAGGTTTGGGTTTTTTAACTTTGTTTATTAAATGTTTAACAGTAAAAGGGAAAGTAAATTAAAACTAGCACCATTCGAAGTAAGATGCTTTAGATCTTCGGGTAAGGTAACTTATAGGTTTAATTCTGTTTCTGTATTGTATTAAAATTTACTTTTTGCCATGAAGAATAGCATATCTAACTATTTGTGCCATGAACAATGGCATATCTGACTGATGATTAATATTTATAAAACAAATTAAACTAGATTAAAACATTACAAAATAATAAAAATACTTTTACTAAATGTCCTTAAATTAAAACGAGATTTTAAGATGAAAAAAAATCCAACAAAAACTATTGCACGTCAACAGTCAACGTCTTTCTTATATTTATTAAAGATCATATTTATATTTAATTAAATGTTCTGTTGTATAGTAAAACTAGAGAGCAATTGTTTTTAATTGTCTTAAATAGAACGACATGCACACGTGATGTCACGTGAACAAAGGTTCCCACGCTCATCAGAATTTTCCCAGGCGAAATTACCGCAATGCCTTTCTGTTTGGTCCCATGATAGTCCCACTAAACTCTTCTTCTTAGATGGCAGGAAGCCAATAGAACTGTTTTACTTTTCCGCACTCAACTATTTTAAAAAGTTTGTCTGTGTGTGTGTGTGTCGTTGTCGTCGGCATTTTAAAACTCGTTAGCACGATAACCCAACTAAATCGTGTCGGACCGGGTTTTGACTGATTCTGATCGGGGACGTCTCCCAGACGACACCTATTGATTTTGAGGTGGATAGAACACACTTTACCATGTTCATAGGTCATGAGAAAGCACAATAGTGGACTATTTAAGAAATTTTTTTGTTAGTATGATCACTCAATTAAATCGTGTCGGATTGATCGAGTTTCGACTGATTCTGATTAGGGACGTCTGCCAGACAACATCTATTGATTTTGAGGTGGATAGGACACACTCCACCCTGTCCATGGGTCATGAGAAAGCACGATGGTGGACTATTTGAAAAAAGTAAAACTGTCGCATAAAACACATATTCTGTATTTATGTGTTGGTTTATTTTTTCGAGATCTACGTGCGGAAAAGTTCATTTTAAGGTTTTAAAACTGTTAGGTTATTTATTACTACTATAATTGTCAATAAATAATGGGAACAATGTAAAAATTTGACAATCTAAAGGAGCCGACATCTATTGTATTGTAGAAGTACGCAGGAATAGGTATATGGAGGGTGATTCTTGTTACGGGAAAATTGTATTTATATTTGCATACTCGTAAAATATTAAAATTTTAAATATATTTTATGATATACAGGTCTTTCCTAAAATAATGAATAAATTCATTAAATATTCAAGGAATACTTTTTGGGAAAACTTTCGGACACTTCAAATTTTATTTGTAGTTGAGCATTTTTAAAATATGATTAATACGAGTATATACAGGATGATTCATGTAGGAGATATGACGTTATCGATATTTGTTATAATGGCAACACCCTTTTTATTATGGAATGTGAAAGACTACATTTCTTTACTTACACATGTTACGGTAATAATTACGTTAACACGAGTACAAGTTAAGTACAAAAAATGAAAAATTATTTTGCAATTTCAAAATAATACTAAATTTAATAGCGATTATTATTAAAAAAATCAACGAAAATAAATATTCAAATTGTACACCGTTGACTGCCTTGCAGTAGTCCTAGCGACCGATATTGTTTCTTTTTGGAGTCAAATAAGGTCTTGAAGTAGTACTTATTGTTAGTTAAATAGGTTTTTGGTTTTTTGTTTAAAGAATACATTTCTTATCTTTTGCTTATCAGAAACAGTGTCTTTAAAGTGTTTATTGAGTAGTAACTTTGTTGCATTAAGTTTTGACACCTTTAGATTACTTTTTGTGGCAATAACTTAAAGAGCAATTAATTGTTCTGTTAATTAAGAATTGTTCAAAAAGAATTTATTAATCCTCTTGGCTATTGTCAGACAACCAAGAATGCACAATTTGAAAATTTAATTTAGTTGATTCTTTAAATAATCCTTTGCATTAAACTTGCAGTATTTTGAAATTGCACAATCGTGTTTCTTATTTTTTTTTTTTTTTATTTAACCTATACTCATGTTAATGTAACTATTACCGTAGCATCTATAAAATATGTGCTTTTTCACATTCCGTAATAAAAAAGGTTTCCATTAAAGAAAATGTCGAAGACGTCATATATAGATACCTGCACGAATCACTCTGTGCATTAATTATATTTCAAAAAATGCGCAAGTAAAAATAGAATTTAACAGGTCCGAGAGTTTTTGCCAAAAATTATCCCTTGAATTTTTATCGACTTTATTCATTAACTTTACGAAAGTACTGTATGAGTTATAAAATTCGGTCATACAAATTATACCTCAACATATCAGTTGGCAGAGAAGAATTGTTAATACCATGTTAACATCGTTATATGTATAAGAGAGTTTTTATAGAGAGTGAATATAAGAAATATTTTTAAAAACATCTATGTTTTTTCTTTCGGATATTTTTTAAACTTAATAAGAATACCAATTACCACGAATAATTATTTATTATTGCACTTTTAAAATAATATCTTCTATATTATGTTGTATTTTCTAGATCACCTTAAAGATATCTCTTCAACCATACACAATATCGCAACGAGGTATTTGTATGTATTTAGAGAAATCAAATATATTTTGTTTAGGGTAATTAGATGTTTGTTATTAAAAAAATATACACGTACAAATTTTTTAATATAACAAATACACATTGAGTCAACCATATTGACATCATCAGATGACTAAAATTGTTAGTTGAGATATTTTGGGTTTGTAACTTTCGATGCAATAACAAAGAACTGTAGATCAGTTTATCTATACATAAAAATATTATACATCGTTTTACTATCCAATTGTCATCACCTAGAGATGATTAAAACTCACTGTTAATAGTTAAAACTAACTCAGCTAACAATTCGTTTTGATCATCTTGTGATGATACTAACATGGTGAACTAAAGTGGACTTGAAACACCCTTCTATATTTACTAAGCGGATGTTTTGTGTGCGTGCGTGCGTGCGTGCGTGCGTGCGTGCGTGCGTGCGTGCGTGGTGTGTGTGTGTGTGTGTGTGTGTGTGTGTGTGTGTGTGTGTGTGTGTGTGTGTGTGTGTGTGTGTGTGTGTGTGTGTGTGTGTGTGTGTGTGTGTGTGTGTGTGTGTGTGTGTGTGTGTGTGTGTGTGTGTGTGTGTGTGTGTGGGTGAGTGGGTGAGTGGGTGTGTGTGTGGGTGGGTGGGTGGGTGTGTGGGGGTGTGTGTGTGGGGGGGTGGGTGTGTGGGTGGGTGTGTGGGTGGGTGGGTGGGTGGGTGTGTGGGTGGGTGTGTGGGTGTGGGTGTGTGGGTGGGTGGGTGGGTGTGGGTGGGTGGGTGTGGGTGTGTGGGTGGGTGGGTGGGTGTGGGTGTGGGTGTGGGTGTGGGTGTGGGTGTGGGTGTGCGTGTGCGTGTGCGATTTGCTTACTGGTTACTTTTCCGCACTCCACTATACGCGGAAAAGTAATGTAATCGTGTAAAAAATTTTCGGCCTAAAAACTAAAAAAAAAAGGTTTTTAAACCATTTTGTGTGTGTGTGTCGTTGTCATCGGCATTTATTCTTGTTAGCACGATAACTCAACTAAATCGTCTCGGATCGATCGGGTTTTGACTGATTCTGATCGGGGACGTCTCCCAGGTGACACCTATTGATTTTGAGGTGGATAGGACACACCCCACCCAGTCCATGGGTTATGAGAAAGCACGATGGACTATTTGAGATATTTTTTGTTGGCACGATAACTCCACGAAATCGTGTCTGATCGATCGGGTTTTGACTGATTCTGATCGGGGACGTTTTCCAGACGACATCTATTGATTTTGAGGTGGATAGGACACACCCCACCCTGTCCATGGGTCATGGGAAAGCACGACGGTGGACTATTTGAGAAATTTTTTTTGTTAGCACGATCACTCAATTACATCGTGTCGGATCGATCGGGTTTCGACTGATTCTGATTAGGGACGTCTACTCGACGACATTTATTGGTTTTGAGGTGGATAGGACACACCTTACCCTGTCCATGGGTCACGAGAAAGCACGATGGTGGACTATTTGAGAAAAATTTGCCGATTTTGCATTGAACGAAAAAAACAACATATTCGGCCTCTATCATATACGAATGAATGAGATAAAAAATAATTTCGTTCGATCACAAATGTATTGATACGGCACTGAAGCAGTCGCCGATGAAAAGCTAAAACTATCGCATAAAACACATATTCTGCATTTATGTGTTGGTTTATATCTGGGCCACTCAATTTCCAAATAGAGATGTTCTACGTGCGGAAAGTCCGTTTTAAGGTTTTAAAACTGTTTATTATTAATATTAACACTGGCTACGTGCTACAACAATCATACATAGCAGACCATAGAAATTAAAGGGAGAATTGACATCTAACTATTGTTTGCTTGACATTAATTAAAAACGTATTGTTGGGTTATAAATTATCAAGGGTTGAAGCATTCGTTCAGATCAAGTATTCCTAACGTTCGTTCTACTTCGGCCCCACTGAAAACATTTCTTTTTAAAGAACTACATTTTTTATATTGTAATGCACAACCATCGTTACGAATCAAGTTGCTGTTGATAAGGACAGTAAAGTAACATAGTAATATATTTTTTTTATTAAATAATTTAAAACTTTGTTTGATTTATAATTATATAGTAATTATTTTTATGTAAGAAATATTAATCACACAATAATAATCACCATTAATATGATTATAAAAAAATGCGATGATTATGATTGATGTTTTTAATAATACCTTTTATCGACCCCCAATAGACCACTCAAATTCTATCGACCCTTTTCAAAATTTCTTGGACTAAAAGAGGGACTCATACCTTATATACTTTAACTATGAATTAAGAAAATGAAAAAATAAACATGATACTAATGTATGATGAATACAAGAATCTGGTTGCTCACTTGTTTCCTAAAAGATTGTGGAAAATAAATTTTCGGATAAACACAGTTAATACACAGGTATTTTATAAATGTTCAAAAGGTCTTCAAAACATATAAAAATTAATCCGTTAATGGTTTGTAAAATTATTTCTGCGATTATTGCAGATTTCATGATAATTTTTGAAGCGAGACTTCCTGGCATAAAATCCTCAGACACCATATCATTTTCTATTTTATTTAACGTATTTTATAAGATTTTCAAAAAGTAGGAACAAAAAACTAGTAAGAGCGTAATTCTAAGTATAATCCCAAATGCAAATCCCTGATGACAACTGAGGATTTTATATGAAGAAATGTCCCCCAAAAGGATGTCATCATTTTAAATGGGACACTCTGTACAGTGGTATAAGAACTGTAATGTTGCTGTTTTGGCTACTGGGCCCACAACTCTTGTCAAATTAAGGATATAATTTCTTTGCCGAACTGTTGAATGCGCAAAAAATGTCACAAGGCCAAAAAATTGCAGCACTTCGCGTTCCCCACGCCTCGATGTGGAACAATAATTATTATAAGTCGCAGAGGATCTTATTACGTATGATTAGCGTTTATTGTGAAGCTGAGACATCCTTTACCGTACTCCCATGTCTTCATTTAAAGTTGACAGTGATCCAAATTAAACAATGTAATTTACTCCCAAACTAAGTATGTGTGTGTAGTATTAAATTATTTTAGTGTTGTGGTTTTTTTTGCAAAATGACTTGGGTAAGTTGCAGACTTATGTAATATTTCTCTTTGGGATTCCTTAGGTAAACATAAGGTCCTAGCTTAAACTGACATACATATTATAATGTACATGTCTATATACATACATATATTCACATGCCTAGTAATATTTATCGTTGTCGATTAATGCCTTTTATTAAAAATTCATTTCTTAGGTACACGTAGAAATCTTTTAATTATTTTGTACTATGTAAACAGTACTATGAAAATAATTAAAAGCTTTCTACGTATACCTAAAGAATAACGATATTAATATTTAATAACATTGTACAAAGTTATCCACATAACATTCTACCCCCTTAACTGTTTTATTTTTTGAAATAGACAAAATGGTAAATACGAAAATTGTAGGAAATTTTATTGCGGTCTCAGACATGTATTTAGAAACACAATCGAGTCTCGTGTTTCAGAGATCTAGAGCAAACTACAATCTTATGTTTTTCTAAATGGAACACCCTGTTTTTTTTTCTTTGCACATAGATTTCACAAATCTTTCGATTTGTGAAATCTATGTGCTTTTCCGATTACAACAATATATACATGTTATATATTTGCTCTAGCAGTTTGCACAGTATCGCCCTTTGAAATATCGAATATCAAACAAAATCAAGATCGCCATGGAAAATTTGAAACAATAATTACGAGGATTGTTATAAACAGAGTTTGATAGTTTAAATTAGATTTTATTTTTGATGTTATCATAGTTATATTAAGAAGCATTCATGACATACGGCCACTACTGCTCGAAATAGTGACCCAAAATTGGACAGACAGAATGCGCTTCATCAGGAACAGCCGTGGTGGCCATATGCTTCAAATAATTTTTAAATATCAATGCCATGTATTCACCTTTCAAATAAAAAACAGATTGCTTATCAAATGATAATTTTTTTGGTATGATATGTATGATGGTCCTATGGAGGTATGGAATATATAAATTTATTATTTTCAAATATACGTATAGTCAAATAACTTTGTTATAATAATTTTGTTATAATTTTGTTCTATTAGGAAAATCAGTATTCAAACTTTCTTCATATAACAATTTAAATCATTGGTTACTTACCTATCTTGTTATTTGCTCTCCCAATTAATTAATTGTAATACAAGTATGTAATAGCACAAGTATGTAATATAATCTGCGAATATCTCCCTTAAATGTTAACTAATGTATGTATCTTTACATTTAATTTCAATATCCTTAACACTGGATTATGTTTTATGAACCTATTGGTATTAATGGTTGTGCGTCTAACCAGTGATTTAAATTTAAGGGCTACTTCTAAACATGCAAAATTCTGTAATGTTTGGAGCTTTGGTAATACTTATTTGCAAAAGCTTATAAAAAAATTGAATATATGTGTTTCATATATACCGGTTGAGAGACATTTTAATGTGCACTATTGTGATCTTGCGAACCATTGAAGATACAGAGTCGGTTAAATTATTAAAAAGCTACGTTATTTTAAGGAAAATTCTTAATCGGCTTCAATGTTACTGTAACAAACATTAGGGTACTAGATAAATGGGAAAAACTTTGACAATAACAACAAAACTGAGATAAGAAATACGAATTCAAAATATTACATACTTTATGATTAATATGTAAGTAATGGTGAAAATATATTTTTTTAAATACATGAAATTTGAATTTTGAATACAATACAATTCTTTAAAGAATGACGATTACAATACTACTATAAAATAACTGTTTCTAATGTCTAGTACCTATAATATCCTAATAAGTTGTTTTTAAAATTTGTGCTATCCGGTATATGTACATATACCTACGTTATAAATTAAACATTACTAAACATCATACGTGTTAAAAGTAATAGTAATAGTATATTAACAAAAAATGGCTAATAGTTGTAATTATTTTGTTAAAATCATATTTAACGAAATAATATTTTAATTGAAATACTCTGCACACGTGTTTGAATTTATTTTTTTTAATTGTAAGTAGAAGCGCACTTTAAAAATCAGAAAATTTTAATTCAATACGAATAATTTTCTTTAAAACAAAATACTTATTTAATCTTATGAGCAAATATACCAAATTAGTTAATATTTTGGAAAATCGAACACAAATTTTAAAGATGTATCGTTTTAGTCCCTATCGGAAATGCTTTTTGAGATTATTCATTGGGAAACAGAACAATTTAATGCGAAAATTTCAAACATTTTAATAAATTAAAACAGATTAATTTTAAGCTATAATTTTGAAACAGCAAAATCATAACTACACAAAAAGAGAAAACTACGTACAAACAAATGTTCTTTTCTTCAGAGAAATCTATTTTTTGAATAGAGTATGTATAATCAAATATGCATATGCATTTTTTTTAAAACGCCAAAGAAAAATATTTTTTGAGTACTAAATTTTCTCATTAAACCAAAAACTTCTACCTTATATTTAATAAGATATTGATATAAATATTAATAAAGATTTAATTGATTTAAGTGAATGAAACATTATTAACTTAATAATATATTTTCTAAAATTAGAGAGATATAATCGTTATAAAAAACGATTTTTTATACAACAAATCCACTTTTATCCGAATAAAGAATATTCCGAACTGAATAAAATAAAAGTCGAAGAAACCGAGAATATACAACCATAGAACCTCTTTTCTTGGTGTACACAACAAAACCTTTTTTGTCAGCTCTTCATATGAAAAATAAAACAAAAAATACTAACAATTAGTTTAAGAAGTTAAGAAAATAAGTTTAATAAAAAGAAAAATATTCTATATAGAATATTTTTCTTTTTTTAATAATCACTTGCCACTAACTAATTTAAAAAATCGTTGTAATTGGAAAAAAATTGCTATTATAAAACCAGATACAATGGTCTGGCAGGCATAGATTTGTATTACTGGGCGTCTAAATATTACACGAGAATGTTGATAATTATCAATTTTATATGTACATTGGTTATAATATTCCTATTCTAGCCGGTCCCAATTATATAAGTTTAGTTTCAGCATCGAAGTGGGATATTCTTTACTAGAACTTTTCACTACATTTTGAATCTTTTTTTTTTGTTTTTAGAACTAAATTTTAAGAAACTCATACTTAACGGTACAATTATGGATGAATTAAGGCTCTTAAATTTATTTAAATTCTTATTGCAAATTCTGATAATATCAACAATATTTTCAATAATACCAAATTATGCCAATAATTTTTATATAACATTAAATATTCTATTCTACTAATAGTAAATATTGTAATACCAATATGATTCAAATTCATCAATCAAAAAGTGCCAGAGAATTGTATTTATTCCGATTATTAAGATTTTAGGAATTGAGGAATCTATTTACGAGTATTATGCGGTTTATTACAATTTGAGTTTTCATATATTTGAAAAATGAGGTTCATATTATAAATATTAGGATTATCCGTACATATATTAAATTATATTTAAATACAGAGTGTTTCATTAAAATCTGCCCCCCCCCCTGACGGTTTTCCTGTTCTATAATTTATTGTGAAAAGTTAATGTTCATTTCTTCTGGAGAAAGATTTAACTGTGATAAATATAACCTCTTTATTCATTTTCTTGGTGAAAATCAACTTTTAAAAATTATATATGGGGTTTAAAAACTACTTGAAAGTACCTTTAAAATGCGATTTGATATTGAAATTAAAATCGTGGCAGAATTAAAAATAATTTAGATTTTGTCTCGATTTATTTGATTGTCATCGAAGCACATGTTCTTTATTAAGTGCTTTTTTAGCATAATAGAAAAAGAACAAGATTATTTTGGAAAGGTTCGGTATACTTAAAACTGTATTAAAAATTATTATTACGCCATTTCCTTAATAGTAATTCACATCCGATTTATACGAAATTAACAACCTTCATTTGTTGTGAATCTTCTATAAAAATTATCAGAATCCACTATAAAACAAAAATAACATTTGAAAAAACTATTTTGTCTCTTAATTCTTTCGATCTTGATAAGGACTTAATCAACGTTCATCCTAGAAATAAAATTAATTATGGTATTATTTTTACTTCACATATACGCCCTATAGATAATATATCGTCCACGTATTCTAATATTAAAATTCAATGATGAAAGTAGAAGAAAAGTTGCATCTTTAAAGTAAATATACAAATACGAACAATGAATCTACAGAATAGAGAATTTACTAAAAAATAAGTAAGCTTTTTAGGATGAAAATAATTCCAAACCTCACAGAGAAATATTCCTTAGATATTTAATATTTCTCGCCTACTTTTTCATCAATATATTCTTAGAGCGTTCCCATACTTTCTAGATCCTGTGAGATAATTCTTATTCTAATATTTACTTATATTAAAGAATAAGTAGATTACATATTACTAAGAAGGTAGAAACGTTTTTGGAACGATATAATTTTATTTCAATTTATATTGAAATTGTATTTTTGAGGAAGAACATTTTGCTTTGTATAAGGGATGAATTAATAAAGTTAACTTTATCATAGTTATATTACGCCCCCTATTAGACTACATAGTTGTCATATTTAAATGTTTTTATTCCCCAAGAGGTTTTGAGCAAGTAAAACGACTTTAGGTGGGAAAATAAAATTGTTTGCTTTTGGTCTAAAATTATTTTCCTTATTTAATTAATATGGTATAATATAATAATTATGAACTTTTTATTTTAGGATTTCGTCAAAATCTTTATTCCGAATTGGCAAACCATGATACTGTTCGTTGTCGTGCTGTACCTGCTTTACTGGTACTTGACGAAGAACCACAACTATTGGAAGAGGCGCGGAGTATCATACGAGGCACCTTTTTTCCTGGCAGGAAACTTGTGGGACGTCTTTAAGGGAAAAAGGCAAATAGGCAAACACTTAGGATATTTATACAGCAAATACACAACACCTTACTTTGGAATATACATTATGGGCAAACCGTATTTGGTACTGAGGAGTCCCGATATAATCAAAAGCATCACAATCAGAGACTTCAACAATTTCGAGGATAGAACGTTCGCTTGTGACAAAAACGCTGATGTTATGTCGGGCAACAGTCTTTTTATTTTAAGAAACCCTGACTGGAGGAATATTAGAAACAAACTGTCTCCCATTTTTACTTCTGGGAAATTAAAGCTCATGTTTCCTATAATGAAAAAATGTTCAGTAGAGATGCTGGCATATTTACATAAACACGACGGGGAAATTATGGACATCAAAGAGGTGTCTGCAAAATATATGACCGACTTGGTGGCTTCCTGTTTCTTTGGCTTTGAAACTAACTCCTTCGGAGATAAGGATTCCGATTTTAGGATAGTAAGCAGGAAGATGTTCGATCTTGACGTGTGTACCGCTTTCCGGCTATTCTCTTATTTTTTTGTGCCTAAATTTGTGTCTTGGTTCAAGCTAAAGTTATTTGACACGAGCTTTTTAGAGAGCGTCTTTCATGAGGCAATAAGACAGAGACAGCAAACGGATAAGAAAAGAAATGATTTCGTCGATTTGTTGCTACAACTTAAAGAAAATTTCAGCGACAGCAACAACCGTACCCATTTTGGTGAGTAAAATGAAATTTTAATAAAGGTTTTAATCAACTAAAATGAGTTTTTGATATACTTATGCTTCTAACACATTATACCAAATGTAGAAAATCATATCGTTTTTACGCCACTTCACTATTCATAGAGTGAATAGTGAAGTTGCATTGTTTCTAATCTTGGGGAAGTAATATTAACTTTGTGATTTTAAACACAATACTCAATTATAATTTATGTCTATGAAGTTAGCAGAACACAATTACGTCATATGGGGAATTAAGTGCTAATTAAATGCGCAAGAAAAAATTTTTGTACTCACATATATTTTTTTTATCGCATGTTCTGCTAACTTGCAAAAAAGTTAGCAGAGCATTAACGTAAAATAACAAATTCGTGATTTTTATTTGCTTTTATTATTCCGAGGTTAAAATGTCCTAAAAAATATTCTTCAGTTCAGTAATAAATAATATAGTTCAGAGCAAAACTCCTTTAAACAATCCTATTTAAAATTTAGATACTTTTTCTATGTCGCTCCCTTATCGTCTTAGGGGAACTTCCATACTGGAAGTTGTTTCAAAATTGTCTTTCGATAGAATATTTTAAATTTGGGTATTTTTTCGTAGACAGTATATATTTATTTAGAACATAGTAAATTGTTATATATTATTATTCACATCTGCCCGAAAAATAATTTTCAATGATTCTGTAATGTGAAATTTTTACTTAACAACTTTTAAATCTTGTAGAATGTTTATACTATTCATTTCATCGCTACTTGTCAAATAAAAAACTCTTATCTTGCCGATAAACAGAACAGTCTATCTCAGCCATAAAAACAAGCCACGGTATGTTTTGAGATTTTTTATTCGGCAAATAGCGATGAAATAAACTATAAAATCATAGTTAATTTACTCCAAAGAATGTTCCATACTATGTTTTATCTGATTGATCAAGAATATCCCCAAATTTACCCCAAAGAATGTCCTATATTATGTTTTTTCTGATTCATTAAGAATATTCTTTGTATGGAACATTTCATAATTGTTAATAACAGTTTTGATTTATGATATGAATCATCCGCTATTTTACCATATAAGACGGTTTGAAAAAAGACTTGAATATTTTAAGAAAACAATATGTCTATGAAATTTAACATTTATTTAAAATGTGGTAATTTTTTTAATAATATATTGACACCCTGAAAGATATCCTGGGCCTCTTTTTTTGTGTATGTCCAATAAATATATTTTATGAATATTTTAGAGCCGATCTTTTTTTTTGTGATTTTTATGTAAGATATTAGAAATCCTTCTGCAGCATATCAGCATTTTAAATTAAAAACCTTCCAACTTTTATTTTACGCCTTCCTTAAATTGTGCCCTAGGACACCCATTCAAATATTTTTGCTAATTCAGAGAGAACATCGTTTTGTAGTTCTACCGGTTTTTAAGTTTTATTTAAAAACTATTCATTAGCATTTTTTAAGACGTTTTTTAAATTATTTCATCTTTTTTTTAATATATCAAAAAGTGTTCGTAATGAATATACCTACATACATATATTGCCTGTTCCTGTATCGTCTATATATATATATATATATATATATATATATATATATATATATATATATATATATATATATATATATATATATATATATATATATATATATATATATAGTACATAGAAATGTATGTTTAAGTATTATACAGTGTAGCCCACTTTGGTGGCGCATGCATTGCTATCTATGATCAGAAATAGATATCGGATAAGGTATCATCAGCAATAGAGAGGCAGTTAAATGGGGAAAGTTTTAGAGAATTTTCACTACATTATCAAATTTTACCTGTTTTCGTTTTCGAAATACCTAATTGAAAAAAAAAAACAAGATAATGTATTTGCAAAAATGCCTCATATCTCTTTAATTGGAGATATGGAGACATTTTAGCAAGTACATTTTTAAGGTACCGTTTTGCAATAATCCAATATGGCGTCCATATGAAAAGCAAATGTTAATGCTATTTTCACAAAGCAAAGAACTACAGATTTTTTTATTAATGCAGCTAAAAGCGCCTTAAAAAGTACCTTAAGAATGTACTTGCTATAATGTCGTCACGTCTCCAATTAAAGAGATATGAGGTGTTGATGAAAATGCATCACCGTGTTTTTGCTATTATTTAAAAAACGAAAATAAGGTAAAATTTTATAATATAGTGAAGACGAATGAAATTCTTTAAAACCTTCCCTGTACAACTGTCTCTCTATTTCTGATAATTTCTGAGATAATAATGCCATGCAGCACCAAAGTGGGTCACATGGTATATTGAAATAACCAAGTTCTGGAAAGACTAGAAGAAAATTACTGGGGTACGTTTAATGCGAAAAACTCACATATAATTAAAAGAAATATCTTGAAACCAGTTTTTCGAAATAGAATTGAAATATGCGAGCATATATATGAAGTGGAATTAATACCTACACGTATAATTGATAGTTAAATGGGTTAAATAGGTTAATCAACCTGACCATTTGTTTAATATTCTCAAATTATTGTGTTTATAAGTCAAACGTTGTATATCGATATAATATGTAAATAAATATGATCTAAACGTTTGCTTCGTTCCCTTGATTCTTGCATGTATCATCAAGAAAGGAAGTAATACTAATAAAACATTGAATATAGGTAATAATGAATTAATTTTAGACTTCGTTATGTTTTTGGTCCCAAAATTTTGAGGGTGGCGACACCCTCTATTGACCAAGAGTCTAAAATTCTAAATTCTTCAAGTCTAAAATTATTTCATTAATATCTATATTTCACAGGAATGTATCTCATTACATTCTTTCTCAATGGTACACGATATTTATGAGTATTATTAAAAACTAATTTTTTACTTTACTTTTCCGTTATTTCTAACCTATTTTTTATTCCACAAGTTAGATAAATCGGGTGTACTTATTATGAATTAAACTTCAATTAACTATAGAACCTGTGATTTAAACTAATTGTAACTAGTCTGATATTTTATGATTTTCTTCTAGACACACATTCGATGGTATCACAAGCGATTACGTTCTTTGTAGCAGGATTCGAAACAACGAGCAATGCCGTAGCATTTGCCCTGTATGAATTATCCCTCAGACAAGATTGTCAGGATCAGCTCAGGGAAGAAATTAATAAATATATTAGCTCTGACGAGGATATTACCTTTGAGTGTGTTCAAAAGATGAAATATTTAGACATGGTGCTTTCTGGTAAGTTTAATTGTAGGTAATGAATTCGTTACTTGCATTCTGTGGTGGAAATTATTAACTATGATTTTTATAATATTTATTATTATAATTACTAATTATATTATTATTATAATAAATTATTAACTATAATTTTTATAATTAGTAATTATATGATTTATTAAAAATACATGTATTCAATATTACTGAAATTTGTTTCACCAAGTTACATTAAAATACTTAGGGGTATTAGTATTTTAAAGAGAGGAGTATATACCCTAGTGTCGAAATAATGTGGAGTGATTCATATATAATATCAGACCACCATAACTATTCAACGGTTTGTCTATTTCTGTGTAATCACCTATTATGTGCATACAAATTTTATGTGTAGTTCTATAGAAACAGTAGTTCAATGCGAACTCATATTGAATTCCAAATCGCATAATAATCGGTACCGCCTGGTGCGCTGCTGTAGCAAAGCTAGCCAATCATTTTAGGCGGTTTTATTTTAAATACATTTGAATTCGATTGGTCAGCAATTGGCGGCACAGATCAATGTCGATCGATAGAATGACGCATGCGTCGTTCCCAGATTTTAGCGCGCCAGTGGCGTTACATTGTGGTTATGCGCGATTGATTCGGGATTCGGGAAATTGTTTATTTATTATATTCTGTGATAAAAGTGAGTGTTTAGTGTTTTTCGAACATGGAAGCAGCGGATGCAAGTTGTAGTGGTTCTACGACGAAGAATTCCAATCGAAAACAGGGACTTTTAACAAATGAAGAACTTCAAATGATTAAAAAAGTCTACGAAGGAATTAGGGCGCGAGACCCAGATATTAGTACAACCGAGGCAGTTGATATATGCTCTTCGTTAACAAAAGTCTGTGGAAGTAGTGTGTACCATGCAATGAAGTATGATGAAGAAGAAACAAGTGCAAAAAAGAAGAAAACAGAAACCCGCGGTAGGAGGAAGATTGAAGTTGAAGATGTTAAACACATAATTTGTAGGATTATTCATGGATTTTTTTTTAATGAACTTCCGACGCTGAATAAAATTCACGCTGCCGTCGCTCAAGATGAAAATTTACCGAAGTTCTCTCGTAAAGTTCTTTTGAGAATTATGCATGAAATGAATTTTCATCATTTAAAACGAAACCGAAAGTCTTCTTATTGAAAAAATCGAAATTGTGTTATGGAGAAGAAGTTATTTGGAGAAGCTAAGAGATTTTCGGAATTCTGGTAGGAAGATTTATTATTTGGATGAAACTTGGATAAACGAAGGTCATACGGTGACGAAAGTGTAGCAAGACTGCAATATTCTGAATAACCGACAGGCATTTGTAGAGGGATTATCTTCGGGATTGAAGGCACCATCTGGAAAAGGACGAAGATTAATAATAACGCATATCGGAAGCGACTCAGGTTTTTTGGAAAATGGTTTAAATGTATTTGAATCGCGATGAACAGGGGATTATCATGAAGATATGACTAGTGAAGTTTTTGAAAAATGGTTTTCATCTGTATTGTCTTCCACAGGACCCGGCGCAGTTGTCGTGATGAACAATGCACCATATTATAGTCGGCGAATTGAAAAGTTACCAACATCTCGCGCAGCGAGAAAAAAGCCGGTACATTAAATATGTAGTAGATGAAATGGCAAAAGCTCGTGATGTGACCATACTTCGTCTACCATCATATCATTGCGAATTGAACCCCATATAGCTGATTTGGGCGCAAATAAAAACGGACGTAGCACGAAATAATAGAGGAACAACGCATGTGGGCTCTTGACACAAGAGCGGAAGTGTTGATAGATCCAGTTATAATCAATCTAGGCAATAGCAGTTCCAGTGATTGTGATTTTGATAGTGACAGTGATTAGTAGTTTTGATTTTGATAGTGAACTGTGGAATGGTAATATTGCAAGTGGAAATCGTGTTATCTGAAGTGAGTGATTCTTGTAATAATAACATTAATGCGACGCAACATAGTGATATTGCGATAGTGACAGTGATTGGTAATATAACATAAAATATGTGTGATAAGTGTGGCATATATGTATAGTGATAGATACAGTGACTGTGTTGTTGATACAATAAAATAAAGACTGTGTTAGTAATGTAACATATATAATGATTGTGATAAATGTAGTAACTGTGACGGTATTGTTGATACAATAAAATAAAGAGTGTGTTAGTGATGTGACATAAATATAATGATATTTTTGAATAGTGACAGCGGTAGGTCAATATATGGATTCAGAGGGGCCACTTGTGTGTAGATTGCTACTCCTACGTCCCTTTATATGGAACATGTTGCCAAAATGTCTGTTTTATTAGGATATGCTGACAGGAGATGTTTTGACTGGGTAAGTATGAAATAAGTACATTACATAACATACGATACTTACATCGTTTACTAACTAAAAAACTGTTACAAATCCACTTAAAACCCTTTGCAACTGTTTTGGTATTATTTTGTTATTTTTTTATATTTTGCCCCCTCCAAATTGATACGCCTATGGAATTTCGTTCCCCGCACACTTCTTGCCCCTGAGCCATCCATATATCATCGATGAGTCACTCCATATTATTTCAACACTGAGGTATAGTTATCAAACATTTTTTGTAAGTTATATTGGAATTTCACTTGTCAACAAAATATTCGTTTTGTGAAATCATTCACACAATAATTTTAATTGCCAATGTTGCGACTTTCATGTACAAGATTTGTAATATGTTTTCTTAAAATATGTAATTTACAAGCAATAGAAACGCGATTTTAATATGGAAATATGATTTTTTTGTAATATTTGGTGGTTGGACGTAGTTTCGAACAAAATGAAGTCGCTGAATAAAAAAAAGTGTTGCAATTTGTCTAGTAATTCGATGATAAAAAAGCAAAAGAGCTGTAAAACTTATTATTTTTAATGTATGTATTTCTTCCGCATTTATTGGAATATATTTCTAAACTTCTATGTTATCTTTTAAACTATTGCTATCTATTCCAAACGAACTGGCCATTTTAGGGAATTGAAATAATTAGGGTACGAAATTGTGTTTAAAAATTTCAGTGAATTACCAGATTATCACTTTGCACAACCGTGACAATCAATTTTAGTTAAAAATATTTAGTAAACAAAATATTCAAGGCGACATATTAATTGACGAATTCTCTTCAATAATTATGTAGTAAGTATATCAATTTTGTAATTATTATCAAAGGGTCCCATCTGGAATAGTTAAAATAGAAGCTTTTTTTTTTAACAACGTATACAGAGAACACGTTCACACAACAGAAATCCTACTTATGGAAAACAATTTATAATTTTATCAGAAAATTATTATTAACAAAAACACTTATATACGACTATTTATTTTTGTAATGTATTTTTTTCATTTTGGCCTTTTATTTCTATTACTGCTTCAGTGACATTATCTATATTTAAGTAAGAAAAATTATACACCTATTTTGTTGCCAGATTGGATTTTCTGTTATAAATCAAACATGCCAGTATCTAACAAAAATGTTCCTATATCAAGTTCAACCACCCACGTATTATCTAATTACTACCACCCTATCAACTCCTTATTCCTACTGCCTCCGGTACACAGAATTGTTTTTAGGATCATGTTTTATATAATACTTTTACCACACAAGGTGACACTACTACCAGCTATAATAACTGTCTATAACATGATATGGGACACCCCCACTAGTAAATTACTCTTGTAATTTTTCAAAAAACTCTAAAACTTTTTTCAGTTTATATTCTATACGTTATTGTTTCCACATAAGCAGAGTCGCCAGTCCTTGCTAGAAACTCAATTTATGGCCATATAAAATAGACTTCTTAGATTAATGTTTCATGTATTCCTGCTATCACACGAGAGAACACAACACTACTACTAGGTATAGCAACCCCTAACGCTTCTAGGTAAATTTTTGGAGAAACTAAATTTACTACTACAGAATGTGAAACGTCTTGAAAATAATACATTTTTTTTTTTTTTTTTTTGGGAAAAGAACGCTTGTTGTTTACTAAACATTGTATATAAGGTGTTTGGTACATTGATAGAGAGTTTTAAAGGAGCGATATAAGAGATCACTTAGAAGTCTTTTAATCTTACATACCTGCATACCAAGTGTTAAGAATTTCGAGATATATTTTTTCAATTCACTCCTTTTCTGCATTCTCTCCCATTAAAAGTATTGATAATAAGCTGGCAATTGATTTGATTGATATTATTTTTGTAAGTATCTATGTTTATTCTTTCGAAATGTCAACAAATGATGTAGACAGCGAACAAAAAATGAACAGCGAATGTATGACCGCAAAATAAACGTTCAAAATTTACAAGACAACAACGATTATTAGAATAGTCGCAAGAAAAAATATGTTTTTAGAGCTATTTGAACTTATTATGTTATAAAACAAAGCAGTCCAAGGCTGAAATTTTATTTTGCGGTTGTACATCTAGCTGTTTTATCTGCCTTTTTTAATGTCATATTGAAACTTCTTAATGTCATGTTTCGAAATAATAAACATTATACTCGTAGAACATAGAAGAAATTATTGAGGTTGGTCAAATCGATTCCCAATTTATTATGCATACTTATCTTATAATATAAGAGAACGGGGAAAAGGATCAAATTCAAAACATAAATATTTCTAAATCCGTAACACTTCGTCTATAGGTTGACATAATGAAACGTAATTAAAAATAATGTAGATAATTTACTATTTAGACTGAATAGTAGAATATGGTTAAAGTAATACTATTACTAAATTAATAATTCTAGCTTCATTAGCACAAATAAAAATGGACAATACGGTCATTTTTCTATAAGAAATAGATTAAATTTCGAGAGTTTCGAGGTATTAGTATATACCTATTATACATTAAAAGTTTTTTGTAAGAATTAAAGTAATGAGTATTTAAAAATATATATATTTTTTGTTCATTATATACATCCAAATTAATTTTCAGTTTTTCTATGTACTGCCATATTTCCATATTTCAACATATCGTTATTTTTGACTAATTTCTCCATTGGGTAGCTTTGTTGGATTCAATGGGCCTTACTTCATTAATTTTTCCGTTAAAATTAATTAAAAACGTGAGACATCAATATATACAAGATATCGGAATCATAAATAATACTCGTAACCTAGGTTAGGAGAATTTATAGGTAAGCAGAAATTATGCACAGGGTTATCCACATAACATTCTACTCCTCCCCCTAACTGTTAACGATATTTCAAAGGGCGATACTAGAGTAAAGATATAACATGTATAAAATAAACAGGGTGTTCCATTAAAAAAAAAACATAAGTTTGGTCTAGATCTTCGAAACGCGAGATTAGATTGTTTTTCTAAATACATGTCTGAGATCGCAGTAAAATTTCTTACAACTTTCGTATCTACCATTTTTTTCTAATTCAAAAAATAAAACAGTTAAGGGGGGTAGAATGTTATGTGGATAACCTTGTACAATACATAGATAGGCAAGACATGTTAAAACATTCTTATGGCTGGTAGTAGTATAGTTTTTGTGGAAAAAAAGCACGAATTCAAAAGAAGACTAGCCTCTATAGCTGTAAACTGAGTTTTTAAAAAAAATTACAAGTGATTACCAGGGGTGGAGGTGGAGGTAAAATATTGTTATGGCTGGTAGTAGTGATGTCATCTTGTATGGGAAGCTAGTGATAAAACATGGACCTAAAAAGTCAGCTCAGTTTATAATTATAATTATTTATAATTATAAACTGAGCTTTTCAAGAAAATTACAAGATTGTTATACTAAAAGTTGTGGGGATAAGTTATAATGGCCGATAGTAGTGTTGTCTTGTGTAGGAAAAACAATATACAAGACAATACAAACAAGAATAACAATAAAAAATAGGTAACTATTTACTTTAGAGAAAAATTCTCAAATCCTCACCACATTTTGATAGCCTCCTCCCTCCCATTTTTGGGGCGCCGAAGAAAAATTTGGCTGAAGTTTTTGGCAGTCAGGCATAGTTTACGAGAAAATGATTTTACAACTTTCACATGATTTCTCGAATCAAACAAGTTTCACTTTCCACTACCTACATAGATACCTAATATCAATGTAATAGATGATACAATATTTGTTTTATACGTATCTTATTCAAAATTATCATAAAACTTTATTACCATTCATTACGATTCACTTAATTTATTTGTAATGCAGCAGACCAGAAGCTGTAATCACCTTGTATTAAATCCATATTTGATCACTGAGTCCCTGTATACTGATCGTCCACAAGTATACAGGGGCTTCATAAGTTAAACTATAAATAATATGTATGGATCATTTTCTGCGAAACTCTATCCGACTACTAAAAAACTAAAACCAAATTAGACTTTTTGTTTGAGGAGTGCTCCCAGAAATGGGGGGGGGTTAAAATTTAGTGAGGATTTTAAAGTTTGGCGTAAAACTTTCAAATCCTCACTATATAAATAATTATGTACACAAAAATAATTTTATATGCCTGCGAACTGAGTTTAAAAAAATGACAAAAGTAATGCACCAGAAGGCAAGGTGTTGCTATGTCTAGCAACTCCTTGCAGACATAACAATAGTCCTCCTAAGTTGGCAGTAGGTAGTCTTGTGTGGGAAAATAATAAATAAAATATGAACATGTGTTGCTCTAAACTGATTTTTCCCAAAAAATTAGAAGTGATGTACTAGAAGAGGTGGGGGTTATTGGAGACTCCAGTACTTAATTAACTAATTTCTGAAGGAATAACATAAAATCCATTTGTTAAGAAAATGTTGTTAAATTGTTTGTATCTAATAATTAATAAGTAATAATGAAAATTATTATGGTAATTAATATGGTAATTAATACATATCAAATAAAAATTATTATGGTAATACATATCAAATCCTAAAACGTATTTTTTACAGAAGACAAGAATTTCAAACCACATTATTTTCTTTAATGATTTGTTGTGAATACTTTTATAAATATTCATTTATAATCGGTCAATTGATACTCATATTATCAAATACTCTGATAATCGGTGCTTTTGTTAAAATCTAATAATTTATAGTTGGCCGGATCTCCGAAAGGTGGCGTCAGTTAAGAACGTATCAGACCTTCTAATAAGTCAACAATTGCAATAAATGTAAATATTGTTAATACATTTGATCATGTTTTTAATAATGAAATTTAGAAGCGACAGTTGGGCATTTAATATACCTATGAACCCTAAATTGGTAACCGAATTAGATTCGAAAAATCAAGCCGTCAAAAATGTTACATAAAATAATAGAAATATTGAAATGTTGTCAATATACTATGTACCTACCTACCTACCTATGAACAATTAAATGAACAATACTTAATATGTTATTGAACAAGTCAGATCTAATTACCCGAGAACACAAACAACTTTGTAACTTATTAGGAATAAGGGTTCTTGTTTCAGCCATCAGTCAAACCAAAAATCTAGTGAACATTATTTGCAATTTATAAATAAAGAAAGCGGGTATTACCTTCTTATATGTATGAACAATTTTGCAAGATAAATATAAAACAGAATGAAATTAGACGATAAGCAAAAAATACCTGTTCGATGTCCATCTCGTCTGTCTGGTACTGAGAATATCCATTATCTGTTTATCCGCAAAGTCCATACCTTTAGACACCGATTTTCAAATATTTTGAAAACTAAACAAAACTAATCACATAATAAACACGTTTCACTGTTATTACACTAATAATTACTTGAAAATGCCGTTTGAACGTAGGAATCACACTGATCGCGTATTCACCACCGATTTTTTTAACACCAAACTATTTTGCTAGACGAATGTAAGTAGCAGACGGCGTGTGTGAGACTGAGACGCTATTGCTGATTGATGTAAGAGAGAGAACGCATCAGTAGCATCGAAGATTATTTGGCGCATAGAACCGCCAAACTGTACGCCAATCATATACTTTGGCGGTTCTCTTGTGCTCGTATGTTATCTTTTTTGTTATAAGAACCCGTTTTTTACATCCCTGTGGCGTGATTGTACTAGTAAAAAACTAGTTTGAGGCAAAAAATTGTGAACATTTTATAATCTTTTTGGCAGTGCTACCAATTTGAAAATAAAAATTTACCATATTCCTGAAATACTGGCAAAAATAACATCTGTGGTACACTGAAAAAATACTTTATAGTTCGTATTCAAATGTTTGAATACGAATTATTGTCAAATTCTTAAGTGATTTATGATAGTTTAAATATTTATTAGCGCATCTAAAACTGTTTTCTTCTTGTGTAAAATTCGAGAGGAAGACGTAAATGTTATTTGGATATTATTATTATAAATGATAGTTACTAACTAGTCAGTTATACCTACATATACATTATACATATGTAGATAGGTACATATAGTGTTTCCTTTCGCACACTCACACCGATGGAAAATTTTACTGAAATTTCAGGAAATTTTTATGTGAAATACTTTTTATGCAGAACCTTCAGTTTAAGAAAATGGGAAGCTATTATCTAATTATTATTACAAACGTTCAGAAGGCTTTTGAAATAAACGAAAACTGTGAAATTAAATTTAAAATGAGAAAATATAACATAATACAATTGAAAAAAAAAAAACAAAAAAACTATGCTGGATTTCATGTTCGTAATGTGGAAACGACTGAAAAACAAATATCTAAGATTATAAAAACTCTTATAACATAGTTAGAACCACCACATATTTTCCAGTAAAAATTTGGATAACGATTTTTTTAAATCTTTAAAAATAAAAATAAGAAGAAATAGAATGAGAAGTAGTTTAGAACCACCAACATATTGGTCGAAGTCAAAATTTGGATTAATTTTTTTTTAAATCTTTAAAAATACAAACAAAATCTCTTTAATAATATAATTCGTTGTAACAATAAAACTTACGAATAGAACAATCCGGCATAAATATTTATTTTCTTTCAATTGTCTTCTATGTTTAATTTAATTTTTATTTGAAAATCCTTCTGAACGATTTCACAGAAATAATAATTTTCCATTTACGTAAATTGACTGACCATACGAATATTATATCTATCTACCTTCTAATAATTTACATATAGTAATATACAGGATTAACAAAAAGGGCCATCTGGCTATGTCTTTTGACGTATGCATGTCTGCATATTCTTTTGATTACAATGCAATTTGTAAATATTTTAATTATTTTTTTTTTAATAAGACTAAAAGAGCTTAAATGGTGTAGGCGTAAGTATCACTACGTTTTAAGAATATTCATAAAGTATAGAATATATATTCTGTCTAGATTCAGATGTGGTCCATCTTACGTAATCAGCATTATTTCTTGCTCAATGATATAACGAGTATAATCCACAAATATTCATAATGGATTCTTAAATGGATATTAATTTATTTTAAGCACGTTTACGAATTTATTGTAATATTTTGACAAATATACTGAATACACCACAAAGTATCCTTTTGATGGATATTACCATGGTAGCTACTGTATGAATATCCATATAGTGCCTTCTATAATATCTGTCCTTTTATTTGTGAATACATAAATAAGGCACATATCATTGTGTCTAAAACGAAAAAAAAATTCGAATGTTTTTTCGCACCGATTTTTTGCATCTGGGAATAAATCAAATAGCTTTTTAATTTTTGCGATCCTTGTGAACCGCCAACCAATACTTTTTTTTACTTTCATATACCACCCCTAACTTGTTTGGACTAAAAATTAATTACCCATTTCATTTTGTATACAAAAGAATAACGTATATATTATTTCTAATTAATTTTTTCCATAGAAGAATGCGTTATTATTACTTATTGCCACTATCCAACACGATAGACCCACAGGAGTCTAGTTTATTACTATCACCTTCGTTTTTGTTACCTATCTCCAGCGATCAATAATAAAGAGATTCTCTAACCAATAGTACGTTTGAACTTATCCTATTATAATATACCTGTGGCTATCAAAGTTTCTTATAACATTAGCTATATGTGCTAATGTTATAACAAACTTTATATAACATATACACATATGTATATGCCCTTTGTATCATTTAAGTGACTTATAATAACAATAGTCTGTTGCATAATCAGACTAAATTAGAACTAGATAGATTGGTCATATTAATAACTCACTTGTATATAAATTATGTTTTTCTTGTATTTTTCATATCTATCCATATATATTTTATGCATTTACTTTTTTCTATTTTACTGTTAAATTACCTACTACAGGAAAAAATCTTACCTTGTTTGAAAAACGGTGCCCAACTCGTTCGGAACCTACCTGTAAAGAAACATATTTTTACTTAATTAACAATTTGTATCTACTTAATTTATATCTACAGTTTGTATATACTTAATTGACATCCGTATGTAATTACTTTATAATTACAATATAATACCACGAATATAATTTATTGTTTTGGTTGTTGGCTTTTTTATTCATACTCGTATATTGGTATTATGTCTAACTAAATCAAAGTATTTCTTACTTACAACATAGTCAGTCATGACTTATTAATTTAATTTTCATTTAAAAGAAGTCATATTTATGAAATGAAATTTTGTCCATGAAATTTTATACACAATATATGTATTGATATAATATATATTATTCCCAATTTGACAAAGAATAATCCCGTTCGACTGCTAGTTTTGTCTTCAAAAACTATTTTGTATTTTAATTAAAACTGAAGTACTTAAATACTTAACTTACCTATTTAACTCCTTCCCTAATTCCAGTCATCTAGACCAGTTTCCATCACACACAAATCACAAAGTATGTACCGAAAATTATTTATGAACACCCACTATATACTTACACTGCACATATTTTCGATTTAATTAAAATAACTGCAATCGAATTGAACAAAGAGAAATCACTACCGCACTACACTCTCATCTTCACCAAGCTTCATTTAATGACTATTCGGTAAAACGCTCGTCAAATCTTAACATTCAATTTTTTGCGGATATAAATTAACATGAGGTGATATCTTTTTCATACCTTATGTAAAAAAGGAATGGCGGGAGATCTTAATAAACTGTTATCGGTTGCAGTGGCGTAGTGGTACAACGATTATCATTTGAAGGGGCGAAATGCATCTTCAAGTGTTAATCGTCCACCAAGTTAACGTCATTGGTGGAAGAATTGCAATTATAGAAAGAATAATTATATAGAAAAATTACTATAGCTGTAGTACTCGTTGTACTTTTTATCAATTAAGTTAGTATGTTCAGGGTATGAATATGAAATGACAATACTGCTTATATTTAATGGGAACCAACGTAAGACGTGCGTTGTAACCTGTAAAAGAATAATTTTCGCAGTTTCTTGTATTACGTTAAAACGTCATTCAACGACTAAACAAACGATGAGTCTGTATCAAAATATAGATTATTACATATTACATATAAACAGGTATATTATAAAAGCCTAAGATATTATACTAAGACGTAGTATTTTGGTAAGTGAAGTTATTTATTGTTGATCGCCTGAAATAGGTAAAAGAAACGAAAGTGATAGCATGGATAGTAATAGAATTCTCTAGAACATGCTAAGAACTGATGTGTTTACTTCAATGTCGAGTTATTTTATATATTATATGTATAATCAAGGTGGCCACGCGTCTCAGTATTTTACGTTTCAGACTAAAGGTCTCTGCCCACTACACCGTACGGTGTAAGCCCGTAGGCCTGTAACCGTATCGACGCATACAAGCAGATATAATTTACGTCAATTTGTATCAGACAACGTCCACTAGACCGTTCCATCACCGGCCAACACCGTAGCGTGCCACGACCGGACCATTGATGCAACTTATATTTGTTTGCATGTGCCGATACGGTTACGGCCCTAGTATGGTATCGTGTAGTGGGTGGAGACCTTAAGGGTGTTTTTTTTTACCAAAAAATTGTTTTAAAAAAATATATTTTCTGCAAGTGGAGCAAGTTATGAATCTAACTACAGAGATAATGTAGTGTATAGTTTATTTCATCGATATTTGCCAAATAAAAAATTTCTAAACATAACTTTGGCTTGTTTTTATGGCTAGGCTCAGGTATACCCGTCCGTTCATCGGCAAGATAAGAGAATTTTTTATTTGGCAAATAGGGATGGAATGAATAGTACTATCAACAGTATTTATTATTATATATTTATATATTACATAGTATCTTCATACTATTGTCAGTGTACGCTGTATATCTATGACAAATAGATATCTTTGACAAATAGATTAACAGCGAAGAAGAATAGTGAATGTGTGAAATATGTAATTTAGTTTCAAAAATGCTTTACGAGAGCATTAAACCAAGTCGCTCAAACCAATACATCAGTATGTGTTGGTTTAAAATGAACTTAGTAGTAATATATAAATTGGCCGATGACCTCTAAAGGGAAAGTGTCCTTTTAGAGGTCATCCTTAGGAAGAAAGGAAAGAATTATAATCATATACTCCATGAAATTAGAGTACTTCTATAATATGATATTCAAGGGTCAATTAAGCGAGTTCAAGATTAGTTTGGATATTATAAGCAGACATAATCCGTCTTCGAATTTCTGATACAATACATGTCTATAATAAACATTTTATTTACTATACACTATCAATACAAAAAATGAAGGGTGTAATTTGAAAAGAAAAATTGAGAGTAAAATGCGAATGGTTGAAAATAGCAAGAAGGCATTAAGTTCACAATCGACAAATTGCTTGTAATACAATTTGAAATAGTTTTCCGTTCATATTATTTTTATTTTCCAATAAGGAATATATTAATTGTAAAATAGATTCTGGGACACCTTGTATACTGAAATAAATAAAAAATGGCTAATATATTTGATGATAAAAGTGAGAATATAAGAGTTATCATCCGTAAAGTCTAAGCATATATAAATTAACTTAACCCCCCCTCTTTGAGGAGGTAGGTGCCAAATCACCTCTTGCTTTATGTTAAATAGTTGGCGCCATTCATTGTTATTATATGGAACTGTGAGATTATATGTGAAACTACACTATTGGTGTTGTTCAGCTGGAAATACTAAATTTGAAATATATTCACACTCCTAATTACTGTCATGAGTTAACAGGAATTAGGCGTGTGAGCAAATTATAAATGTGTATGTTTTTATATTGTATTCGATATAATGTTCTGGATTTTTAGTACCTTTTTTGTTTTCAGAAACGTTAAGAAGATACCCGTTCGGTCCGTTTCTGAACAGAAAATGCAAAGAAGATTATATAATTAAAGAGACAGGATTGTTGATCGAAAAAGGAACCCCAATTTTGATCCCAATAGATGGCATTCACAACGACCCTGAATATTATCCCGAGCCGGAGAAGTTCGAACCGGACAGATTTATTGACGGGAGTAAGCAGAATTCGCAATCATGCACTTATCTTCCATTTGGTATGGGACCTCGAAACTGTATTGGTAAGTTAAAACAAATCAGGGAATGATATTCTGAAAAATAATAAAATTGAATTCTGAATATGGGGTGCTTGCCCATCGTATTCCAGTGCCCAAAGTGAAGTGCTTGTTTTGCGTCTACGACAAGGGTTGTAGACCTTTCGTATTTTCTTATAGAGATGGCTTCAATAATGTCATTTGTACAAACTACTGAAGTGAGAAGATTATTATACTCCACACCATCTACAAATGCCTTATATAATAAGAACTAAACAAATTAGTCCAAAACACTTATTTTCCTGGCTACATGCCGACGATGAGTGCTGGATTATATGATGAAGTTTACCGTATTTTATCTTACAGAGTTAGCACTAAAATACATTGATTCAGATTGCTCAAAAACCACAAGAAAGATGTAAAGGGTCCTCTATCTTAGAATATCACTAACTGCAGACCGGTTTTGACTTTATCTTGGGTCTCGTCAGTGCAGTGTAAGTGAGTATACCTTTGACAAATGAGGCTCGCATCATATAGGCGCTGTTAAGTTCTACAACAGTAGACCGTAAAAAGATGCGAGCCTCGCTTGTCAAAGGTAGGTATACTCAGTTACACTGCACTGACGAGACTCAAGATAAGGTCGAAGCCGGTCTGCAGTTAGTGGCATCCTGAAATAGAGGACACTTTGCATATTCCTTAGGGTTCTCGAGCAATCTGAACCACTGTATTTTAGTGCTATTTTTATTATTATTATAGCGGGCCTTTACGGATACGAGCATTTAGCCTTGGCTTTTGTACTCTATCCCACTATCTTCGTCAGGGTGCGGCAGGATACCCCGTCGCTAAGCTGTAGCCGATGATATGCTGCAGCTGATGATCCCTGATTTCGTCCGGTAATAATTCCGGCTTGCCCAACCATGTTATCTTATAAGGACTATAAGCTGTCGATGTCTCCTCCCCTAAGTCACTCCTGGTGCAAAGGGGGGACTCCTCTTTGCCCATTTTGTATCTCTGCTGTCGCAGGTTACCGTGTCCCGTTATCAATTCTGCAACAATCCTGGTCTTGGCCTTGCTGAATGTTTTAAACTCATCTGCCCATCTTCCTATTTCCAGCCCCATTAGAGCTTTGGAAGTGCGGCAGCCGAGAGTCTCCAGCCATTCCTTACTTTGCTGATTCTCATAGAGGGATCTCAGCAAGTTTAACCCTTCTTGATAAGGCATTTCAGCTGTCATTCCAACTGGTTTTTTGATAGGACCACATAGTGTGGTTCCTTTCTTAGCTTAGGTTAAGTGGAGTTTGTTTTTTCTGGAAACCTTATTCAAGCTGTCCTTTGTTTCCCCAACTAATCTGGAGTTATGCTCTATGGCAGTCAAGGCAGCTAGTGCCGCCTGGCTGTCCAAACACATCAGATTGTTTGCCTTGTCTTGTTCCTCTCCAGAAGTTCCTCCGCACAACAAAATATCGCGTGAACTTCCGCTTTGAATACTGTGATATATTTCCCCAGTCTGGTGTAATATTCATCCCGAGTTCTGGGTCCACAGTAGCCAGCTCTAACTCCTTCTCTGGTTTTGGATCCATCGGTAAACCAGATTTCGCCGTGTTTGGGTCAAATTTTGTCGTCTCAACCCCGCCCCTTTCTAGTATTAGAACCTTGTAAGCTCTATTCCAGTGTAGGTTCTTGCTGGTTTTGTCCTGGGGATTACCCCAGATTTCCTTGTTAATTTTACCTCGGGTTAACTCACAATGAAACACCCTGTTGGTGTTCCATTTTCCCATGCAGCTAAGCCTGTAGGCAGCCCTACTTGCCTCCATTTTGACCCTGAGTGCAAGGGATGGCATTCCCAACATGGCCCTCATGGCCGTGACCGGGGTGATGCTCTCTGCGATTTTAGTGCTGACTCTGTTAGACAAAATATGGCAAATTTCGGGAGAATAACGTTTTGGCCTAATTTGTTTAGTCCTTATTATATAATGCATTTGCAGATGGTGTGGAGTATAATAATCTCCTCACTTCAGTAGTTTGTAAAAATTACCATCTGCCAACTAAACACTTTGCATTGTATTGATAATATCATTTGTATTTATGGACTGGATCAAGATTTTTTTAAGAGATGTATGAGTAGTATATTATGCAAAAGAGTCTTCTTGCCCACCTGAAAGTCTGGACGCACCATCCCTACTACTATTTCGCACTATCTCGAAGTGACATCTTACAGCCTTTTCCGAACATCCCCCCTTCTCTTTATATGATTAGAGCTCCTGTAGTACGTCTCCTGTCCATATTTTTCTCCTGATCCATTTTCCATGGTAGTAGTAATAGATTTAGACACATCCGCTAATGCTCTCTTCTCCGGCAACATGTATGTTACAAGGTTTTCCTTGTGTATGAGTTCCTAGTGCCCCCACAGTTGTTCCCATTATTTTTCCAAAATAGAGGACTAACGCCTATCCCAGAGCATTGGTGTAATTTATCTTTGTACATGAAACGGCCATAACCTGATACCTTAGGGAAAGAAAGTCGACTTCTGTGTGACTAAAGTTTAATAAGGATAAGTAGATATAATTATTTTTAGGGTTTTTAAATCATATATTTCTTTATATTTAATAAAATAGTTTCTCAACTATGTATGTTAATTCATATTTAGCAAATAGCAGTAGTATATTGAAAATATTTCAATATACATAGTACATATTGTATGTTGTTCATAAATACATTCCAGAAACATATGATTTAACTTGTGTTACATAATTAGAATATTACAAATTAATGCAAATTGGCGACTTCACGTGCTTTCTATAATCGTTACATTTCCATAATCAGCGTCATTACTTAATAACAAGCGTTATTAAATTGTAATTATATTGTTATTTTTAACACAACGAAGTTAATTATATTATCTCTATCATGATTAGAACAACACAACGTGAATAATCTTATTTCTTCTTAAAATTTATAAAATACTCAAATAATATTCAAAACAAGTCGTCATTAGGGAAGTACCTATTATCTTAAATAAGATATACTGTTAAAATTTTACACTGTATACTTTTGCAGTTTCTGTCCTAAGTATGGTCGGGCAAAGCCAAAGATATTTTTATAATTTCAATCTATTTGTATTGAAAACATCATTTGTCTTTTATACAGCATAACTATTCAGTATAATCATAGTGCGAGACTGTTTTAAACATATACCTATATATATATATATATATATATATATATATATATATATATATATATATATATATATATATATATAGTGTTTTTTTTATTCTAATCTGATATCAAATACAGAAATTATACATTTATATATTTTTAGATACATTTTGAGCCTAAAACAATTGAGAAAATTCTTTCAAATAGGTCTATTTAAATTTTAAGCGAATCATTTTTAAGACATTTTCAATTTTGACATTTTGATTCACTGTTTACAATTGGTTAGGAGACTATATCCACATAAATAAGGTTCCAACCAGTTAGTTAGAGCACACTATATGGCAACCTCGTCTATCATGGATGCATGCGTCGGCACTGTTAATGTCAATGGAAATGGATGTTGTTCGGGTTTATTTATGTACAACAAACAGATTTGGCTTTAGACTTGAGGCATTGTTAATTTACGTGATGTTTTTAATGGCAAATAGGGGTTGAGAAACATCGTTTTAAAGTGCGTTCTATTTTCTTCCGTTCGTTCGTTTCGTGCGTTCTATATTACGTCGACGTAAGCATGTAGAAGAAGATGTAATGAAGCAGTTACTTTTATATCAATTTCGAAATAACCTCCATTAATTTTTATATGTATAATAATAAAAATCAGGTTGGTAATTTATAAATTTAAGTGCATTCGTTGTATAATTTCTTTAGGCAATTTATTAAAAACAAAAAAAAAACAGGTGATAATAAAGTTACATAAATCTTTATTTATTATTATTATTATATTATATAGATTTGGACCTCATCAGCCACTGATCGCATGGGTAGTCCCTTGGCGATCCCCTCTTATCCGGGTCATTGTCCAAAAATGCTATCCCATAAAAGGAGCAATTTAAGCACGTCCCCTGCCTTAAGCCTCGCCTTCTCTAGGATAACAGGGATCTCCAAGATAAGATACCTGTTCTTCTCCAGTGCGGGGCAGGTTTAAAGAAGATGAATCGAGGTTTCCTCGTCTTCTTTACAGTACCTGCAGGCCGGGCTGCCAGTCAGCCTCAGCTTGTGCTTATATGCATTCAGGCTACTATGGTGACCCGTTATGATTCCCACCAGGGTTCTGGCTCTGTGCCTGTTCAATTTAATGAATTCTTGGGCCCATTTCTCAATCTCTGAGTATTGGATGAAGAGTTTGGTTATTCGACGACCCGTTACTCCTCTCCATATTTTATTGTGCTGGTCTCTTACCCAGCCATTGATGCGGTCTCTGATCAGATTCTGATTTATTCCCACTGCAGGTTCTGGTCCATAGAGGTTTTCCCTGGTCCCTAGACTGGCAAGGTCATCTGCAATTAGATTTCCTTTAATGCCATTATGCCCAGATATCCATAAAAGTTCCACCGGTCCCTTCCCTGCCAAGTGGTTCAATGCTTCATAGCAATTATAGACGAGCTTCGACTTTGTCGTTGCTGAATTCAGGGCTGTCAACGCCGCCCTGCTATCGGAGCAGATATATACCTTCTTCTGAGTCCGATTTTGGTCGGCCCCCAGAACACCGTATGTAATTCCAACTAGCTCGGCCTGGAATGCGGTAGTGTACTTGCCCAAGGGGACGGTTTTATCTATCCCATCGCATCGCCTATACACCCCCCGCACCCGCTCTGTCTTGGCTCCATCCGTGTACCAGATGTCTCCATTGAGCGGCAATCCAGCTCGACTCTCCATCCAGTTGGTCTTACTGGTGAGGGTGATCTTATATTTCTTGTCAAACAGGAAGTGGACATCTGTACTGTTAGAGGGCATCCATAGGAGTCCCTCCTCAGCTAGCTCTTTTGAGAGTCTGTTAAGGTCCCTTACCTTCCTATTCATGTTTCCCACCCTGTGCATTGCCTTTGCGGCTTCCGCTTTCAGGGTTTCATCAAGAGGTTGTATCCCCGTCAGTATCCCCATCGCCTCGATCGGTGTTGATGTTGGGGCTCCAGTTATACTTCTAAGAATCATTCCTCTTAGCTTGTTAAGTTGGTTGGCTTTCGACTTTAAACAGGCTCTCTCCCACCAGACCAGTGCTGCATACGTCAGTCTGGGTTTGAGAATTGCCTCATACATCCATTTCATGGTTTCCGGTTTCAAGCCCCAGCTATTACCAATGGCTCTTCTCAGTTGCCAAAGCGTTGCTGTAATCTTGGAACATATGTGACTTAGATGTTTTCCCCATGACCATAGATGAGTTTCCCGTTTAGGATTACTCTTAAGAATTTCACTTCGCTATTATAGCTTAGTTCTTGGCCACCAAGTTTCAGCGGACATGTCTTGTTCCACTTATTTCTTGGTGAACACCATCACCTCAGTCTTAGAGGGATTGACCGAGAGTCCCCTCTCCCTGCACCAATTCCCAACCTTGTTTAAAGCTCCCTGCATTATATCGAGCATCGGCTCCAGGAAAGGGCTCTTCGTTATTATTACCATTACCATTACATTATTATTATTACCAAGTCATCGGCACAGCCAATTACTTGGTAATCCTTTAACCTTTCAAGCAGCTCATCAACTACTAGGTACCACAGAAGGGGGAACAGTACCCCTCCCTGTGGACAGCCCGAGTCGACCCGGCCCTCGATGGTACTCTTTCCTTTATTGGCAGTAAGCTGTCTGTTTCCCAACATATGGTCTATCCATTCAGCAATTATTCTGTTGGTGTAGCATCTGCCTAGTGCTCCGCTAATCACCTCCCTGGATGTAAAGTTGAAGGCTCCTTCATTATCAAGGAAGGTGCCGACAACGTATCCTCCGGAGTTCAGTTGTGACCGTATCGATGACACAATCTTATCCAGAGCTGGTTCTGTTGATTTACCAGCTTGATAAGCATGCTGGCTCCCTTAAAGCGGCCTCTCTATTAGGACAATATCCCGAAGGTACCTGTCAACTAATCGTTCGGCCATCTTTAGTAAAAATGAAATAAGGCTAATCGGCCGAAAGTCCTTAGGGGACGTGTGTCCGACTTTGCCCGGTTTAGGTATAAAAACAACCCTTGTGTCTAGCCACACTTTCGGGACCATCTTCAGTGCCAAGCTGGCCCTGGTGATCCTTATGAGTGGACCGAGGATTATCTCTTCTGCTTCCTGCAGAAGTACCGGATAAATTCTGTCCTGTCCCGGCGATTTATATGGATCAAAGGACCTCAAGACCCACCTCATCTTAGCCGGTGTGACTATCTCCTTCACAAGTTCCCTGTTGTCCCCCCTCTCGGTTTACCGCCCAGGTCCTATGTGCCCCTATTAGCGGGTCGGAAATGTCTCCGGTCTATAAAAGATCGGAAAATGTGCTTTGATGAGATGGTCTAAGGTTTCCTCATCCGATTCCGAGAATTTACTATTAGAGAGCTTGAGCGTTCCCATTATCGCTTCCGGGCTGCGGACTAGGATCTTGTTCAGCCGTGCTGCTTCAGCTCCCTTATTTATCTCATTACAGAAAGAAATCCAACTACTTATTTGGGCTTCCCTAACCTCAGGCCTATACTGATTCCTGGCAGTCCTATAGTCCTCCCAGGTTGTACGGATGTTACGTTTTCTGGCTCCCTTGAGAAGGTTCCTTACCTTACATTTAAGGTTTTCCAGCTTATTGTTCTACCATCTTACCTGGCCTTTCGGCCTAGCTCGTTTAGGTGTACAGTTCCCTTCATGGGCTTCTATCAATCCTCTACTCAGTCGGAAGGCTGCCGCCTCCAGTACTTCCCCCTCACTAATTCTGGAGGGGATCCCCCGAACTGTTACATAAACCTTTAAGTGAGTAAAAAAAAATTCGAGAGGTAAATTTCTACAAGCCCGTCGAGATTATTCAGAGGCACTTCCTTCCAATCCACTTATTTGAAGACACTATTTGAATATTTTGTTCAAATAGTGTCGACTAGTCTTCGTCATAATGCTGACAATTTTCAATAATCACAACATAGAGAAACAGATATACATTTTTTTCGGTAATTTACTAATTCTTAATTTTAAATAAATATAATGATCAGTACCATTTGGCCTTATTTGTCCTTATTTATTTAAAGAGCAGTTTTTAGTAAACTCTTAATCCAATTTTAAAAATTTAAGTACGTTATATATAGAATTTTACGTACTTTAAAACAACACTGCTAAATTATGCCATTTTACCTTCGCTGATAATTACACTTATAGTACTATAAGTTGTACTCGTATTCCTTTAGAAATCAACTTTCGGGAGTTTCTTCCAAATGAAATTCGTTAAGTGTATTAATGAGCCACCTTGTCTGTGTTTGCTATTTAATATAATATTAATTTAGCTTCAAAGTGAATACGTCCACACAATTTTGTACACAAGGAAATATAGACAGCCGATAATATCTATAAGGAATGAGAGAAAAATCTCGAAAAATTAGAGAAAATGATATTAAAGCAGTAAAGGGGGATTTTATAACATGATGTATCTACTCCAAGATGTAACTTTAATGTGTTGAGAGAAAAATAAATAAAAAATTAAATAGTTACATGCCTGGTAAACTATGTTCGAAGTTACATCGAATATTCCTCTTACATCAGGAGTTTGGCTCAAAAATAAAAAGAAACAAATAAATTACTTGAATATTCATGTACTATTTTATTTCATAAAAAAATATGTCATTGCATTATACTGAACTTTCTTCCAGAAGTATATTTTGATTGATGTACTTTTGTCCAGATTTTTCCTTGGAACTTGATTTTATATTTTTCAATTTCAATCTTTAGAAATGCATCAAAAACTACCTGTTTGTAGCATATAGCAGTATAGACGACATTAAACAATGTTTACTTTCATTTATACATAAAATATACGTACGGTTAAATGAAGTACTCATAGTTTCTTCCAGCTTCTGCCATGGTTGAACTCGACTTTTTCTTTTCCAACGTCTTCAGAAGTATTACAAGAATTTACTGTTACTGCTCCTCGTTTGCTCTTTCGATAACTTCGGTAGAACTCAAAAGAGACTGCTTCATTGAGCAACGTGAAGCCTGCAAGCTGCTATACCTACATACACTTGCAATAATTTATTTCCATTTGATTTAGATCTCTCAAATTCTACTTCAAGGTACATCCTCAAAATGTACCTCAAAGTACCTACATGGGAACTGCTGTAGATTATACCTATAACCTTTATATGTATATTTTTAGGTGACAGATTTGGACTAATATGTGCCAAAGTAGGCCTCGTATGTTTCTTAACGAAATTCAAAGTACAAAGATGCAATGAAACTCCCGTGCCGTTGGTGTTAAACCCAAAATCGCCATTTATGATGCCAATAAAGGGGCTAAAAATGGTTGTGAAGAAGGTTTAGTAACGATGATAACATAGCTGGTTTAGCCCTTCTCCAAAAGAAGACTGATGTAGTGAACACAGCAGAATTGTGCATTTAATAAATTTTATTTTCTTGTTTGTTGCTTATTTAGAAAAAATCACTTGCCTAAATATAAATATTGATCCATCTTTAGGCACGTAAACTGAAGTTTGTTTTTAATTTTTTGTTTGCTTTATAGAAAAGTGTGTCGCCGTTATATCATAGTATGCGTATAGCCTGTATACGCATGATATACGCCGATGAAATTTTATTATAATGATTTTGGGAAATCGTTATAATAATAAAGATACATGTGTTCAGTAATTTTAAATAAATGCAGCAAATATGCCTATACATCTACTGAAAATGCAATACATAGCATACGTACAAAAACAAATACAGAGTCCTTTTTTATAAACGGATGTCCTGTACCAAAATAAAAATTTTCTTCTGAAATTCGAAAAGTACCAACGCTTTAAATATAGTTTTCTACTGAATCTGCTACTTTAAGCAGATATATCAATCTGAAACCCTACTACGATCATACAACTTTTCTTTCTCATGAATATAACTCCAGAAAGCAAAATAATATTACTAAAATTGTAACACTATGTTTATTTGCTTAATTTTTGACAAAATAAATGAAATTTAAAGTTTGACAAATGAGAAGATCTTCATCTTCACAAGCTAATTTATTTAGGCGATGTATTTGAAACATACTATTTTACATGTAGAACAGCTAATCAGAAATTTATGTGGTTACTTGTTCATATCGCAGCATTAATAATAAAAAATTACAAAATCATTTCTGCTCATTGATTTTATTCCCAATGCCTTATTTATTTTATTTCTTATTCATTATATTACCAAATCATAAGTTGTAGAATTTTAATTTCTGGAAGTGATATAAGATTTTTAAATATGATATCCTGTATATTATGATATTATCAGATTGTAGGATCAATTAGGAGTACAATGTTATCCATATTTGAGGTTTCATGTTACTATTTACCAAATGACGAGCCATTTGTAAATAATAACATAAAATTTCAAATGTGTTTTAAATGATGAGTCATTTAAAATGAAAAGTTCAAACATACTATATGTTAGAACACTAAGTTAGGAAAATTAATTAATCATCTACTCAAAATAGTTTGCTTGACCTGAAAATAGACAGTTGCACGTTTGATGAATAGCGTCATTAATTATATTTATTTTTCTTATTTCATTTCTTTTAAGATAATAAAATGAATATCTGCCCCGTTCTTCAAGTTCTTACGTACTTAGTTATTACTTATGTAGTATAAAGTTTATATTATTTACCATAAACTGATAGTGCGATGAACGCAAATCAATAATCATTGAATCAGGTGATCGGGGCGACCAGCATCGTGGATCGTTAGTTCCCCGTCATATATCATCGAACATATGGTGGAGATTATTCACTACCATGTCATTGTTCTGTACAGGTGCACTATCCTGTTGGTGCCACATATTGCATAATTCAGTTAATGGTACATTATCTACATTGGGGATGATTAAGTAACGTCGGTGTGTGTTCAAATTTTTACTATAAAAATGTGGCCTAATTACTCCTGTTTTTTACAGCCATAAAACATCAATATTAAAATTAATCTGTACTCGAAATATATCTACAAAATAGACCATTTCGAGATATAGGAAGGAGGTATAACAGAAGATAACTGTAATCATTTTGGAGCAAAGTTAAAGTATACTTAATTTATTAATGACATAAATATGTTCGAATATGTGGATTTCAATTTATATTATTTCACTAGATTTATTGTTCAATACTCTATTACTTCCTCATAGTTCAGTAAAAAAAAATAAACAGAAAAGAAAGGTTCAGGTATATAACATATACTTTGTACACATTGTTCTGATATGTAGGTAATATGATAAATAATAACATGAATCCCGAAAAATTCTATATTGTTATACTCGTAATTAATAGTATCATCTAGTAATATTATAATATGCAGGGTACTTTTTTTAAGTTTTATAAAATTTAAAATTTTATAATTATGTCACTTTCGGTAAAACGAAAGTGTATGTAACATATAAGTCGGAAATCGAGAAAGGAACCACCAAACCGCCAAGCGGTTATCAAAGTAGTTCCCGAATAGCAAAGCTATTACATAATCGCTCTAGGAAACAACTACTCCTCGGGCTAAAGCCCAGCCAGGCATTGAATTATACCCAGAAGCGATCCTCGACCCCTTTCTCGTGTTTCTGCACGATCAGATAAAGTTTCAAAAAATAAAACCCGCCAAAGGTAGGATTCGACATCTGTCCCGGATCGGAACCGAACGACATACAACTGTCTCGATTATAATAGATTATGTAATAGCTTTGCTATTCGGGAACTACTCTGATAACCGCTTGGCGGTTTGGCGGTTCCTCTCTCGATTTCCGACTCATATGTTACTGACAGAGATCGTATCGATAAAGATGTATACGCCATAAAGTTCATTCGGCATTTGTCCTGAATCGGCGTACCATGTACGGCACTGATAAGAACTAATGAGTTCGAAACATCTGTATGTCGTTCGGTTCCGATCCGGGACAGATGTCGAATCCTACCTTTGGCGGGTTTTATTTTTTGGAAAGTGTATAAAAAATAATGATCAGAAAGAATGTAGTAACACTGATAACTTACTGTCTTAATTTCTATAATGCCTGCTTCAACAATTACGACGATTCCCACTGCAAGCTCCTAGTGGATCACCCTGTATGTAATAAATACTTCCTTAAATGTAATAAATGCTCCACTAAAATAGGTTAACAAAATGTAAGTTAAAATGAAGATGTATATACATAAGGGGAGTACCTAAAGGCTTTAATTGTTATATCAGTTCTCAATTCTACATTTTCTAGAGGATGATGGTATTATTTTAACTATATTTAAATTACATTAAATACTTTTCAGGCATTTAAATTTATTTAAATTCTCTGAAATAAATCTTTTCGCTGCACTTTTCTCGCGTGTAATTACTTTTGTGCCTTTTGAAAGGGTAATTTTATGTCGGCGGATTTGAATTTCAAATGTGTGATATCAGTTACTTAGAATAGTCGTCGTGTAATAGGCGTTTGATACTTTGATATATATTTTAATATTCGTATTAGTATAGTCCGTTGCTGTGTGAGTTTATTGAATTATGAAAGAAAAAGTGGATAAATTACCAGGGATTGTATGTAATAGAGAACTCTTCGGAGAGTATATATAAAATTATAAAAGAATCAGTTTTAATATTATTATTATGTACAATGTTTTCATTTAAAAATTTGCACCGAAAATATACATTGTCTGAAATACACACGATTTTTAAGAACGATGCGTCTTATTTATTTTCGATGGGGAACTTTAAAATCAGTCAGTTGAAAATCCTTAATTAAGTCAGTTGGAAATCATTAATGTTGCGTTCCACCCCTTCAGTCCCAGAAAAAGAAATGAAAATGACTAATTTGTTTCAGAGATAATATCAGAAATTAATTATGTGATAATAAAAATCAATAGGCTTATATAGTCAGGAAATTAGAAGAATATGTTTTAACATCGCTTTGGTAATAGCCAATAATGCTTCGGTATCATTTAAAACAATAATAATGCATATTTTTAAAGTTTAAAAGTTTGCAGAAAGTCTTTCTTTTTATTATTTATATTTCCATATTTTATGTAGCTACAACACATTTTGTGAAAATTTTAATATTCGTTAAAATCAAATAAAATGGTTATACAGTTGCCGCGGGTTTACATAACCAAACTGTTAGGATAATTTTAATGGCTGTTAATATTCCTTAAGAATTTAAATAATATTTATATTTAACACCACTTTAGGTAAGAAGTTAACTAATAATTAAGATATGAACATTATGATATGAACTGTTGTTGCTCATTGTCGACATACTCGACATTGCACTGTAGAATGATATGACATGTAGTTAGAGTAATTTGGTTGATCACTTCCTATTAATAGATAGGCTGGTGTGAGATACGTCTGGCCTAATCTCAGTTCTGTCAGCATTACTTCCTTTTTCGAGGTTAGCCTCTTTGGTGCTTTCAAAATCTACACAGTTGGCATAATATTTTGTAATTTATTATCTCATTCACTCTGCTAGATGTATTTATGTATGCTCTTAATTGTTACCTTCAAATAATTACATCGCCTAGTAATATGTTCTTCTGTACCTTGCTTAGTAGCATAGGTATTTTGTTACTTGGTCCACAGATACATTACCCAGAGTACCTACATGAGCTGTCGTCTATATGAAATGTATATCCTTTTTAGATGTTGTTACCGAATAAAGCAGAGCAAAAATTCATAGTACTTCTAGGTCTTCAATAGAACTGTTTTCTAAACTCTCAAGTGTATAATATTTAATGAATCCAAACAGATTAAAAACGTGGAATGATTTAGTTGACTATAGAAAAGTAAGGCTTGAACTTAATAATTAATACTTAATACTGAAAATAATATCCGCGAGTAGGTATTGTCCACTATAGAAAAAGTACTGCTCACTCCAGCCACTGGTCTACTGCCTCTTCTCTAAGTTATAAGTACATGTAAGTCACTACAATTCAAAACCTCTTAATAACATAAAAAAATTGTTCTAAAGAGACTATTAGGTACTTCTCCTTTTTTGATGTGTTCCGTATTGAAGATATACGTTAGGAAGAAATACCTTGCACGATGGAACTTCGCAGAAGCTCAGAGGTAGTACATAATGCAATATGTATACCCTGTTTATAAGGTTATACCCTGATCTAACTCCTGAATATTAACTCCAATAGGTCAGAATATTATGGACTCGTATTATAGCCCACCTGTTTGTTATTATAAATTATATTATGTAATAGAGAAGTAGGTTCAGGCCATACTCTAAGCCTCTAAGCGATTAATTAAGGAAAAGTTGGTTTCTTCTAAATCGTAAAGGATCTATTCCAGATTCACCACAGATCGAAGCCAATGGAATTGTTCGAAAAATGCCGGTACCAAACAAAATGTCCATACGATGAATTGTTTCCAAGATCTTAAAATGTCAACGACGTGTTGATGCATGTATTGGTCAACCGTATTAATTATGTGTATGAAGTTGCCAGGTATGTTTAGAATGAAATACCAAACTTAAATATTTAACTCTTCGTTTTATTTCAATTTAAATGCGGATAATGAAAAGCTGAGACTCCTTATTATTTTTTCTTAGACTACAAAACTGCATACAGAGGTACTATTATATTCAAATGTAATCAAATGTATGTCACTGGTATGTAATTCTTTAGTAAAGAAATTTAATAATACTGATTCCTCCAACATTCAAGAGTTTTATATCAGGCAGTATAGATCAAAGTACCTTGTTTATTTCGACATTATGATGGCTGCCCAAAGTAGCTAATTGATTCATATTCCTGTTGCCTTTGTACATATAATACGAGTAATATGCTCAAAGCAAATAATTTTTATCCCTAAAAAATGCAAGACGGGGCATCAACAACTCAGTGAAGATGATTGCTAAAGAGAAATATGGTTTTATGAAATAATTCAAAACTCACAGATGATGTCTAAAAATATTTGTATTAACGATGTTCCTGTCGAATCGACCGAAAGAAGCATAATTTGCACTTCCAACATGGGGGACTCCTCCTTATTACATCTTCCCATTTGGCAGTGACATGAAACATTTCATGGAATATGGAGTAGAAGAAGAGGTGGCATCTAATATATACAAATTTAAGACAACTTGAGGTCATCTCTGGGAGGACTTTAAAGCTTAAGTAGGTATATAAAACACAGTTAGACTACATTGATATATAATAATACAAAGCTAAAATGACAAAAAATAGGTAGATATCCTGTGAATATTTAGAAGAGTTTGACAAGAATTCAAAAACAGCCTGTATTATTTAGCTAAAAATGGAGGGAGTTCACTTTGAACATTTAGAACAATAATTTTTTGATTTTATGCCCTCAGAAATAAATTATTTCAGAATTAATGCCTGCTTTTATCTCAGAAATAGATAGAACAATTTCATTTATTTTCTATATAGAGATACAATTTTTCAATATCTTTAAAATGGTGAATCACGAGATAGGGGGCGACCGAATTTGAAAATGGTGGTGCTATTTGAAATTAAAAAGTTGGGATGACTGAAAGTATTCTTTCGAAAACTAAGTCGGTGTGTTTTTGCTTAAACTTATGCCTTAGATTATGAGTTATTCTGGTTGGAAGATTTTGAAATGGCTCTGTATATTGATAAATCGTAGAATATCAGAACATTGTTATGAATTGTACATTAATTATTAACTACCTCATATCCAAGCACTTCAGTGGTACATGACGGTCGATTTATCGTATAGAAACAGTACTATATGTGGTATAATGTAATAGTAGGAGAGCCAGTAACATTTTTCGATGATGATTTAGTTAAGTCCTATTTTTTGAGAGGATGTTGAGGAGGGCATAATTAAGTGTCATCCGCGAGGATTAACCCTGATTGCACAGGGGGAGGCAGAACGCCCCTAACGTGTAAAAAACTGCATCCTTTTATTATATAATTAAGGCTGAAATTTTCTCCAGTAGTCCTCTGATAGCCCAGTCATCGATATAATATTTTCAGAACGATTGGCCAGTCATAAGGGGGTGGCAGATCACCCCCACCATGTCGTGTGAGCGATGAACTTTTTATTATTTAGTTAAGCTTCATCTTTTAGTATGTTGTTGTGACAACTATTTCAAGTGTAAATGCCAATTTGCAGAACAAAATGGCCGCATTAACACCCTGTCAGAACGATTTGAATTCGTAAAAAATTTTTACTTTCAGCCGCAAATATGATTCAACATACATTTACAATGTTTTTTATCTATCGAGATCGTGGAATACAATTGCAATAATATTCATCATATTCTGGGGTTCTCAATCGGCACTGATTATATTTTTCTGAAATCAGTATCATTATGAAAATCAGATAACACAATTGCAACGAGAAAAAATCTTTCGAGTTCGAGAACGCAACAATAGAAGCATCTGAAGAAAATCATTGAACTTTCTTTCAAGGCGTACAGAAATATATAATAAATCGGATGATTCAAAAATAATCGGAAAGAATATGGCTAGGGTGACTTGTCCTTAACTTTTCATCGCATGACTGCCTTGAAAAATGTATAATGGTATAGGGCTTAATTTCACTATTGCTAAAAATGACATTTTTTGACATTTCTCAAATTGACTTGTAGGAATAAAAAAACATGGTTTTAGGGAAAGTGTTTTTACACGTTGGGGGCGTTCTGCCTCCCTCTGTGATTGCAATCAGGGTTAATCCTCGCGGATGACACTTAGTTATGCCCCCCTCAACATCCTCTCAAAAAATAGGCCTTAACTAAATCATCACCGAAAAATGTCACTGGCTCTTAGTCTATAATACTTGAAACCCTTTGTATTCTGAATGTCTATTGTATAAAAACAGGTACAACAAAATTGAATGTATTTCCTAATACACGCGTAGCATCATTAACACAGAAGTTATAGTAAAATATGTATTATCTGAATAAGCCTGTATTATAGCATTACTATTGATTATATGAAATCCACATACTTGATCACTACTCAGAAATAAACTGTAGTATTAAAAATTACAAGGAACTATTACAGAACATAATTATTTTAAAGAAAATAAAACAATGAAAACATTTAATACTAGATATAAATAAAATAAATTAAATAAACAGAAATTTATTAGTTGGTCTGCTAGGAACTTGAAATTTAAATAAAGCTGATATATGTAGTAAGATTTTATATATAGTATGACTATTCATATTGATGTGCTTTCACATTTATAGGATATCAGTATTTTGTGTTAAAAGTTGTCTGAAATAGTGGTTATAATTTTGGACAATTTATTTATAACTCAAATTCCAACCGGGTCAATAGGGTTAATTAGCGTAATTTCACAAACATTTTTACATTAGGAACATAATACTTAATTTCACGAAACAATGTGTGCACTATGCTTTGATGCAAGGGTGGTGGACAAGGACCACTAACAATTTTTGGATCCCACCAGTGGCACTAGTAATTTCATCTGCATGTATCTTCTTTTCTTTTCTAAATTGGAGACATTTTTGCTGATAACTAACCTGAAATATATATGTTACATATTTCAGGTTAGCGTTGACTTACTTGACAATTGATTAATGTTACTTATTTAATTTAAGTAATGAAATGTAACATCCCACTATCACTCAGATTAAGTTTGCATTAGAATTTTTTCGTTAATATGAGTTACACAACTACATTATAATACCTTTTGGTTTGATGAAATATGTTGTATGACACCGCATTGTTTTGAACACAAGATAACTTGCCTACAAAATGTGACAAAAAAAACCTCTTTTATTTTCCTAATAACACAATATTGCGAAACAGTCCGACGAACAGTCGTAAGACTGTCCAAACTGCTGTTCATGAGTGGAAACTGTTACCTGTCTTCAAATGTGACGTATACATAGGCCTTTATTTTATTTATGTGTAAGACATTTTGTGTCATCTACACAAAATCCTGACGTTGACTTTTTTCTGGAATCTTTCTAAAGGATCTTATTGAGAAAAGCAATAAAAATAAGTATACATAATAATAGGTTTCTATAAATTTTATTGAAAAAATTATACGTATACTTTAATTAATTTACAAATAAATTAAGGCGAATCGTAGTTAACAGGGGAAGAAGTAAAAGAGCCTAGTTCTTCATCCCTCTCTTGTGGATGATGAAGTGCTTGCCTGTAAAAGAAAAAACCCATTTAGTCGAGTAATATTCTGTAAATTATGTATATACTGTATTCTAAAAAGCTGGTAATATATTTATACTTCTAACTTTTTAATCCTGTCATACTTGTCAGAGCAATAAAATCATTAAAGTAATATGTTTTAACATAAATCTACTGTTATAAATTTTCACCTAGGTATTCTTACTAGTACTCTTATATATTTTTTTAATATATGGAAAACGGCCGTTCTGAAAATCACATGAAATATGAAGGGTATTATGAAGGGTGTCCCAGCGAAAGGTAGCCGATTATGTTTGTAATTATTGGGCAAATTAATAATATTTCGACAATAATTTTGGGTTCAATTGTTTATTTAAACTATGCCATTAGACATGCAATACAATATCTTGTAAGTGGTCGCCTCTGCTTCTCCGGCAGCAGTGGATTATTTTGATGAAGTTTTCCATCACTTCGCGGCATAGTTGTCGCCCTATGTCCGCAATAACTACGCTAATGTTATTTTTAATCTGTTCAATCGTAACGAGATTATTAGCATAGACTGTTCTTTTAACGTAGGCCCACAAGAAAAAGTCTGATGGGGTCAAGTCACAAGAGCGTGGTGGCCAATCAACTTCACCTCTGTGAGAAATTATGCGCCCAGGAAATTTGGTACCCAAAAGATTCAGCGTTTTGTTAGATGTGTGGCACGTGGCACCATCTTGCTGAAACGATATATCGCCTATATCCAAATCATTGATTTGTTCGAAAAAGAAGTTTGTTAACATCTCACGTTAACGTACCAATGGGTTGTTCTTGGATGAGACGTGGATTTTCAGCTCCCAAAATGTAGCAATTTTGTATGTTTGTGTACTCTTTTAATTGAAAATACGCTTCATCGCTGAATATCAGTTTTTCCCAGAATTCGCCGTCAACTGCGATGTTCTCTAACACCCATTTACAAAACTCAGGGCGTCGTGCATGGTCCCGTGGTTTCAACTCCTGTGTCAACTGGATCTTATACGCATGAAAATGAAGGTCTTTCGTCAAATTTCTCTGTAATGTTGACTTCTGAGATTCAATTGTTGGTAATTAAATCTAAAACACCATATCTTACGGATATGGTATTGTCTGCAGTCACACTTGCACTGACCATTTCAATATTTTCAACTGAGCGTTGCTCACGGTGGCATATAAAGGGTGGTCCAATCATAATGCACGATATTAATTGTGAGTCACACCTTAACGTCAAGTTTTTAGCCCAACTTAATTTGACATTTCCTTGTTTCAGTGTTTGACAAATTCAACCACGGAGAGGTACACAATTGAGCAGCGCGTTAAGATTGTTGAAGCCTTTTACGAAAATGGGCGTTTAAATAAAAACGCATTTCGTGCACTTCGTGACTTTTTTGGTCAGCATAATCGACCAAATGTGTCCACAATCGGGAGAATTGTGCGCAAATGTCAGCAAACTGTCGGGTCTGTAGGAAATGTGGAAACACCTGTGCATGCTCACTCAGTTCGTTCTGCGGAAAACATTGTTGTTGTTCGCGATAGTGTAGCAGAAGAGCCGTCAACCTCGACTCGTCGTCGTGCCCACCAATTGAACATCTCACGAACATCACTGATGCGAATTTTGAATAAAGATTTGAATTTACACGCTTACAAGGTTCAATTGACTCAAGAGCTGAAGCCTACTGACCATTTCAAGCGTCGTCAATACGCCGAATAGTTGGTTGAACAGACAGAAGTGAATGGTGACTTTACAAAGAAAATCATCTTCAGCGACGAGGCACACTTTCACTTCAGTGGATTCGCTAACAAGCAGAATTGCCGCATTTGGGCAAATGAGAATCCACGAGTGATTGTTGAAAAGCCGATGCATCCACAAAGAGTGACTGTTTGGTGCGGTTTATGGGCTGGCGGCGTCATCAGGCCGTACTTCTTCGAAAATGAGGTCGGCCAAGCACTTACCGTGAATTGTGTTCGCTATCGCGAGATGATAACGGACTTCTTGTGGCCAGAAATTGAGGATATGGACCTGGACGATATGTGGTTCCAACAGGATGGTGCCACTTGCCACACAGCCAACGAAACAATGGCACTTTTGCGCGAGAAATTCAATGGCCGTGTTATCTCACGTCGTGGCGATGTTAATTGGCCGCCACGATCATGTAATTTGACACCGTTGGACTTCTTTCTTTGGGGATATTTAAAAGAAAAAGTGTACGTCAATAAGCCAAGAACAATTCAAGAGCTAAAGGATAAGATAATTCGGCACATTAACGACATTGAACCTCAATTATGTCTCAGAGTCATTGAAAATATGGATCATCGGATAGAGGTATGCCACCGAAGCCGTGGCGAGCATTTGGCCGATATATTGTTTGACACATAATTGTCATAGATCCTTCTATCATAATAGAATATATTAAGATAATTCTCTGAAAACTTTTTGTTTTATTTACAATTAACATCGTGCGTTTTGGTTGGACCACCTTTTAGGTGTTTGTTTATCACACACGGAGCCACTTTCTCTGAATTTCGCCATGATGCGTTGAATGGTCCGCTTAGCAGATGCCTCAAGACGATTCATAGTTGCACGTAATTTTCTTTCAGTGCCCACAATCGAACCATTATTTCGTAGTACACTTTGACAATAAGTATGCGTTGCTGATCAGTATAGCGCTCCATTTTGTAATGGCATACTCTCAACGTAATAACTACGAAGCATCAACTTTCAAAACCTGCCACAAGAATAATGGTGGCAAGTTTAAATCGGCTACCTCTCGCTGGGACACCCGTCATATATACAAAATATTTGTACAAAAAAAAATAATTGTAGCGATTAATCTTTCAAAATTCTTTATAACATTTATACATTTTATTTTAATTAATTTAGAAGACTCAGAGAACGAGAGCCATGCTTTAGTAGAAGCTACTTGTCTAGTCGATATATCAGTCTACGTTTTCAATTCAGACGCAAGACGCAAGTTATCAGACGTAAAGCGTCGATTGTCGACTTGACGAGAACCGTTTTTTCTGTTTTCGCTCTTATTCTTACAATTTAACCAATATATAATAAATACATACTTACTTTTTCTTTGCTTTGTAAATAAAGAAAAGAATAACACCGTTTACCAAAAAGAGAGCCAATATAATTAAGGCAGGTGCAAGTAAATCTGAAATAGAAAAAGAAGAAATGATTAAACAAAATAAATGTAAACGTTACATTGATTTTTTAATAATGAAATAATTCTTTGCACAACATTCAATATTCCTCGAATATTCAAGTGGAAGTACATTTATTCAAACTTTCTATATAGCTTTGACCAAAATCTGCAAACTTTCTGAGAGCGAAATATACTTTTACACCACCATTCTCTGCATAGAATGTGGATATTAAATATGTCAACTTAAAAATATTTTAAATATTTTTAAAATACCTCAAATTAAAAATATTTTACTACATATTTCAAAAGCAAATACTTATTGGTGGTATTTTTAATATTTGTGTATATTTCATTTTTCACAATATTTTCTTATTTAATTGTGTACTAACCCTTATTGTTTATTTTGTAGAAAGCATTATAATTTAAGATTAAATTGATGTAAGTATTACACTGGGAAACATTTTGACATTTAGTGTTGCAAGAGCTTTTTTAACTGATTTTAGTAATATTATTAACCCCCTATGATACACCACCTATTATATCGTTTCTGATTATATTTGTGTAGCATATTCTGCCCTTAGAAATGCTTCACTTATTTCTTAACATGTTGTTTGTACTAATAGCCTTAAATGTGAAATTGCTTCATTAAAAAAACTCTATTGGTACCCTCCTCTTTCTCAATACGGACATCTGAGGCGTCCGTCTTTAAGCAGATCTCTGATTGTTTGTAGGTAAGTAGTTTATATTTACATGTTTGAGAGTATATGTGTACATAAATAGATAGTATAGACTTGCATACGCAGGATTTTGTCAGGAAGATGAATGACAAAGAAAGACAGCGTGGCTATCTTTCGTGGCAGTCATACAAAACTTTCTTAGCCACAAAAAAACAATGAAGTTCTGGTTACTATAATACTGTTGGACTTGGAAATCTTGGTTGTAATATGAGGGTCTAGCTCCGTTTCTTGTATAGTTGTTACTGTGAAACACCGAAATCCGGTGAATGTCGAGATACATCAGTGAATGTCAACATTCTCTAAGTTGCTTGGCGTATGTCCGAAATATCGGTCAAATATCATTATTTCTTACACCGGTGAATGTCGACATTCAGCATGTACTCATGGTGTATGCTGAAAAGAAACATTTTTTAATAAAGGAAAACAAAAATAAAAGTATAGGTAATATTTATTTATTAAAACGACATGGGAAAAGTTTTCCAATAAACTTATGGAAATTGTTGAACTTAAAACAAACAGTAGAACATTGCAAATCACGAAACACAACTAAAATAATGTTAATATAATAAACATACACATACATTTTAATTTTTAAACTGAAATATAAAAAACCAAGAAAATGTATGACATTCTTATTTATTGCAACAACTTAAACTACCATGACACTTCGAATTGCACAAAAGGCCTTTGCTTTTACAGCTGCATTTAGCCGTCGAACACTTCCTTTTGCAATTGCAACGCGTATAGCCTTGCCCTCCACTTTTTGAATTAGCACAAGCTGCTTCTCTTAGCGACATTTCTTGAATCGAAACCTCATACATGGAAAGTAACTTTTCTTTACAAATTACGAACTGATTACGGGTGAAAAGCTGTTTCAAGGTACCATTTTTGTTTGCTAATTTATAAAAGCCTGAATCCTCTATTCCAACAACAACCGCTAATACATTTCGAGGGTCTGTACGACCACGGTCGACATCAGGGACTTGAATTCTTACGGTATAACCAATTTGGACCGGAGGAAACTTTTTTTTTACGTTCGTAACATTTTTGTTGCTTGAAGTAGAAGATTCTCTTTTGCGGCTACTCTCTTTGAAGAAATTAGATCTTGTTGTTCAGCCAGTACTTGAGATGAAGACGTGCTAGGTTGCGGATCAGTCAATGCTTGAGATGAAGACGTGCTAGGTTCCAGATTAACTCCAATGGTATTTTGGTTATCCACGTCGCTTCCATCTGAAATATGGTCATCAATATGGTCACTACCCAAATTTTCTTCAAAAGTGTTAACATAGGTTTCTAACTGTTCTTCGGTTTTAATGTTTGTAATTTGCCCGCGAGGGAGAGATGACGATGCTATGCCCCTTTTTGGTTTAACGCCAAACAGGGCTTCATATGAACTATTCCTTCTGAACTATTCTGACCATTTATTTGAGTCATTATCTTGCATCCATGCAGTTAGCATATTCTGTATGTCCTGATTGGCTCTTTCGACTGAGCCTTGTGTTTGACTGTGACGAGGGTTTCTGTGTACTATTTTAACATCTTTCCACATAGCGCATAGTTCAGATATGACTCGATTACTGAATTCTCTACCATTATCCGAATGCAATATAGCGGGAGCACCAAATGTTAAAAAAATATGAAGAAGGTGATATGCTACTTCTTCCGCTCTCTTGCTTTTTAAAGGTTGCAACTGGACAAACTTGGTTAGATGATCTTGATATACCATTATAAACTTGTAATCGCCATCCCTGTGTGATTCCATCAAGTCTATCAAGTCGACTTGACATTACAACTTCATAAATAATATTTTTGTAACTAACTTGCGATTCTTTAAACATTCGTGTTCTTCCTCCATGGCCTATTCTTATGTGAGTTTCGGAAAGTATATTAAACAGATCATCATTTGTAACATAATACTGGATATTCGTTTTTCCTGGTTTTAGTGGCACAATTAACTTTTCTTCATCGCTAACTTTTAAAATGTCAAAACATTTTAAACGTCTGTAGTCCAAAGGTGTATTACACTTACTTTTAGCAGAAATCACTTCAGAAACGATTTTAGAGTACCTTTCTTGAGAAAAATAAAAACAATTGTCTTCTCGTTTACGTCCAATTAAGGCATGTAACTTTTCAAAAAACTGATCACGATTCACTGCAGTAGCCATTGAACACAAATTATAATATCTAATAAAACAAATTAAATTAGCAAGCTTGCACACACATTATCAGATCTTGCGTAAGACTGACGAAGCCAAAGCCAACAAACAGGATGCAGGAACCGCCCAAAAGCAAGTTACTACCTGTCGTTCGTCGACATACACCGGTGAAAGTTCGAATGTATAATAAAATTAATAAACGTTCAGTCTGTCACCAAGGTATTTGGTATTTGTCGACATTCACCGGTGAATGTTGACATTCACTAATTTCGGACGTTCACAGTAACATAGTCACCTCGATCAGTTCCCAGAAAACCTTGACGTTTTAAATGACGAACAGAGGTCTTGATAGAAACCCTCCCCGATTTCCATCAATACCTCTTGACGATGGAACAACGCTACCAAAGGCGTTGGGACAAGCATATGTTGGCAACCTACTGCAGGAGTATCAAACGAGAATGCCCTGAAAAGGTCTACAGGCTCAAGAGCTAGAAGCGTAAATTTTTCCCAAAATAAAAGTTGCTCAATTTTCGTCATATCAGTTGTTACGAATCATCTACTATCTATCGCATTTATGTTAAAATGTTAAAATATGTATACCTTAATTTTAAGTAAAAATCGTTTGTACCTACCAATATTTGAATATTCATATGTATTTTACTTTGCCCAACTGTTTTTTCCCATATTGTCATTGTACGATGCGTCTAATTTCGCCAAAATGAAAACATCGATTTGGAAAAAATCTGAACAAAACTACAGAGCAAAACTACCTACAGATTTGCACTTAGCGCAGTTGAAGAACAAGTGCTGTAATAAATGCAACAAATTTTTTGTTCCCCAATTATAATGGACTGCAATGTAAATCAACTGTATAAAATCTAGATATTATAATCTTTCCAGGAGACAATGCTATCTCACCATAAATCAATAAATAAAGTTTTATGACTAAGAATAATATGTCGATATTCATATACATTTATGTATTCTTATTTGCACTCTAACTTTATGAATGAATAATGCATTATTAATGTTTTATCTGCTATTTAAATTTTACTAAATTGTCCACTCAAAATAAATAGTTCAGTTTATTCTAATTATTATAAAGACTAAAAATATACATAAATGTTTTGTGCTACAGTGATGTGAAAATTCCACAGTGTTTTAGACAAGGCATTTTACACCGACAGCATTTTTTTAACTTAGTTGTTGGTTACAAATCTGTAAAAACCAGGTCAATATCGACGAAAAATATTATTTGCAGATGTCTTAATATATTATTATTAATATTAGCTATAAAAATACAATTATGGGAAATCTAAAACTTTCTAAGGAAGAAAACCGCTGGGTTGTTTGGTTGAGAATGATTTCTAATGTGTTGCGATATTTTTTTATTATCAATTTACCTTATAAGAAATATATGGAGTTTTCTATGGACTAAAAATGTAGGAATGTGTGATCACTGGTATTTGTTTTCGATCATTGCCTTAGAGTTATTTTGGGAAAGTTCTTTTCAGTTTCTATATAGGAAAGGTAAATTATACTCTTTTCACCACTATATTGTACAATACTGCTACAATATTTGCGACTACTAAATTAGTGTTGGTGTTAGTCTTAGTGTTTCACTGATTTTCTTAAATTTCTACATATTACAATAACTTCTGGAGGTAGAATTAGGTCTTTCCTTATTTTTTATATTATTACTACATATTTTAACGATACAACAAATATTTACTTCAATGTTGCATTCTGTCAAACATAAGTCATAATTCTCGGTAACACTCGTTTTTCTTTTGTATAAAGGCCCAGCCCAATTCGGCCTTTTGTATTATGGTCAGTTATTAGATTTGATTATTAGATATAAATATTTGATATAAATTATTAGATATATGTAAGACCAAAAGTAATACATAATCTGCTAAATAAAGAATTTGTTGTATATCGTGATTAACGACTGGTTTCATAGATTTATAGGTAACAAAAAAACATCCACTAGATTTAATATTGTGTATGCTAAGTATGCAGTTAGTAGAATCGCCAAAAAATTTAATGGTTCAGTTTTATTTCATAATAAACATCTTTCGTTTTATGTGGTAACGATACGTCAATGACCTTTTCGGGCATTTCTCTTGTATACCATGAAAATTGGTTTGTATGCCTATTAACGGCGTAATAATATTGTCTAGTAATTTTCTTAATAATTCTAATAATACTTGTTAAATATAGTGTCGTATAAGAATATGAGAAAATAATAAACTTCGTTTGAAAGAGATAGATTATTATAAAATATTAGAATTATGAATATTAATGGAACAAAGTTTTTAACTAAGTTAAACTATTTGGTTATGAATTTTCTACTTGACTTAAACGTCTCGTGTATCAAATTTTTCAAAACTTATTACATATTTTGTTTAAATACCTTTAAACCTACAAGCCTATTTCATTTAATAATCTAATAAATTATTATTCTTATTTCTTAGTGTTCTTATTTTGTTGTAGCTACAATTTTATTTATTATATCCATTCCATATACCAACAGAACTATTGAAAGTTTTATTTTTATGTGTTGCTTTTTTATACTTTGTAGGATTTTAAAAGCGATTATTTAAATATGTGCTAAAATGGAAAGCTACTCCTATTATCTAATAAATTATTTGCCTATTGCATATTGCAAAAAAAGAGAATTGTTCATTTATTTTCTTTAATTTAAGATAATATCTTGAAAACATAAATATCTTTCAAAATACTGCCTACTAGATGATATACATGGGTCCTAACAGTTTTTCCACTGTTTTCACATTTTTTATATTCTTTTGGACTAATGCTAGCAGCATGTGCCTCCAGCGATTTTCTCTTAACTAAGCTCTGAAAACGATTTTCCTTTAGGTTTTTCTTCATTTTTGGTAATAAAAAAAGTCCCAGGGAGCCAGGTCGGTCGAGAGAAAGGGAGGTGCAAAACAGTTGCATTCCGTTTGTTGTCAAAAACTGGTTGATTTTGAACGCTGTGCGGGCAGACGTATTATCATGATGAAGATATCAGTCCTCCGATATCTACATTTTAGGTCGTTTTTTCTCACTGCCTCACGTAATTACATTATCACTTCCAGATAGTAGTTTTGCTTCACTATGGTGCGCTAAGGAACAAATTCAACATAAACGACTTCTTTGATGCCGAAAAAACAAACCATCATGCACTTCTTATTTGATTTAACTTGTCGTGTTTTTCTTCGTCTAGGTTTAGGTGATGAGGGTGTCTTCCACTCGCTGAACTACCATTTTGTTTCGGGGTAATAGCCGTAACCAAGATTCATCTCATATGATGACTTTTGATAGAGAAATCAGCTTCAGTCTGTGCCCGTTCTTTCAATTCCTGGCACACTTTCAGGAACAAATTTTGTCGCGGCGCGTCTCATCAAATCTTCAATCATGAACTTTCCCAGTTATTTTCTCAAATTCATCCATAATTATGCAACAATCAAACATGATGGCAACACGCACATGATGGCTTTTTGAAGATTTTCGTCTGTTCTGGGAGCTGGTTCATCTTCAAATGACATTTGACAATTTCTGAACCAAGCAAACCACTGGTAAACTCTTGTCTGGCTTAGAGCTTCTTTCCCATAAGTTTTCGAAGCATTGAAACTGTATCTGCAGCTGGCTTCTTTAACAGAAAACAGAATCTGATGTCGGCACGTTGTTCCATAAAGTTGGCCATGGCAAAATCGACGAAAGCGTTGGGACGAGCATAAAAAAATCACTCTGTCCACTGCGATAGTTTAACATGAACGATACTTGGCGAACTGGGTCAGGGAAGTATCTAGTAAACGTGCCTAGAGGAAGAAAGTAACACTGCTAACTCGTCTACAGAAAATAATTCTAATATTTTTTTTTTGGTATCTTCTCGAACCTACCTAACTGTTTAGGGTTTATAGGATCCACTTAAAAATATGTTTTTTGCAATAGTTTCTACATCTCGATAATTCTTTATTCCTGATGATATTTTTACTAGTTTAGCGGAAATATGACCAATTTTTAAACATCCAAATGCTCTCAGATATATAATTATGTTTATTATAACAGTTATATTAGTAAAAATTATTTATTTGGTTGAATGTTATTATTAATTAGGATCTACGACATGTATACAATTTAAATAATGTAATATTTGCTAATATAAATCGACTTATTTTTTAAATATTGACAATTTTTTTATCAAAAAACAGTTGCCAAAAGCATTGCCACTTTCTGTGTTTTAAAATGTTTATATTTCCTATCTTAATTAATATTCTAACACTGTGGCACGTGGTATTAATATTAAATTGAAGAAGATCGACATTTCTCAATAAAATCGAGGATAGATGGTTTGAAGTCTTTAAATCATTATGAAGAGTTAAACAAATATTACAAAAACTTTCACTATTAATTTGTACCTGTTAAATAGTTGTCTTATTTATTGCTAGTTCATCATGTACATACATTACTGACTATCAGTAAAATAATATACATATGTATACAATATGCACAATGTACAAGATGCAAGAATGTCAAACCTAAAAGGTAGGTAACACATTTTTCTCATATGCAGCGGAGATTGTAAACATTCTGGTGGATATTGCCTATGTTCTCTCTATATACATAATAGATTTTCTTGACTTGACAATTTCATTTAACTATTACAGACTAGTGGACCTAAGTCTGGACTCAATTTAGGCGTACTCTGTAACCTTGATTAAAAGTTATCTAAATGGATTATTAATAACAACTGATTAGAGAACAAAATATCTATTTCTCCATTATATCTACCACAAAGGTAAACATCATTATTAATGTTTACATAAAATGTACATCACTTAGAGATAAAACGATAATATAAATTAATAACTATTCTACTTTACCTGAAGCCATACTTTGAGCTTTCTTTGGTTTGATTATTATTTCTTGTGTTTGATTGCTTTGTGGTAATGTTGATTCTGTAACAAAAAAATGAAATAAATAGAATATGTAATGTTTTAAATTATCTTCTAAGAGATTAAGGTACTACTTTTTTAAGGGCAAATATTCAACCCAGTGACGGATTGCGGTTCAATATTTAATTTTCTCTCTTTATAGGTTGTATACTGCGCATACATCTTATTGTTCATGACACTTAAATAAAACAAAAAAATAACTATGTTTATATTGGAAAGTATCTTGATATAATTTCTAAATTATATTCTCTAATAACCTCTATATTTCACAATTATCGATTAATAATTAGTGATTTTTTTCTTAGAATTTGTTTTAAAACTGGTGACTGAAACGTAGATAAAATATGAATACTCCATTATTTAATCTAGGATTTAAAAAATACTACATTTATTTCAAAATACATACATATCTTGAAAAGTGTAGTACAATCAACAAATAATATAATCCAAGAGTGGAACTATATATGATGGAAAATTTATCAAAATTATACAGGATATAAGCAGATGATTTTGGAAAAACTCCAAAAAATGCCAATTTAGTTTTTGAAAATAACATTTATTTTGGCCATTTTCTATTTCTTCACTTATCCGCAGCTTCCAAAAGGTGATGAATTATTGCTGGTGGAATGATTGAAGCGATACAGAGAGAGGTTGATACTCCGCATTTCATTCATTATTTCTAAAGAAAAGTATTTTCGCAGTTTTTGCTATTCTCTAAACCATAATTTTATTAAAAATGAATAAATGGCAAAATAAATTAATGCCATGAAAAAGAAAATGTATTATTTGTAGACAGAAACTACAGAGAAGTTGTTGCTCAGCATTTTTCTTATTATTTCCAAAGAAAAGTGCAAGTATGTTCGCAATTTTTGCTATTCTCTAAACCATAAATTTATTAAAAATAAATAAGTGGCAAAATAAATTAATACCGTGAAAAAAATTACTGCTTGTAGATAGAAACTATAGAGAATTTGTTGCAAAGTATTCTGTTCACTATTTCTAAAGAAAAGTGCAAGTATTTTCGCAATTTTTGCTATTCTCTAAATCATAATTCTATTAAAAATAAATAAGTGGAAAAATAAATTAATGCCATGAAAAAAAAGAGGTATTACTTGTAGACAAAAACTACAGAGAAGTTGTTGCTCAGCATTGTGTTCATTATTTTTAAAGAGAAGTGCAAGTATTTTCACAAATTTGCTATTATTTAAACCATAATTTTATTAAAAATAAATAAATGGCAAAATAAATTAATGCCATGAAAAAAAAATGTATTACTTGTAGACATAAATTACTAGATTATATACTGAATGGTGTTGCTCTAATACTACCAAAATCCTCGAACATTAGTATTAACCCTAATGTAATATATAACATAAAACTGTTATCTAAATTAGTATCTATGCAGTTGTTTTAATTTATTTAAAAATAATCTATTTTCAAGATTTGTTTTTCGTATGTTCCTGCATGTATTCACGTTAAAATACGACTAACAATAAGTTACAAAAGCAATAGATAAGGTATAGAAGTGTTTACAACTGTATTGAACTATTGACAGCATATACTGAACGTGAATTAAAAGTTAATTTTATTTCAGGTTTTTCTTCTCAACAAAATGTTGGGGTTTTATGGATGACCTAATAGTTGATAAAAGCAAATACACTTTTGTAACGTGTATTAACTATTGTAATAATTAAAAACAACATTAATACTGTAATTTTCCAAATAAACATTTAGCCTTCTTTCTTACATATGTCTTTCGTGGCCATCAGTGCCGTAAAAGACAAGCCCACTGATAAAACTGGGAGAATACTCACTAATTCACATTACTAGATTTTTAATAATTTTAATATCTCTAATAATTATTTGCTATTTAACCTTATGAAAATATTTGCGGTTACATCAAAAACTATCCTTTACAAATACAAAGTAGGTCACGCGATTTCAAACGATTGATAGACCGTGAATGAACAAAAAACCGTTATGCAAGAAGTGTTGACTTGCAATTTGAGGTATATCGCATCTATATACATACATATATTGTTCACTTTGTGAGAATAATTTTCGGTTTCGAACTATTTATCAGCATTTAATAAACACTTGCCACTAACCACTGGTCTGTGGGCACTTCACACAACGGGGCACGTAGGAAACATCTTAAACGTCTAAACCCACTACTACAATAAACAGGTACGAAACTGGTAAATAAAATAACATATTAATTATCCATGCAAAATGTTACGTCGTTTATGGTTAGTGAACCACGTGCTGTGACTAATAAGTTAAAATGAGTATTATATGCCAGTGCTAGCGATTATATATTACAAATCAAGGATGTTATATGTTTTATCATCTGGCGATATTGTTTTATCACATTGTATTTCTGTGAGATAAGAGGCATATTATGACTTTACTTTCTACCTTCTGTCAGTTCCCATGTACCTAAATACAAGAGAATCAATAATTTAAATGTATCTAAAGTACTCTGATATATACCTACAGCGTGTTTATGAATTTGGAAATTTGTTTTGATATAAGAAACGTCTTGATAAAATAAGTTAATAGCCAAAAAGAATACATTAATGGAAATGAGAAGATAATACGATAAGCATTCAGGTCAGTTGCTCGACGTGGAGCTACAAAAGTGCAGCAATTTTGTCCACGAGCACTATATGGATACGCGACCGATCGTATCTTCCAATATTGAGGGCATAGGAGGATATACCCAATACTTTATCCAGTATTGAAGGTATTATTGTATGCTTGTTCGAATCTCAAGGGAAAAAATTGGTACATCTCGCTAAGAATGGTTGTGTTTATCTTAGTTTTTACGTGATTAACTTTCCCCTTCATAGCTTGAGGCTTTAGGGGAAGGAGAAATTCGGTGTGCATAAACTTTTAAAATTTGTTTATAAACGAAAAAAAAAAAATGTAATGCACAATGTTGCTTGACGATTACTGGTTAATTTTGTTAAATAATTGAAGGGCAACAGTATATGATTCTTCTAGTAACGTCGGATATTATTTAGAGCAGACATTCAACGATTACAGTTTATTCTAATATTTATTCATTTAAAATACAACTAACCAACAGAAGGTTAGGAACTGCAGGGTAGGAACACTACAGAAATGTTACAAATACAATAAATTTAGGTTCTAAAAATACAAGATTACAATTAATATAGAAACTAATTGCATGTCTAATACAATTGCTATATAAAATATAATAACTGCAGAAATTATGTAGTTCTCAAAGAAATGGGTATTTACAATATATGTATAATATGTAGAAAATTACGTGAAGTTTTATTATACAACCAGTTTTGACGGAAAATGACTAATTTGCGACACATTTTTTTTGTGGACAAGATGTTATAGATTCTTGTTTGACTTTATTTTGACCAACGTATCTTTAAAACTAAATAAAGTACATTATTTTAAAGTTTGCCGAACAATTCCTTGTACAGTACTCTTTAACGTAAAATATCACGGACATATTTTAGAAATATACATGTAAAATGTGATGGCGAGGAGAGACGAGAGATATATAGCTAAAACTATCAGCTCCTTCTTCTAGATATCATTTAAAATCGCTCTCAAAGAGATAGTATTTAATAAGTAAATAGTAAATATTTATTTAATAGTAAGAGGTAGTAAGATGTTATGTACTCGTAATAACGCGAAATTTTACGATGTAACCCGTTTTGATGGAAAACGGTTAGTTTTCAAGAAATTATTTTTTACGAGCACGATTTTAACCAACATACCTTTGAAATTAAACAACGTACCTGGTATTGCATTCTTTTATATAAAATATCATGGACATATCCGGATCCCACAAATGTGTAATGTGTGACGGCTTGGAGAGATGATATATGTATAGTTATAACTAGCAGTTCCCTTTTTCTCGGTGTCATTTAAAATAAATAAAAGAAATAGGAGTTATTAAATTCTGTCTCTTATGTAAAATATAACGAGAAATATAATAATGAAACAATTTTTGAGATAAAACTGTTAGTTTTCGAACAATTAATATTTTTGCGGACAAGATGTTGTAGATTCTCATTTGTTTTGATTTCAACCAATTTATCTTTAAAATTAAATAAAGTGCATGTTTTTAGATTTTACCAGTAGATTCCTTGTACTCTTTTACATAAAATATCATGAATACGTCTGGATCCTACAAATGTGTAAAATGTGACTTCGGGGTGAGGTGACATAGGTATGTATAGTTATAACTAGTAGTTCCGTTTTCCAGGTGTCATTTAAAATAATTCTCAAAGAAATGGACACTTGCAAACTATGTAAGTTATGTAAAAGAGAAAACATGAAATTTTATGATGTAACCAGTTTTGATGAAAAATGGTTCGTTTTCCAAAAATTTTTTTTTTGCTGGCAATATGTTGTAGAATCTCGTTTGTCTTGACTTTGACCAATGTATCTTTGAAATTAAATAAACCACATGTTCTTAGATTCCATCAATGGATTCATAGTACTCCTTTACATAAAATATCATGGACATAAGCGGATCCTACAAATATGTAACATGTAACGGCGGGGAGAGACGAGATATGTATAGCTACAATTAGCCTTTTTCTAGGTGTGATTTAAAATAATTCTCAAAGAAATAGGTATTTATAAACTATGTATATTACGTAAAAAAATAACGTAAAAATTTTACAATGTAATGAGTTTTGTAATGCAACGGGTTTTGACAGAAAGTGGTTAGTTTTCGAGAAATATTTTTTTTGCGGGCAAGATGTAGATTCTCATTTGTCTTAATTTTTATCAACGTATCTTTGAAATTAAATGAAGTACATTATATTAAATTTTATCGATCGATTCTTTGTACTCTTTGACATAAAATATCATGGACATATCCGGATCCTACAAATATGTAAAATGTGAGTGCGGGGAGGGAGAACAGTTAAACCTAGCAGCTTTTTTTTCTTCTAGATATTATTTAAAATCACGCTCAACGAAATCAGTATTTGTAAACTATATCCGTTTTGATGGAAAATGGTTAGTTTTAAATATATACTCCCTCTGTCCCAAATTAGTTGTCTCATTTGACCATTTTTCTGCTGATTATTGTCAAATACAATTTAATACAGGAAGTAATATACTAAAAAATTAAATACTCAAAAGAGAAGTTTAAAATCACATCATTCATAAAATTTGTTTGAAAGTTGTAATTACAAGTAGGCTGGTGACAGATTGGCAAATAACACAGTTTTGAAAGTGCACATGCTGTCGTTTTAATTCGTTAGGAAAAGTGCCTAAAATGAGTGATTTGTCAAGAAGATTAATTAAAAAAAGGGAAATGGACAATATTATCCGAAATGCAGTTCTTCAGTTTTTGCTGCAACGTTGTGAAAATAAAAATCTCAAGGAGCTTAGAATTACCTTCATATAGGAGTATAAGAATTATTATCCATATTTACGAGTATTATTATGCATAATTACGAGTACGAAATCAATATTTTTGTGAAATTAGTTAAAAATTAATAATACCAGTTTCTATTTACCCGCTTTTGTGTGCCTAATTTTTTTTATTTGTAATTTTTTCGAAATGTGACAACTAATTTGCGACAAAATTTAGACACCAAATGTGACAACTAATTTGGGACAGAGGGAGTAATTTTTTTCTGCGGGCAAAATGTTGAGAATTCTCATTTGTCTTGATTTTGACCAATGTATTTGTGAAATTAAATAAATTACGTGATTTTAAATATGACAAATCGATTCCCTATGCTCCTCTACGTAATATATTATGGACGTGTCGGGATCCTACAAATATATAAAATGTGAGGGCGGGGAGAGATGAAATATGTATAGTTACAACCAGCAGTTCCTCTGGGTGTCATTTAAAATCATTCTCAATGAAATAGGTATTTATGAGCTATATATATTATGTAAAAAATACGCAAAATTTTACGCTCTATGTCATTTTGACGGAAGATGGTCAGTTTTCCAGAAATTATTTTGTTTACGGACAAGATGTTGTAAATTCTCATTTGTCTTGATATTGATCAACGTATCTTTGAAATTAAGTGAAGCATATGTTCTTCGATTTTACCAGTTGATTCATTGTACCCTTTTACATAAGACAACATGGATATATCCGGATTCTACAAATGTATAAAGTATGACGGCGGGAAGAGACGAGATATGTATAGCTAGCAGTTCTTTTTTCTAGGTGTCAATTAAAATAACTCTGAAAAAAGAGGTATTCTAAAACGATATAACCGTTTTTGACGGAGAATGGTTAGGTTTCGAGAAATATATTACCTTTGCGGGCAAGATGTTGTAGATTTTCATTTGTCTTGAATTTGACCAACGTATCTTTGAAATTAAAAAAAGTACATGTTTTTTAGATTTGATCAATCGATTCATAGTACTCTTTTACATAAAATTTCATGGATATATCCGGATACTTTTACAGATATGTAAAACGTATCTGTAAAATGTATAGCTACAACTAGCGGTTCCTTTTTTAGGTGTCATTTAACACAATTTTCGAAGAAATAGGTATTTGTAAACTACATCAATCTTATAAAAAATGACGTAAAATTTTACGATGTAACCCTTTTTGACGGAAAGCGGTTAGTTTTCGAGAAATTAATTTTCTTTGCGGGCAAGATGTAGCAGATTCCTATTTGTCTTGGTTTTGATCAACGTATCTTTGAAATTAAACAAAGGACTTGAATTTAAGTATTACAAATTGATTCCTTGTACTCTTTTACATAAAACATCATGGATATATCCGGATCCTACAGATGTTTAAAGTGTGACGGCGGGGAGAGATGAGATATGTATATAGCTACAACTGGCAGTTCCATCTTCCAGGTGTCATTTAAAATAATGCTCAAAAAAATCACTATTGGGAAACTATGCATGTCATGGAAAAAATAACGCAAAATTTTATGATAGAACCGGTTTTGACGGAAAATGGTTAGTTTTCGAGAAATTATGTTTTGTTGCGGAAGTTGTTACAGAGTCTCATTTGTCTTGATGTTGACCAACGTATCTTTGAAATTAAATAATGTACATTATCTTGAAGTTTATTGATCAATTCCTTATACTCTTCGACATAAAATATCGTGGACATATCAGGATCCTACAAATATGTAAAATGTGACAGCGGGGAGAGACGAGACATGTATAGCTACAATAGCAGTACCTCTTTGTCATTTAAATTAATTCTTAGAGAAGTGGATGTTGGTAGATTATTTGTAAAAAATAATATGAAATTTAATCATAGAACCTGTTTTGATGAAAAATGGTTAATTTTCGAGACATTATTTTTTTGCGGGCACGCAAGATGTAAATATGTTTTCGTTAATCTTGATTTTAGCAAAGGAACCTTTATAATTAAATAAAGTACGTTTTTATAGTTTTTAGCAGTCAATTCCGTGTACTCTTCTACATAGAATATAATGTACTATTCATTTCATCGCTATTTGCCAAATAAAAAACTCTCTTATCTTGCCGATAAACGGAACAGTCTACCTGAGCCTAGCCATAAAAATAAGCCACGGTATGTTTAGAGATTTTTTATTTGGCAAATAGCGATAAAGTAAACTATATATATATATATATATATATATATATATATATATATATATATATATATATATATATAGTTTACTTTATTCTTCTTTTATTCTTGGTACGCCTAACAAAGGCAGAAATAAGTTGCGTGGCCTATCTAAATGGATACCCCGGGCAAAATAAAAACTCTATTATGACTGGCATGCTTATGCATTGGCTATATTGTACATCATTTTTAGTTGAGAATATTCACATAATATTTCCCATCGTTGGGCATTCCTTCCTGCCATCTGATAAAATTTTCGGAAGACTTGAAAGACGAGTGCAAAAGAAGGAAGTTATTCTTTATCCAAGGGAATACCGTGCAATATTATCAGATCTTGCAACTGTACTTGATCTCGAAAAAGATTATTATGAATTTGATTGGAAAAACGCTATTGATGGGTGTGTGTCACCGAATCAATGGCATTTTAAGTGTTCAGCTACCATAACAATATCAATTAGGAAGAAACTCCAGCAAGAAGGTAAAAGTGTTGTTGTTAAACGAGAGATCAACTACAGGTCGGATCTTGGTACTTACAAATCGGTACTAAAAAAAGGGAAAAGCCTTAGTGCAATCAAACCTAAGCATTTACCGAAGATTCATTCCGTTAAAGCAGCTACAATACAAAATGTAGATGTCCCTTTAAAGAAGTACTTCAGGTAGAACTGGAGGATTATTCCTAATGAATATTTAACATTTTACAAACATATTATTGACAATAGTAGTGCTGTTGATCAAAAAGAAAACGCAGATCATGAAAAAGCCGTTGAAACTTTTGAAACAGAAGAAGATGGGCTTAGAATTTAATTTTTTATGTATTAAGGGAATAAAATACAATACTAAGTAAAAATATCTTCTCAATTAATAAAAAGCCTTACTATTTGAACAGTGACAGTTTCATAACTAATTCAATCCATTGTTTGGTTACAAAATTCTTTAAATTCAAACTCTTTATTATCATATTGCCTTTTTTTACGGTCTAATATATTCTTTACAATGAAAACATTCATTATAAAGACCTTATCCTCATATATACCACATATAAAAACTTTATTATATATATATATATATATATATATATATATATATATATATATATATATATATATATATATAACAAATTATATGTTTTTTGGATTTTCTGTAAAAATGCTTATCTAGGATGTAAAGAACTTTGAAACCGAACGTCTCAATTACAGCATTACTATATCTATACTTTCATATCTTTGAAGTAGTCCGCCTGAGGATGTACCATCAAGAAATAATGTAATGATATACTTCCGATACGTTTTCTTCAAATACAGACAATTTGTTCTATGACCTACAGTTCAAAGAAATGTATCGAAAGTATGTTATTACGTTCAATATTGATACAATTATAGTAAATAGAGTTTTTTTACATTACTGTAAAATAAAGACAAAAATAATTTCGAAATAAAACATATCGATAATGAAATTGGCCTTAAATTGTATTTAACTTATAGCTATTGATTCCCAAAAAATACTTACATTTCATGTATCTTCCGTCTACGTGTATATACAACAGTTTAAAAATACGAGATATCTTCTGCCTGCTTACACATAACACTGTGATATGATATGATATTCTCGTCCGTGTTTTTGTCTGCGACAATTATTTTCGCCACGTAAAAGGGGAATAAATGAATGTTGGAAAACAACACGGAGTGTGGCGTTTTGTGCCAACCACCAACGGAACTCTATTGTAAGAAGTTTTGTAACACCACTGCTGGATGACGATCGTAGTGGAGAGGCGTTTTTATCTTGCTCTATATTTCAAAACTCTGCATAATGCATCGCTCCGTAGCCACTGTGGTGCGTAGAAGAGAACGAATGTGCCAACGATACCGTAGGGTTAAAGGTCGGACATAAAGTAATGACAATGACGCACCATCTGAAATTGTGTCAACAATGCGTACAGTAGGATGAATGGAATAAACAAAGAATGCATGCCGCGATAATTTGGTTTGTACATTTTTATCATAGGTAGACAGTAGTCGATATAGTGACGGATGATATTTCTAAATCTAGAGATAAGATAACATTGTGTTTCATAACGACTGATAAAGTTAATTGGACTGTGCTGGATTTTTTTATACACGAAGCAGAATATTGCGAATTTTCTATTATTGTATAAATAAGGCGAGAAAGACGAATTTGTCCTAAAACACACTAGTCGCGAAATGTAAGGAGTGGAAATAAGGACAAGAAGTTGATCTAATTTCATTCAATTAGTGTATAACCTATGGCGGGCAGCCTTTCTCGACAGAAACTTAAGAAAAATGCAGTTTGACTATCTTTTCCAGGAACAATAAATTTGAGTAAAATTTGAAACAAAAAGGTATATTCTAGTAAATTTCTTAATTATTTCGTCTATCCTTATATGTGCAAGACCTAAAAAAAACTTGTATTTTTTTTAACAAAACAGCGAGTATCATATGTTTTATGCATTTAATAATGATTTGCGATTTAAAAAAATAATTACCTTTGACGACGCACCGCTACAATCCACTTTCTTTTCCTCTCTAATTCGTAAGGTTGTCCAGGAAAACGGTAAAATTGTAATTCTGGATTTTGACCATCTATATTTTCATAGTTAACAACACAACACTTACGCCTCGATTGCTTCTTTTTCATTTTATTTAGTAACAAATCCTTATTAAAATTAATTTATAACATTTCACACTGAGGCTTCGACCTACTCAAGATTTAAAAAAAAACAAACACGAGATGGCGCAATTGTTGCCCGCCAAAGATATTTTACTAGCGTATTGGTGCCAGGCAGGTTTCTATTTTATCTAGATCCCAAAATAAGAGACGAGCGATTTATATCCAGACTGGATCATTTCCTAGCCCTGTAACTAATACTTCTGTTAAATAATATCCGTTAGGTTCCAGGAAAAATAAATTTAATATCGTCAGGTCTGACGATTTTAGTGGCCACTGGCTTCCATAGACCGTGAGTTCCTATCGATTTGCTTTCCCTTTATTTAAGAAAACTCTGCCTGATTCTACAGCCAGATGTTATGAAATAACTGCAATGCACAAGCAAGAGGTTCCTCTCTTAGAAAATGCTTTGGTTTGTGGCCGAATTTACTATAAGAGGATTCTCATTTGTTTAATAGAGGGTGTATTTGTTATTTGATATATCATTATTAACAAAATGGCTTTCATGTGTCCTGGTGTGAAAATATGGTTATATTTTTCTCCCATAACAATTTCTGCAATAAAATCGTTTTGGGGATAATATACAATACATGCTCTAAGACTTTAAAGTTTATTAAATAAATAGTTAAAAACGAATAATCCATTGTCATCTGTTCCATCCATTGGTATCTGCATGAATAATCCATTGGATTTTCTTAGCTTAAGTTCGAAATATTGCAGAACATAGCCTATGGATATATCTAATGAGGTCTTTTACCTTATCAGATCGAACTATTTTTGATACATATTTTCTCTTTTTGGCACTGTATAATTCTACATCTAATCGAGTGAACAATTTGTGATTCAGCACATACTCGTAGTCGTCAGGATACCTCTCCATATTAATAAGTTTTGCCAGATTTGCTACTACTACTATTTTATTAGTAAAAATATACCAATAATAACAATTCGATTACAGTTTAACAAAATAATAATATATATATATATATATATATATATATATATATATATATATATTTGAAAAACAGGAAGTAGCAATACAATATGGTCTACAATAGTAATACAATATGATACTACAATAGTAATAGAATATGGTATACAATATGGAATGGGTCATTTGCACCCATGGCCAACTTCATAGTCTATTACTTACTGAACAAAATCTTCATGTATAAAGGCCCTTCTTGCTAATAATCTTATACCATATTAAAAATGATATAAGAAATATTGTTGCATGAAGTGGATAGAAAAAATAATTATCTCTCCAATTGTGGAACAATATTTTTGTTCCACAATGTGGAACAGTACTTTTCTTTGAAAATATTATTTATTGTTACCGCGACTAGTTCGATGAACCAAGAACTCAGATTTTCATTAATATAGTTCTGCAGTCCATTTTATTTAACATTGACAGATGACTAGTTTTTCACTAATACAGATTACACTTTTCTTAATGCGCAATTTGCCAAACAAGGTGACACCATAGAGAGGTGGCGGATGTTTTAATCATCTCCCGAGCTCCACCTTTCGGTGTTAATGGAAAACTAGTATCTTGTCTTTGTTATTGCACCACAGTTCCAGTCCCTTCTCATGACTATTTAACTTTATTAAAACGTCAGACAACTGTCAATCAATAATATCCAGATTTTTTATCCAGACAACAGTCCTATTAATTATTTGTATTTTAGTAGCCAGTATTTTCTTATTTAAAATGGTTATTTGGTTATTTTTAATAGTATTAGATTAGTTATGTTAGTTCTAAGAGGTCATTTGTAATTTTTCAAGTACTACTATTGGAAAATCAGCAAACTAGTTCGTTATGTGTTGCTTGCAAATATATTTATGCTATATAACTATCGTTGCTCTTAAATTTGGCTTCAGAAAAATATATCGTTTATAAATTTGTATAATTATTTATAAGTAGATCAGTGCCTATTTGCTTTTGTGTAAACATTCATTCGAGATTGAGTTTATTGCTAATTTGTGCTCACCCAGTATACGTGATTATCTACGTCTTTATTTACTTTTGTCGTAATCTATAATAAATATTTTTATCCAAATATGTACAGCACGATCTGCAAATAACAGTCATATAGATAATTTTGTAGCTATCTTTAGTATAAATTATGATGATCTTAGACAAACAATTTTTACTTTTGATTTTTTCCTTGTACAATACCATTGTCCTTAACAGATTATCTCATTCATTATTATATTATCACCTGTTAGTTCAGTTCGTTGAAAAGAGGGATAGTTTTATCTCATGTAAGACTCGTAGTCTTGCATCAGATAAAAGTAAGTCCAAATTTAAAACAATGAAAGTATATTTGAGGTTTGAAAAAGAAATTAAACTTACTTGAGTTTTTATAAAGCGATCTATAAAATTTATTTAATCTAAAATTTAAAATACATCGATCTATTTAGAACTTCATTTGAGGTGAATGAAGTTCTATTAAAATAACTGTCAAAAATTGTGAAATTTTAGTATCTTCAAGATTTTATTATATTATGGGCATTTGTCCAAATATTCGATATGGTACGTACATATGAAGCTGACAAGATAATTTTTTTTAAACTTATTTAATTTCTTTTCAGTTCTCCTTTTCTTGGAGACTCTACCAGTAGAATTTGTATAATTTATATAGTTCTGCACAAACATGACAATACAAAAAGTCAACAGAACTTTAATCATTTGAACGATAAATATATCTACCCTTAATGAAGAAAGTAATGAGACACTTTCGATACGTTCCACTGAAATATACAAGCAGCGATGAATTAATTACGCTCTTGGCCTCAAAATGGTTGCACCCTCTATTGACCAAGAGCAAATTGTATCATCATTTGATTTAATTTGATCATATTGTATCATGTGTTGTATAAAATTTTGTAAGGCATAAGATACGGCACCAAAACTGATTATATTCTTATACCACTAGGATTTCCACTATTAACCTCATCATAATGAGGTCATCAGTCCTAAGACGGGTTGGACGCTAACCTCCAGCTTCTCTTATCTTGTGATAACCTACGCATTTCGCTAATTGTGCTACAACCTACATCCCTTACTATTCGCGAGCAGTAGTCTAATTTAGGTCTACCTCTGCCTTTCTTCACTCCTATTTCTGCCTCCAAAATATCATAGACTATTTCCCCATGTCTCAGCAAGTGGCCTACCATTCTATCTCTTCTCTTCTTTATGTTTTTCCACATACTTCTTTTCTCGCCGACTTTCTCTAATACTTCTTCGTTTCTAACCCTATCAGTCCACGGTATTTTCATCATTCTTCGGTACTACCACATCTCAAAAGCTTTTAATTTCTTCCTACTTGCTTCCCCTACCGTCAACCGTATAGTGCCGTGCTCCATACATACGTTTTCAAAAATCTCTTCCTTGTTTCTAAGTTTATTACCCTCGAATATAAAAGTGCTTTATTTTTGTTAAAAGCTACTCGACCCTGCGCTACTCTTTGTTTTATATCTTTATCGCTTCATCCATCCCAATTTATTTTACTTCTTAAGTAAGTGAAGTCTTTAACTTCCTCCAATCTTTCATTATTAATTTGTACTTTCGTTCTTGCTCTGCTCTCGTGCCCTCTGCACACTAACACTATTAACCTACCGAAAATTAATTCATTTATACCAGTAGAACTTCATTATTACTATGCTACTTCCATTGAGACTTAATTAGTTTAAGACACAAACCATTTCCAAATAAATGAGCATGTGTATTTTCGCTATCAAGATCTATCACCGACGCCGACGTCAGGAGACGAATTAACCTCAACCTGTAAATTTTGTCAAATCTTTATTCGTGCATCCTCCATCTAATCCGTATTATGTAGGGAGGGATAATACGGATTAGATGGAGGATGCACGAATTCTACGAATATTTCTTCAACACGAGTCTGATTGTTGTGGGATTCCCGAACCTACTCCTTTAGGTTGTAGGGGCACTTGTGATAATTTAAAACAATTGTTTTAAATTATCATAAAAATTCCCTTTAAAAGGGAATTGTTTCAAATTATCACAAGTGCCCCTACAACCTGAAGGAGTAGGTTCGGGAATCCCACAACAATCAGACTCGTGTTGAAGAAATATGGGTGTATAACCCGTGGGGTCCAATCACTAATGGACCCCACGAGATTATGTAGAAGTATCTTCTACATAAATCTCGACTAAATATCTGTAACTTTTGCCAGTCCATTGACATACAAGATATTGGAAGTAATTGGTGTGTCATCCATCCAAATTGTAGTCATGACAACAGCTTTATTTAGGTTCTTAGTATGGATATGTGCGGTGCCAAATTAGCTTGAGTATATATTGGCTTCAGATGGTATTAGTTGATTATATATTTGTTAAGTAATATATTTCAAAATGCAGAATAATGTGTATATTTTATTTGCGTCAGATTCGGCAAGAATATTATTCCAATTTATCTGTTTTGACATCGAGAAAACAATGTTTTGTTATGTTTAGTATATTATAGCCAACAACAAGCAGTGTCATCACGTCAGGAATATATCTAGAAATATCTACATTATTACATAGAATATTTATATAGAGAGAATATTTATATTAGAGTTTATATAGAATACTTCACATTTTGGAAATTGGCCAAATATCAACTATTTGTATTTAAGACATACATTATATAAACTATATTTGTCTAGAATGCATACTAATTTATCTAAGTTATTAAATGTTAAATCTAATAGTTGAAAGAGTAGTGTAGAAAGTTGAGGGTTTGGCTTTGGTTTGTCTTTGTAGTTTCCTTTGTTTATATACATTTCATTATGTAATTATATTATGAATAAGTTTGAAAATAATATGTATAGTGCTAAATAAATATTATTATTAAAAAAAGTTGAGCGGAGTTGTATCATTAAAAAGAAATAGTAACGAAACCCTTTCTACACTTTTCCCCGACTACACAAAAATAAATAAATTTTTGGAAATTATTATGACCTTGGCTTCAGATTGGTCTCAACGTCTATTGATCAAAAGCATAGTTAATTTAAAAATTAATTCAGAATGCATTCAGTATTCAGCAAACATCGAAATATTCTCATTGTATTTTATCTTGATGGTAAATACATTAACTGAGTTACCAATTTAACTATTTTATCATACGGAATATACTTACTATGACAATCTAGAAGCGGCAGTGAAATATTCCAGTAAGCACCTAAGCATTTGAGGCTTTTCGTCCTACTACCCGTATCAGGAAAATAATATCCTAGACAACAACTAAATACTGCAAGGTCATCAGTCCTGTAAATAATACAAATATGTTACTAGGTTAGGTATTGCACATTAATATTGTAATGCATAAGAATATTATAGTACACTTTTAACCACACATTTTGGAATAGTGCCCAAAAGCTTTGTTGCAAATAAATTTTCGATTTCGATTTTATAGACGTATATTCTTATATCAAATTTCAAGTTACAGACCCTTACAATCTATGTCATTTTCTTAAAATAAACTTAGGTTAATGTACGTACATATTGCAATTTAGATTCCCAATTACTTGAATTTAGTCTTACTTCTTTCTGGATTTAACCCTACATTCATCTGAGATCATCATCATCATTAGGTCATCAGTCCTAAGACTGGTTGGACGCTAACCTCCAGCTTCTCCTATCTTGTGCTAACCTACGCATTTCGCTAATTGTGCTACAACCTACATCCCTTACTATTTGCGAGCAGTAGTCTAATCTAGGCCTACCTCTGCCTTTCTTCACTCCTATTTCTGCCTCCAAAATATCGCGGACTATTCCCCCATGTCTCAGCAAGTGGCCTACCATTCTATCTCTTCTCTTCTTTAAGTTTTTCCACATACTCCTTTTCTCGCCGACTTTCTCCAATACTTCTTCGTTTCTAACCCTATCAGTCCATGGTATTTTCATCATTCTTCGGTAACACCACATCTCAAAAGCTTATAATTTCTTCCTACTTGCTTCCCCTACCGTCCAGGTTTCGCAGCCGTAAAGTGCCGTGCTCCATACATATGTTTTCAAAAATCTCTTCCTTGTTTCTAAGTTTATTACCCCCGAGCATAAAAGTGCTTTCTTTTTGTTAAAAGCTACTCGACCCTGCGCTATTCTTTGTTTTATGTCTTTATCGCTTCTTCCATCCCAATTTACTTTACTTCCTAAATACTTCCATCCCAATCTTTCATTATTAATTTGTACTTTCGTTTTTGCTCTGCTCTCGCGCCCTCTGCACACTAATACTTTAGTTTTGTTCTTATTCACCCTCATTCCGTATTCCTCTGTCAACACTGCCTCCATTTCGTTCAATGCTGATTCTAATTCCTCCTTACTAGATGCTAATACTGCTATATCATCCGCGAATCTCAGCATTTTTAGTTTCTGTCCCTGTACTTTAATCCCGAAATCCACTCTATCTTTTACCACATTAATCGCCTCTTCGATGTACAGATTAAAAATTAGTGGTGATAGCGTACATCCTTGTCTTACTCCTTTCCTAATACCTACTTCCCTTTCCTCCCCTTCTACTTCTATAACAGCAGTTTGCTCTATGTATAGATTGTGTACTACTCTCCTATCTCTATACTTCATTCCCGCGCTCTTTAGTATCTCGAACATTTTTTCCCATCTTACGTTATCAAAAGCTTTTTCTAAATCTACAAATCCTATATAAGCGTTCTTTCCTTTTTCTATTGTTTTCTCTAACATTACTCTTAGCGCCAGAATAGCTTCGCGAGTTCCCCTATTTCGCCTAAACCCGAATTGATCTTCTCCTAGTATTTCCTCCGCTCTATTTTCCATCCTCTTCTGCACTATTCTAGTTAAGATTTTTGACGCATGGGAAGTTAGGCTAATCATTCTAAAGTTCTCGCATTTGTCGGCTCCTCTCTTTTTCGGTATAGTAACGATAATGTTCCTCTTATAATCCTCCGGCATCTCGCCCGTTTCGTATATGTATTTTACCAGTTCAAACATCCTATTTACTACTTTCTGTCCCGCACATTTCAAAATTTCCGCCTGTATTTTATCTACACCCGGCGCTCTATTATTCTTTAGCCCCCTTAGTGCTATTTCAAATTCCTCTCTCAATATAGGTTTTCCTACATCTTCCCTATCGATGCTAGATTCTTCCTCTAATATCTCTCCTAATTTCTGACCCTCGTATAAATTTCCTAAGTATTGCTTCCATCTATCCGCTTTCTCCTCTCTTCCTATCAGTATGTCCCCCGATTGACTCCTAACATTTCTACTTATTGTTCCTACATCCCTGAAGTTCCTCTTAATTATTTTGTAAGCCTCATCGGTCTTACCTACTTGCAACTTATCTTCTACTTCTTTGCATTTCTCCTCTATCCATTGTTCTTTCGCTTTTCTACATTTTCTAATGATTTCCCACTTTATTGCCTTATACGTTTTCAGTCCTTCTTCGTCTCGTCTGTTTTTGTAGCCTCGTCTCTTCTGCATTAAGTTTAAGATTTCGTCCGTTATCCAGGGCTTCCTAGCTTCCCTTTTATCGTGCCCTAAAACGTCCGTAGCCGCGGAAGCTAGACTATTCTTGATACCCTCCCACTCAGTTTCTGCGTTCTTGATTTCGTCCTTACTCGTTTTATTTATTAATTGATCTGTTTTCTCCTGGAACTTATCTTTCATATTCTGATCCCTCAATATGTCTACATTTATACGTTTCTTATCCTTCAACTTTAATCTAGCTTTCATGACTACCAAGTTGTGATCGCTGAGATATCATCTGAGATATCACAAGTTAAATCATCCCATTTTAGATTTCCAAGGAGTGATCGATAAGGCAAGTTGTAACAGCATGCCAAAAGTAAAGTAAATTGACATGTTTTAGAGAATTTTACTGTTATTTTACTTTACAAGATATTCCACAGTTCCTTTTAAGAATATCTGAAAAATTCAATTGTTTATGACTCCAGAATTAATCACTCTAGATCCCGAGTATTAGATATCTATAAAATTTTAATTAAAACACCTTCCATAAAAGATAAGTATCACTCGACCTCTGTTCCTTGCAATAATTTGTGAAGGGGTGACTTTATCTCCTGGTCGGTTACCTACCAAGGGGTTAAGTTATTCAACTGAATTCGTCCCATACTTAAACGTCCCTTCCGAAATAAAAATTAACTTATTTCAGGAATTTATCTTTAAAAAATAAGAATCGCCTTGGGATTTTTTAAAAGAAAGCACCGTATATAATGAATTTTTAATACATTTAGATAGTCTTTTTAGAAAATACTGCAGGCGTAAACAAAGTATATGTTTTTGTATGTAATTTCAATCAAGCATCAAAATAATATTTGCAAATATTCTAATGTATATGAAAGTTATGAATATTTTTCGGTAATAAGATAAATAATAATATTCATAAAGTTCATATGAAAATAACTGTGACTGTTCACTGAAGTAACAACTCAACAAGTTAAACTTAAAAGAAGATAGAGGGCAGCGTTCTCTTCAGTAACACTTTATGTTAATGAATACGTATATACATTGTAGAACAGAAGTCAGAAGAAGTTTTTCGAAAAAAGATAACATTAAAATTTTTATGACGAGGAAGAACTACATACGTATGGTTATGGGGAGGAACTACAGTAGAGGTTTGGCTCTCTTTAATGAAACTTATCAAGATCGTCCGCCTATAACACGATTTATTGTCAATAGAATTGTAGTTAAATACAAAGAACATGGACATTTACGCGATTTACCCAGAGCTGGTCGCCAAGTAACCAATTCAGATACACAACTTGATATTGTAAGAGTTGTTGAAAATCCAAATTCCAGTTCCAGTCAGATCGGCTTGGATATGAATTTGAAACATGCTATAGTGCTCAATGTTTTACATAAACATAAATTTCACCCTTACAAAGTTATATTGACTTAAGAATTGTCAGAAGATGATTTTGATCGTCGAGTGCAATTATGTGAGGAAAGGAGTAATTACATTGTAATAATGACAATATGTTTGCGAAAACTGTTCTTTGTTCGAAAGAAGATACCTTTTTTTATTAATGAAACTGTAAATAGACAGAACTGTAGGTATTGGGCTTTACACAATCTGCGATGGATGCAGCAGTCACATACTAAATCTCCAAAAAAAGATAACATTTTCGGACTGGATATAATTGATAGAATACAGAATAAATTTATTTTGAGAGTAGCACATTATCAACTATTTAATGGGCAATAATCTGAACCAGTGGCGGCTCGTGATGAAATGAAACGGGTGTTCTGCACAGGGCCGATCCTAGGGTATTGGTCGCCCGCGTGCAAATTTTAAACGTATCCAAACTACTGGCGTCGTAGGGGCCGCAAATAAATTGCGCCGCAAGCGAAAATTTTGAAAATTTTTAAGGTCACGCGTTTTCCTGATACTTCAGAATTTTTATGTAAAATCCGTTTATACAAAAATATAGACTTTCACAAGAAAATTTTTTGGAATTTAATACCTCTTTGAAGAACATTCATGTTTGCCGTCATATTCTTTGGTTAAGAGAAAAGGCTTGTAAGGTGAATTTTCTACTAGAGGGTCTATAACACTTACAATATTTTTCGAAAGAGTTTCAGCGTCACATTTTGTAGGTTTCAGGTATATCCAAAAACACTCAATCGGTTCACCATCGAGAATATATCTTAAAACTACCACTAACTGAGTTTTTGCAGATACGTCAGTTGTTTCGTCTGCCATAACTGCCAAAAATGAAGGTTTGTTAACTTCTTTAATTATTTCTTCATGACATACTTTTAATATACAGTCTAAAAGATCATTTTGTATTTCTTTAGAGGTTCCTTTAAATACTGAAGCATTTTGTAGATGCTCGCTTAAAGTTACATCAAGCTCAGCAGAAAAATTTATCAAACCACGAAATATCCCCGGGTTTTGAGAGGTTTCAGCTTCGTCATGTCCTCGCAGCGCCAGTTCAAAGGCCCCACAAAACTTTATGCAGTTTATAATTTTTGACAAAACGTATCTCTTTTTTGTCACATTATCATTATGCTTTTGCACATTTATCCAATAAGCTGAATCTAGCTGCGCTTTAATATTAGTTGTTCCTAATAAAGCTAATTCCATTGTATTATGTAGATGGCTTTTGGAGTTGTCGTGCTCTTTTATTTTTTCAGTTAATTGCACCAAATCTGTCACCCCTACCTCCGTCCATGTATTATCACCGCCAAAAAGTAAACAAGGAAAACAAAATAACGCATTTTTTTTTGTTGCACCCACAAATCCAATTGTTCTTCGAATAAATGTCTCTATTAAATTGACGTTTATATGCTTTTCCGCGGCTAACACCTGCAGTCTCAATAACAATATCGGGCAATGGCCTACCATTGTTTTTTAAATCAAGTTTTTCTTCATAAGAGTATTTAAAAAATCACTTCACATGAACTAAATTATAATCTAAATCCATTGTCACTATCACAGTATATAAATATTAATAATTAGAACAATAAATCACTACACAAATTCACAAAATAGTATTTAAAATCTCAAATTAACACGAAATACGAAATAGGTACGATTTACGCCCGCCCGAGGAGTAGGAAGGAGTAAACATTCACTGATGTTGCCTTAGCTGGAAAAAATACTCACTGACCGTGTAAATGCGCGCATTTACGAGGGCCAAGTATGGATTGTCGCGGGAGTTGAGGGGGAGTACGGGTGTGCCGAGCCGTGCTGAAAACTACTTCGTGTGGCCCAGTTCAATGTACCGCGACGCGCTCGCGTAGAGACCCAGATCATTCATCTGGTCTACTACTCAATAGAGCACGGCGGGCAGAATGCGACTTTAACGCAATAATTTGGTTAGCTGCACCAACTAACCAAATTATTTTATTAATAAATTTTAGTAATTATTATGTCGCAAAAATATACAAATATCTAATTTTTTTGGCAGTTCTGCAGCTCTACAGCACCTATACACCAGCCTGAACATATTATTAGTTAATGTTTTTATTTTGCTTTATGCGACTAGATAACATTTTTATAACAATATTAAAAAAATGTGGTCTTTTACAGTATCGAACAAAATATATAGGTTGATATTAAAATAGAATGCGTCCCCTTTAATAATGCAAACGTACATCACTGTACATAGAACGGAAATTTTAAAATACGTTTTGACTCGATATACGAGGGTTTTTACAAGAAAAAATATTCTGCAAAATTTTTCAGGTGTTCCAGACTTCTTCTCCACAGTGTATTTTGTTTTATTTCTCTGTAACCTGTTTTATAAATTCTCTATTCCCAATTGAATCAATCTTATTTGATTTCATGATGTAGCTATTATTTTTTATTAATCTATTTTTCCATTATCTCTTTCCTTCTCCTCAGTTGCTTCTATTATTCAATATTGAATTTATATGTCTCTTCTCCATATTCTTTCTGTTTTCGTTTTTTAGATTATATTCTCACATTTAAATTCTTTGCTCATAACATTCTTTTTATCAATTACAATATTGTTATGGACAACAAATTGAGGGAAATTTATACCTCTATATATAACTATAATATATACTATCTTATTTTCAAATAACTATTTGGAGTTAAAATAGAGCAGCGTAATGTGATTTAAATAACAATATAATATTTCTAATTTGATTAAATATTAGTATACATACCTAAACAACATGTATCCATCCCTGGGGATAGAAGGGGTAGGACATCCAACTGCAGAGTAATACAATAGGAAACCCCTTCGGGGATTGATTACAGCGGTCGAAGTCAATGTGACTTCAACGGTGTCGGTTCCTGAGATGATTTTTGCTGGGGGATATTCTTGACGACAAGATGAGTATATTACTTGACCGGTGTCTTTTATTTCTAAGATATCCGTACATTCGTCTTCAGAATTCACATTATCAACTAAAAGAAATAGTCTTATCTCAAATACCATTCAAATGGCAGTCCATTTTAGTAGTTCAGAAATCTCTGATGTTTCAAGAGTATTAAAATTTTAAAATTTACACATTTAATTTACTTTCTTTGTAGAAGCAATTATTTATAGAAGAAAATTCCATGAAAAGAGCTTTTTATGAAAGATATTCAAAATAATCAAATAACTTTAAAAATACATATAATAGCGGAATACTTATTTTATGGCTATTCAGTTTATATATTAATAATATGTAGCATACAAAAAATAAGAGATGTAATAGAGCGTTGCATCTGGAAACAAATAGGTAATTTCTTAAAGGTAGAAGTGATACCTTTCCTTTTTTCATTTGCGACTTATTTAACATTCTTAGTTTATATAGTTTCTCTTATTCTATACCAGAAAAAGTAGAAAAACCAAATAGGGAAAGTTAAATAGGAAGTGTAGCTACTTCCTATTTAACTAATTTAAATTTCAGGTAAAACGTCATTTCAATCATTAAGAAATTATTTATTTGTTTCCAGATGCAACACATAGACAAGTGTGTAAAATTTATGAGACTATTCTTGCCGTAATATTTTATTATATCTCCTCTAAGAGTTCAGTTATTCCGAAATTTCCTAGTAAAATTTATTAATTTGTACAATGTTTGTACTCCCTTGTTCATTTATCAGAAATTAATGACTACAAACTTGGTTCATAAAATTTCGATTATTTCATAATAATAACGTAACGTAAAGTATATAAAAAAACTTGATGATGATGAATGATTTAGAATTGCCTGAGAAACAGAAATAAAAAAAGAATACTCGTAATAGACATAAAAAAAGAATGTGGTTATGCACAGAGTTAAGTCAGATTCTGTATTGGTGCCTAAATCGTTAGACCTTAATAATAAACCTATATAGTGAAATAATTGTTTGATTTTCTAATTATATTAATAATTATCTATTTGTAATAATACCATTTTATAAATATTGTTATGTAAATATGAATGATAAGTTGTAAATACTATTATTATTATTTTTTAATCTATGGCCCAGAAGATATATGTATCAAAAACATTTTTAATCATGGATAATTGTGGATAATTTTGACAAAAGGCTCGCCAGCTAGATAATTACCAAATAAAATATATATGTTTTTGCATTTTCAAAAAAATTAAAAATGATGATTTCTATGGGGAAGTTTATCACCTCACCTTATTTGAACTTACCAATAAGAGAAACATCCAACAAGGACAGTCGAATTTTCTGCTGGGAAGGTGCCGTTATCCTCCACCGACATACCTGCTGACCCGAGTAGAATCTGGGATAGCCGGGGTTATGAATGAAGCCCTCAGATACACCCTTTGTAAGTTCAGTAGGCAGCACGATATCGCTGTTACAGTACTTCTTAATCCTGTCCTCTAGAACAAATATATCTTGTTTAGGGAAACGTTAAACGCGAGATTAAAGTCTACCGGAAAGTTCAAAAGTTCCATTTAGTTCGTCCAATAAATCCCTGGTATTAAGTAAAAGCCCGACCCATATTTCTGTGTAATAGGAAGGGAGAGCGATGGGGCTGACATTTTAAGTTAAGAAGATATAGGCCATGAAGGGGTTACAGCACAATTTTACAAGGGAGGGTCTGTAAAATGTTTGTTTCAAATCAACCTCCGTATGGCAATGGAGTACACTTAAGGTATTTAGTTATTTTTGTTACTATTTCTTTGTTTTTTTTTCTAATTTAAATTTAAATTATATGTTGTTATTCGATGTCTTGATTATTAAATTTAGTACAGTATTTCACATACATACATATTTGTGCCGTACATATCGGTCTCTAATAAAAGATGCACACCTTTCCCGCGTATAACTGATAACACAGGCCAACACAGATTTTGTGATCGGATTTTTTTTGACTTTTTGTCTTAGTTACATACCATGAACTGCAGAAACACTGCTTTTTTGTTTTCATCATGCACCAGTATTTGTAAATGTATATTGTAGAATAATTTGTAGTTTTTAAAACCGAGGTTCTATAAAATAAAATTTTGTCTCAATCTTTGCGGCGCCCCTGTGTTTAATCGGTTTCAAACGTACCGGGTTAGTCACCTAAAATTTACCCCCCCTTTATTTCTCTTAATTTCAATCGAATCGCAAAATTCAAAAAAGGATTTTACATGATTTTTTATAAATTTTTTGAATATTTAAACAAATTTTCAAAAACTCTACAAATAGAAAGGGGGCGAACATTTTATAATTTTTTTTAAATGGAACGCCCTGTATTTTTTACTTAAAAAAGTTACACACAGTTTTCTGATCACAAAAATATATAATTGTTGTATCTTGGTAAGTATGGTTCTTGAGATATTCATACAAATATATAGTCACATCACAGGAATAAGTTTGGCATAAGACCATAAATCAGGAGACCTATGTTTTTGAGATATAACGACACAACTTGTTTTTTAAGAAAAAAAGTATGAAAATTCTTTGATGCGGCAACACATAATAATTATGATAAACAAATAAATCTTTATTAAAAAGACAACAACAAAGTTTAATGAACACAGAACATAAATAACGAAATAATGATAAAAAAACAATGCGCAACAATAAATAACATAAAACCAATGAACTTTATTAAAATTAAACATATCTATATGTTCTCCACGTATCCTCCGTTTCTATCAAGGCACCAAATTTGGATTTAAAAATTCTATTATGTTTAGACGACCCGCTATTTCAAATAATTAAACGGGAAAATAAACTTCTGGACGATGTTTTTACAACAATATACTTGAAAAGTCTAAACACTGGAAATAATATACAGCGGGGTATTTTTGGAAAATTACCAATACATACATACGCTGGCTATTTTTAGGATAAAAAAACATAAATTCATCTTTGTGCGTAATCTAGGGTTTTTTCTATGGTCTTATTGTAACTCAAACAAACCATTAATAAAATAATAATAATAATATATAGTTTATTTGTAAAGAATAAATAAATACATGGTATAGTTATAATTTAGATGAATTTTTAAAGATTTAAATTGACGTATGTAATAACTGGAATAAACTATTTTTCGAGTATTCTTTTTGATTGATAGTAATAGTAATACGTGATAGTAAGACTTGAAAGTAAAGTAACAGAATATTGTTGGTTAATAACAATATTATGACAATACCAAAACGTTGGCAGTAAGTTTCTTATAACACAGGGATTATTCAAAGATCAAGAATAATTAATATCATGTTTTGTAAAACAATAACGAAACATCACATCACTGATTGTGAGAATATCACATTTGTAACAAATTTCCAATATCTAGTTGATTTTAAAGTTTAGATAAACCAGGCACGATATTTTATAAAAATGTTAATATGTCTCACCTCAAAATTATTTACTTACAATAAAGAAATACTTCACAATTAGTTCTCCATAGATCTCATATTTAGTCACCACTGGTGCATTGTACAAATAATTTGTGCCTATCATATAGGGTTTTGGAACTAGAGGATTTGAGTTGAGGGTCATCTGTGTTCTGTCAAAGATCAGGGCGTCTATATTTAACGGTTGTCGTCTATGTATATACCATACGACGACAACATGCGAACGATTAACAGTTCAACAACGAATAGTTTGTGTACACTGTTTTATGAAATTGAGCGATCATTTACACTTACATTAAGAAAAATTTGCACAAAATTAGGACAAAATGAAGCGCCTACAGTGTTAATAGTTCGTAACTCAATCAAGAAATTTAACGAGACGAGTTCTGTTATTGATAAGGCAACACCGATACGTCATCGTCGTGGTCGGTCACGTGAAAATATTGCTGCAGTGAGAGAATGTACGAGTATATGGGAGTATTCAAACACATCAATTCGACATCGTCCACAACAATTGAATCTACCAAGAGCCACCACGCATCGGTTTTTAAAGAAAGATCTGCATCTCTCAATATACAAAATTTAGTACAACAATTAAAAGTTACAGACCATTTACAACGTCATATACTTGTTAATTGGGTGTTATTTCCACATTTTCATCTGGTGGGATACGTCAGGAAACAAAACAGTCGAATTTGTAGTGCTGAAAATCCACATGCCCTTCACAAAAAAGAAATGCATCCACAGAGATGCACGACTGTGTGCATTTTGGAATGGTGGACCATACCTTCAAAATTAAGCTGGTAATTCTATCACAGTAAATGGGGAACGCTATTGCGACATATTGACGTCGTATGGTTCATAGATGACAGTCGTTAAATATTGACGCCCTATCTATGACAGAATATAAATAGCGCGTAATTCAATTCCTATAGTTCCAACTGTGACACCCTATATCGTCAGGTTTCTACTGTGCCATCTTGATGTTCGTACGAAAGTTTAGTTTAGATTGAAAAAAGTTATTAAGCAGTTTTTTAAGCACTAATGTGCTTGTCCTTTCACATCGACTATACCTTGCATTAGCTAATTTAGTTGTAGAAATAAACTGGTGTTAAAGAATTGTAAAGGAAATGGTAAATGCCTTTATGTAGAATGTATAAAGTATTGAAACGTAAATGGATTTATGTATGCATTAAATTATCATTTTGAATGAGTTTATATTAGTATAATCTGAAAAATAATATATAGCTTCCAAATAAAGAGTACACAAAGCTTTAAAAAGGTGTAATGTAAACTAATACACGATGTACTCATTTTATCTATATATAAGTTATCTATATATAAGTATATATATATATATATATATATATATATATATATATATATATATATATATATATATATATATATATATATATATATATATATAGATTTTCGACAACAAGGGTCATTAAAAAAATTTTAATTCATCTTTAAAACCTCTAAGTGTCAAAATCGGCTATGAAAATACTTTCATTCGGTGTTCACTTCATTCGATATTTCATCAATATATTTAATTTGAAATTCTAACACATATTAGAAACCGATATTTGGAGTACCATACTTTAAAAATAATAATAATAATATTAATTACTTGCTCTTCGAGAACATACATACGAAAAGAAATATATTTTATATAGGTTATTTATTAATTAACTTTTAAAAACAATTTCTTATATTTAATTTATATAATTATGGGTTATGTTAGAGTTATTATTGAATTGGAATAGATATCTCCATTTAAGGGGTTTCCTTAAATTGTGAAAGTTTTCATTCGTAAACATTACTCCTAAAGACATGATCCTAAAGGTAATTTTGCTGATTAGTAGATTTATTTTATTAGTAGATTTAATATTTGATTTTAAATAAATAAATAAATACTAAAAATTAAAATATAGTATATAGATTATATAATCAGCGTATATAAATTATATACTATAGTAATAGTATAATATATAATATACTATAATAATAGTAAATAAATAATAAAAGTCTATATTTGCCACCGTGGAATCATTTTATGATGTTTTAAATCCAAAAGGACAATTAGAAAATAAAAAATATATCTAAGTATTATTTTATTCGTAATAAACACCTTTTCATTGGCTGCATCATTTTAATACATTGATTTCAGAAATGACCTGCAATCAGTCTTGACTTTATCTATTTTTTAATTGTTTACAGATGAGTAAATTGTAGAAGTAATTAGTGTTTTTTTTCTCACCAATTTTCTCCTTTCCTTTCCTAATATAAAATGTAAACTGAAAATACTGCAATGTGTCGTAAATGCTGCATTTATTCCTCTAAACAAAAATATATCGACCAATTTAAATATACCATATACATAGGGAGTTTAATTCTAAAGTTGATATAAAAAATTATCTTCAAAATTCGAATCGCTATGTTTTGTTATATTTGTATCAAATATATATTTATATTAAATATACATATAATTTATTGGAAACTGAGTAATCTGTATTTAAAATAAAGTATTCAGTGGACAATAAACTTTGTTTTTATTATGACGCATAAATTCAACAAATAGCATACATAAACTCGAGAGGTAGGATATTGATATATTACACCGATCAATTGGATTAATAGCGTCTATTGAATGAAAAATGTTTGTAATTATTCTGGCACTCTTTAGTGGAGATATATAGTATGTTTTAATATAATCATTTGTATATAGGTTTAATTTTCTATACTAAATTGATGCAAAATTACTCACCAGTGATACACGCATACTTTATTGTTATATTTCCTAGGCCTAAGTATTCAGACCCTGGACAGTCTTCTGTTAAAATAAAACTACAGTGGTTGACACCAGAACATCTGCAACAATACACTAGAATGAAACAGTATTTATTAAATGCATTGTATGTAATAAGGAAGCCAGTAACAACACTTAACAGACTCAAAAAATACAATGTTATGATAAAATAATGTATATATTCAATTGAACAAAATTTAAAGCCAATATTTTTCAGAAAATGGAAACATTATACTTTATTTTAAATTGAATCTTATCTTATTTTAAACTGAATCTTATTGATTGTTTAATCATCCATTGAAAGTGTCTTTAATTAGAGTTATTTTCTGGGCAATTAGTTTGTGGTATAGGAAATATCCCAGAAAGTTGTCTTGAAGAAGTCATCTGTAAAGAATGACGAAACGATGGTAAGTTTGAGTCTGAGGCGTGATATAATCGCAAAACAAGAACTCGAATCAGCTCGTGGAAGCTTTTTCATTCGAAAAATTAATTATGTTTATCAAACATTCTTGAAACTTTCACAATATATGAGTAATGAGTAGTTAAGAAAATATTAATTTATAGTGTTTAACGTAAACTAATGTGATTATGTTCATGGGTCTACTGGAATTCTAGACTATTGAGCAATATTTGTTCAATTCTATTAATAACCTAATGTTAACAAGTTATTGTGTATTCGAATTTTAAGAATAGCAGCTGTTCCTGAAATAATCTTATACCTTGATAATCTTATATCTTATCTGTTATATCATTCTACAATACAAAATTTAACAAAAGCAGTGACTGTTTCTTGAATGATGTATGTACACTATCTGCTTCACCAATTTGATAGAATATTGAGTCTTTGGTTTTTTACCAACTTCTTTATCAGATCCGGTAAAGGAGTTGCAATATGAACTAGATGTCTGGAGATATTATACTGTATGAATTCGAGTCCTACCAGAGGGAAGTTCCAGCTCTCTCTGGATGATACTATCTGATTTTGATTTTGTACGTAATTGCTAGTTTTTGGTACAGTTGAGCTGAATTAGAACTAATTTTCAGCTAAATTAATTTGGAAAAAATGTCATTAATGTTTTTGTCATTATCTTTTTTTATATATCTTCTGATTCCACAAGATTTTATTATGTAACCATTGATTCTTGCCCATGCCTTTACATTTACCTACTTCGCAGTAATGTTCACAGTATATACATGTTTCCTTTGTCTCGTCTGCTCCCAGGATGTTCATAACAAAGCATTTCTCAAAGAGTTTCTTATGCTATATATATGTCCAATATAAACAGTCGAACGTTGTGATGCCTGACAAAGCATTGCCAATTAGAGTTTTAATGGTAGTGCATTATAAGTCATTATTACGTTGAAAGCTTTAGTATTAGTAAGAGTAACTGTCTGCAGTGGCTTTTCATGACATTATCATGCGACATTCTACAGAAGTAGGTCAATCAAATAAATAAGAAGCCATCAGGTTAGATCAGTCAGGGATCCCTCTATGAGGAAAAATAGTCGTAATATTGGATTCCCAGTAACTGCTTCCTAATCATTTTATCATTTATCAAAATTACTGTTCATCAATCTGGATCATCTTGGATCAAATACATGTATTAAGACGGCCTTATATAAATGTCATTTTGTTTCTTTTTAAAATTTTCAGGACACTTTAGAATTTATTGTAGAATATTTATATCATTGACATTTTTACTGTCTTATACATAACATTTAGAGCACTTAGATATTTGAGATTCAAAGTAAACTATTGATGAATCAACCACGAGAGTTTTACAATCCATTTTATTATGAAACACTACAAGCACAGTATATGACGTAATATAAAACCTATTGGTAGTTTTTATGAGATGAGCGACTAGACATAAACATTTGCTTTTACATAATTTTATTATCAAATAAAATTATTTTAATGGTTTGGGCTGTTAAGTATTTTTAACATCACAAATCAGAAATATTGCTAATGGATATCGATTGACGAGAACTACCACATTCATTTCCTCCTTATGAATGGACGCTAGTAAAATTTAAGATGGTTATATCTCAATAATATAATGAAGCAAGTGATATTAACTAGACATGAACTAATAGATCCATGTAAAATAAGCCAGTGGCTTTGAAACCATATCTCTAGGGATTAATACAAAAACCTGTCTTTTTATTTTTTATAAAATACTAACGATTGATAAAAGCTCCACCTATTTGAGTTTTAATTTCTATGAATTTAATTTTGTATTTCTCAGACTTCTTAAAATTCTGTAACTGTGAAAAATATAAATGTAAGAAAAATGAAAAATAGATTCTATTTATCTCTTAATTGTGAAGTTAATATTTAACAAATATTCCATAAACCGTTTGAAGATTCCTGGGTGGACAACTTTTATTCGAGGACTTTGACTTGTTCTTGTCACTACCCCTTTTTATATGGACCTAGTTCCTTTTTAAAATATGATATGGGTCTCATTATGAAGGTATGATAAATTTAAATTCACCAACTGCTACTGCTGTTTTTCATTATATGAAAATCTACCGAGGTAAAATTAGCAGTTTTGAAGCTGTGAAAATGGTAGAATGGTGATAAAGTGTCACTACTTCTGGAATAAAACTTCGATGTAACTGGTGAAATGTTACATCATTATAATTTTAAATTTTAATATATTTTAATTATACGACTAATACAAATACATCACAACATATTACACTTGATATAGTGTAGATTATTATTCGTACGATGTAATTATTTCATAGTATACATGTGGCCTTTACAGCGACAGTTGTTAAAACTGGTGACGATATGGCTGTTGGTGATTTCTGATGCACAATCTTAAGCCGGGTTCACAGGGAGTCGTGAACCGAGCTAGCGTACTATCAGTAGGCTCAGCGTTTGTGATCACTGCCTAGCGTAAACTATCGCTGGTGGAAGTAGGGGATCGTGTCCGCACTCAAATAAAGGCCGTTTCACCCATGATCGCACCGCATCCGCACCGTGCCAGCACCGCAGATCAGCCCACTGTCGACGACGGTGATGGGAAAACACACTTGTCTGCATCTGATGCATATACCGGCCATGCGGACTGTCTCACGATTGCAGTTCAGTATCATTTTTGAAGCTCACGCAGCCGCTTCGTACTGACAAAATGTTGAGAAGTTTTACAAATAGTGAATTAGGGATGGTATATGTTAATTGGAGGAAGATGTTAATTGGAGAAGATATTATCACAAAAATCGGAGAAGAATGTGGATCCACAACGCATGGAAGAAAAGGTATGTAAGAGAGAGGAGAGGAGAGAATGTTTAATTACCGATTAAGCAGAGCAAGAAGGTTGTCTGAAAATGCATTTGTCATTTTATATCAAACATTTCGAATTTTCATGCGAGTGCTTCAAGGTTCACCTGATAACATAAAAAGTATTATTTTCCACACTCGTTCCTTATATTTACAGTTCCTATATTTTTCGTTCGATTGGTCATATAGCACCGGAATTAATAATATAATAAATGTATTATTAATATATAAATCATCATCATCATGAAGTCATCAGTCCTAAGACTGATTGGATGCTAACCTCCAGCTTCTCCTATCTTGTGCTAACTTACGCCTTTCGCTAATTGTGCTACAACCTAGATCCCTTACTATTTGCGAGCAGTAGTTTAATCTAGGCCTACCTCTGCCTTTCTTCACTCCTATTTCTGCCTCCAAAATATCGCGGACTATTCCCCCATGTCTCAGCAAGTGGCCTACCATTCTATCTCTTCTCTTCTTTATGTTTTTCCACATACTTCTTTTCTCACCGACTTTCTCCAATACTTCTTCGTTTCTAACCCTATCAGTCCATGGTATTTTCATCATTCTTCGGTAACACCACATCTCAAAAGCTTCTAATTTCTTCCTACTTGCTTCCCCGACCGTCTAGGTTTCGCAACCGTTTAGTGCCGTGCTCCATACATATGTTTTCAAAAATCTCTTCCTTGTTTCTAAGTTTATTACCCCCGAGAATAAAAGTGCTTTCCTTTTGTTAAAAGCTACTCGACCCTGCGCTATTCTTTGTTTTATGTCTTTATCGCTTCTTCCATCCCAATTTGTTTTACTTCCTAAATAAGTGAAGTCTTTAACTTCCTCCAATCTTTCATTATTAATTTGTACTTTCGTTTTTGCTCTGCTCTCGCGCCCTCTGCACACTAACACTTTAGTTTTGTTTTATTCACCCTCATTCCGTGTTCCTCTGTCAACACTGCGTCCATTTCGTTCAATGCTGATTCTAATTCCTCCTTACTAGATGCTAATACTGCTATATCATCCGCGAATCTCAGCATTTTTAGTTTCTGTGCCTGTACTTTAATCCCGAAATCCACTCTATCTTTTACCACATTAATCGCTTCTTCGACGTACAGATTAAAAATTAGTGGAGATAGCGTACATCCTTGTCTTACTCCTTTCCTAATACCTATATCCCTTTTTTCCCCTTCTACTTCTATAACAGCAGTTTGCTCTTTATATAGATTGTGTACTACTCTCCTATCTCTATACTTCATTCCCGCGCTCTTTAGTATTTCGAACATTTTTTCCCATCTTACGTTATCAAAAGCTTTTTCTAAATCTACAAATCCTATATAAGCGTTCTCTCCTTTTTCTATTGTTTTCTCTAACATTACTCTTAGCGCCAGAATAGCTTCGCGACTTCCCCTATTTCGCCTAAACCCGAATTGGTCTTCTCCTAGTATTTTCTCCGCTCTATTTTCCATCCTCTTCTGCACTATTCTGGTTAAGATTTTTGACGCATGGGAAGTTAGGCTAATCGTTCTAAAGTTCTCGCATTTGTCGGCTCCTCTCTTTTTCGGTATAGTAGCGATAATGTTCCTCTTATAATCCTCCGGCATCTCACCCGTTTCGTATATGTATTTTACCAGTTCAAACATCCTATTTACTACTTTCTGTCCCGCACATTTCAAAATTTCCGCCTGTATTTTATCTACACCCGGCGCTCTATTATTCTTTAGCCCCCTTAGTGCTATTTCAAATTCCTCTCTCAATATAGGTTTTCCTACATCTTCCCTATCGATGCTAGATTCTTCCTGTAATATCTCTCCTAATTCCTCACCCTCGTATAAGTTTCCTAAGTACTGCTTCCATCTATCCGCTTTCTCCTCTCTTCCGATCAGTATATCCCCCGATTGACTCCTAACGTTTTTACTTATTGTTCCTATATCCCTGAAGTTCCTCTTAATTATTTTGTAAGCCTCATCGGTTTTATCTACTTGCAACTTATCTTCTACTTCTTTGCATTTATCCTCTATCCATTGTTCTTTCGCTTTTCTACATTTTCTAATGATTTCCCACTTTATTGACTTATAAGTTTTCAGTCCTTCCTCGTCTCGTCTGTTTTTGTAGCCTCGTATCTTAATATATAAATAGTAAATGAATATTATTAATTAAAAATTTTAAATATTTGCAACAAAATAGAAAGAAACAATAAAATTCTCAATAGATACACCGCACCGTGCCCATCAAGAAGTAAACTAAACCAGTCGAACCACGTCAGTCGTAGTTATACTGAAGGAGTACCAATATGTCGGTTACTACCATCAAGGGAAGTTGTTCTGTGTAAACTAGGGAAGATCGTGAACCCGTATGTCGAATAAGATAGTCCTAGCGATTGCGCAAAATAAGTAGTGCTCTCGCCGGTTCACGCCTCCGTGTGAACCCAGCTTTAAGTCTGAATGGAGTTATCTGTCGTAAGAAGGAAACGTTAATAGTCATGATCAAGTTTCTCAAAAAATATAATTGTCTAGATGTATTAAACATACTTTGAATTTTTCAATAATCGCTAGAGGGTTTTGCTGCATCGGTATAAATTGACACCTCTACTTAAACTTCTGCCTAAAATCATACTAATATGTACAACACTCTTTGAAACAAACGTTTTTCTATTTAAAGTAAGTCTTATGTGTCCCTTGACACACAAGACTTATTTTATTCATCAAATTCTGTTGATCTATAATTTATGTATACTTTCATATGTTTAAGCAATACTTTACTATTTACGATTTACAAGCGTTTACGAATTTTAAATCAAATTGTATTCACCTAGTAGAGTTATACACATAGAACATATACATTATATGCTAACAATTTATGCCTGTTATATCGCAAAATTAAGAGTCGCGTTATGTTCCCAGCATAAATTTCCGTCATGAAAGCGATATGCGATAAAAACCACTGGTTTTTATAGCATCTAACCAAGTTAGATTCATTTAGACTAAAAAAACAGGATAGTTATACATAAATATATATCTAACTTGAATAACTAGTTATATTTTTCATATAAACATAGTAAGATAACAATGAACATTTTATAAAGGAATTGTAGAAAACCATTCAGTTCCATAAAATAATATAATTTTAGGCTTACGGCAAAACACCTAAAGCTTGTGGAATATTTCATTGAATTGGTATGTACTACTTGTGTATCACTACAATAAAATAAACAGAGTAACGGAAGTGTTGAGTATTTTATAATATTACGTTATTATTATATTTTACATTTGTCATATCTTATTTATTGTCTACATTGTCCACATATTAATAAAACTGACCACCGTGAGTGATTGCATCAGTGGTGTTACACATGGACAACTATGCCACAGCTGCCAAAATGCGCTGTCCCGTAGCCGTCGCCTCGATTTAAATACCTACAAGTAATTCAGTGCACTTCAGTTTAGTTTTGTTGTTTTTCACCAACTATCTACTATATAAATGTAGTTACACATATTATCGAAATTATTACTTAGGTATAATGTAGTTCTAGTAAGCTATGTACCGAGCCGCTACTGATGAGGTATACCAGTATAATATAATATTAATCTTACGTTGTACCTAATCATTAAATAATTATGTTGGTGCACTATTATAACCAAATTTTTATTTTCAATAAAAACTCAATCATGTATTTAGAATAAGAATTACTAGTAGATCCATTAGGTTAAATCCATTTGTCGGTGAGGATTCATCACTTATTAACATGGAATCTTTCACATTAAGACCAGTAAATTTAAATAGAAAACTGGATAATACTATATTATCGAGCTATTTATTTAAATTTTATATTATCGAGCGTTTTACTTAAATTTACTAGTCTTACATAACGTGAATGATCTTCCATATTCAGATATTATGTTCTTCAAATATTATGTTTAATATTATTCACATTTTATGTGTTATTCACAAATATATAGGTAGATATTTTCTAAACTTGCATTTTTAAATTCATATATTTCGATATTTCATTAGAGCAATGTATATTAAAAAGCAGAAATGCAGTAAAGTGTATTCCAATTTAAATGTGTTTTTTTTTCTTTTAAACAATATAGATAGTAAGAACTAATGGTCTATAATCATAATATAATCCATCATAATTAGAGCTGTCAGAATTGAACGTGCTCGAGGCCCTCGCTACACCTTTCCATACGCAAGCCTCAAGTACACGGCACCGATTATACAACTCTAATCATAATATTTATATTACAAAAGTTTTAATACCAAAAGTTGTAATACCAAAAGTTTATACCAAAAGTTTATACCAAAAGGTACTGAAATTTATACCAGATATTATGTTAATTTCATTTCACTACTGGTATAAAGATGTACACCACTGTGCGGTAGAATTCTACCCAGTACTTCCGGTCGTGTGAAATTTTACATGACATATTTCAGACGGTGTACTAATTCCCGAAAAAATAAAATGAAAAGTATGTAATAAACCAGCGTTGATGATTTATAGATTTTGCCGCACGCTGTGAGAAATAAAAGCATGTAAGTCGTGAGCGGGCGTACAATATCTTCTCTAAATCGCCAGATTTTTGCGTTTGTCACTACCCCAACATATGGCTAATTGGGAAAGCCACATGCGCTACAATTCAACGCCGACCAAACGTTGTATCGGCACATTATTACTGGAAAACTTCATAACGATTATTTTAATCAGGGTGGGATAACGACTTAAATCTGCACACTCACTAGACAGGGGCTATTAAAACTGGGACTATGAGGGTGAATATGGAACACTGAATAATGTACCTATTAAGCGTGACCACCCCGTCGCGTATGTTAGAAATTGTAGGTAGTTGATCGTTTAGACTTGACACTAGCGATTAAATGTAAAATAAACAATTTTAAAACCTTAAAACGGACTTTTCCGCACGTATAATATCTCTATCTCGAACTTGAGTGGCCGAGAAAAAATAAACGAATACATAAATGCAGAATATGTGTTTTATGCGACAGTTTTACTTTCTTCATTGGCGACTGCTTCAGTGCCGTATCAATACGTTTGTGATCGAACGAAATTATTTTTCTTTCTCATTCATTCGTATATGATACAGGCCAAATATATGGTTTTTTCGTTCAATGCAGAATCAGCAAAGCGTTAAATGTCTATGTTTAAAATCTCAGAATGAACATAAACATTTACATCGTGCTTTCTCATAACCCATGGACAGTATGCGGTATGTCCCATCCACTTCAAAATGAATAGATGTCACTGAAATGTTCTGGTAGACGTCCCTAATCAGAATCAATCGAAATGCGATCGATCCGACACGATTTAATTGAGTGATTGTGTTAAAAAAAATTCTCAAATAATCCACCATTGTGCTTTCTCATGACCCATGAGAAAGCACAATGGTATATGGTAGAATGTGTTCTATCCACCTCAAAATTAATAGGTGTAGTCCGGGAGACGTCCCTGATCAGAATCAGTCAAAACTCGATCGATTCGACACGACTTAGTTGAGTTATCGTGCTAACAAGAAATTTTAATGCCAACGACATACACACAGACACAAATTTTGTAGGAACCATTTTCTTACTTTTCCGCACTCCACTATAGGTACGCGGAAAAGTAATGTAATCGTGTAAAGAAAAAGTGAAAAAACAAAAATTAGTTTTGGGTTTAATTTTCGTTTTTCGGCTTAAAAACAAAAAAAAATGGTTTTTAGAAATTTTTTGCTGTGTGTGTATCGTTGTCGTTGGCGTTGTTGTCGGTATTTATCCTTGTTAGCACGATAACTCAACTAAATCGTGTCGGATCGATCGGGTCTTGATTCTGATTGAGGACGTCTCCCAGACGACACCTATTGATTTTGAGGTGGATAGAACACACTCTACCATGTACATGGGTCATGAGAAAGTACAATGGTGGACTATTTGAGAATTTTTTTTGTTAGCACGATCACTCAATTAAATCGTGTCGGATCGATCGGGTTTCGACTGATTCTGATTAGGGACGTCTACCAGACGACTATTATTGATTTTGAAGTGGATAGGACACACCCCACCCTGTCCATGGATCATGAGAATGCACGATGGTGGACTATTTGAAAAAAGTAAAACTGTCGCATAAAACACATATTCTGCATATATGTGTTGATTTATTTTTTCTCGGCCACTCAATGTCGAGATAGAGATATTCTACGTGCGAAAAACTCCGTTTTAAGGTTTTAAAGCTGTTAATTTTTTTTTTGGTTTCTAGGCCGAAGAACGAAAAATAAATGCTGGAATATTTTTTTCCATTTTTCTTTACACGATTACATTACTTTTCCGCTCTGGTATAGTTGAGTGCGGAAAAGTGAGAATTTTATTAATACAGACGATAGACAGATACGTACAGTAGTCATGTAAAGGTAGGGTTAAACTAATTCGATAACATGTTTACAAAGTAAGTAGGAGAAGTAAAAAGGAAATGCATGAATAGGACATTTGTTTTTTTTTAATTGACATTTATTGGTATACGTATATACGTTTTGACGCTATTATTGTTTGAATTGTCTCGCCGTGGACAGTTTTTTATATGTTAATACCAATATCTGATTGTGCCATTTAAGACGGCATATTTTTTACGTAAAATATGTAAACTATTTTGGTAATTTACGTAACGCTTATTTTGAGAAACGCAAATATTGTGAGATTTATCAGAATAATCTTATGAAAAATACTAATTAATACAAATAAATATCATTATTAATTAAATTAACCGTTCTACTAAGAACGATTCTAAAAATAATCGATTATTTCGAATCTTAAATTTGCTATTTAGCGTTTCAGCTTTAGTTTTGCATCCTTCCGAATTTTGACTTTTAATGCCAAAATAGTATTTGGTCTATTGAGATATACCTTGAATTTAAGGTAACTCAACAAAGAATAGTCGAGAGGCATTGAATCCGGAAATTTAATTGACTACTCAATGTCTGCTCATTAATTCTATAATATTCCCAAGTTCGGAAACTAATTGCACTTTGTATAAGTGCCACTTAGTTCAGGCATTTAAAGCAGACTGATTTGACAAACTTAGATAAGCTTATAATTATTTCAGGATGAAAATCTTCTGTAATTTAAATTCGGAATATTTATTTTACTTAAAAGTAGAGAGTACTTTCTTGTTATACCTACTTTTTCGTTGTTGATAACTGTCTTCATAATTCTACAGATATCAAGTACTACCGCTTTTTGCAGTTGAATGTATAAGCTTTGAATGCTGCTTCAGGAATATTCTGCGCTTTAGGTATAGCTACATCCGGCCATGATGTGTTGGATTGGTAATGATATCTCGATCACAGAATACTCATTAGGTAACTCAATAACTATGTTTGGCGGGTATTTGTAACGTGGTGTTATTTCTTTTCTGGTGTGATATTACATCTTTAGAAACCGTTGAATATATTACAGCCCGGATCTATGATATTTCTGAGCCGAGGCAAAAACTTGACATTGGCTCCCCTCCCCTTCCCTCCAACATTTGAGACTAATGATTTTAAAAAAAACTCACAAAACAAATATACTAGGTGGAACTTTTTGTGGCCGTGAGAATAAAAACCCTTAAATTAATTTACACTCTTTATTACCTATTTCCAAGAACGCAGAAACTGAGTGGGAGGGTATCAAGAATAGTCTAGATTCCGCGGCTACGGACGTTTCAGGACACGATAAAAGGGAAGCTAGGAAGCCCTGGGTAACGGACGAAATCTTAAACTTAATGCAAAAGAGACGAGGCTACAAAAACAGACGAGACGAAGAAGGACTGAAAACTTATAAGTCAATAAAGTGGGAAATCATTAGAAAATGTAGAAAAGCGAAAGAACAATGGATAGAGGGTAAATGCAAAGAAGTAGAAGATAAGTTGCAAGTAGGTAAGACCGATGAGGCTTACAAAATAATTAAGAAGAACTTCAGGGATATAGGAACAATAAGTAGAAACGTTAGGAGTCAATCGGGGGACATACTGATCGGAAGAGAGGAGAAAGCGGATATATGGAAGCAGTACTTAGGGAATTTATACGAGGGTCAGGAATTAGGAGAGATATTAGAGGAAGAATCTAGCATCGATAGGGAAGATATAGGAAAACCTATATTGAGAGAGGAATTTGAAACAGCACTAAGGGGGCTAAAGAATAATAGAGCGCCGGGTGTATATAAAATACAGGCAGAAATTTTTAAATGTGTGGGACAGAAAGTACTAAATAGGATGTTTGAACTGGTAAAATACATATACGAAACGGGCGATATGCCGGAGGATTATAAGAGGAACATTATCGCTACTATACCGAAAAAGAGAGGAGCCGACAAATGCGAGAACTTTAGAACGATTAGCCTAACTTCTCATGCGTCAAAAATCTTAAACAGAATAGTGCAGAAGAGGATGAAAAATAGAGCGGAGGAAACACTAGGAGAAGACCAATTCGGGTTTAGGCAAAATAGAGGAACTCGCGAAGCTATTCTGGCGCTAAGAGTAATGTTAGAGAAAACAATAGAAAAAGGAAAGAACGCTTATATAGGATTTGTAGATTTAGAAAAAGCTTTTGATAACGTAAGATGGGAAAAATGTTCGAGATACTAAAGAGCTCGGGAATGAAGTGTAGAGATAGGAGAGTAGTACACAATCTATACAAAGAGCAAACTGCTGTTATAGAAGTAGAAGGGGAAAAAAGGGACGTAGGTATCAGGAAAGGAGTAAGACAAGGATGTACGCTATCACCACTGATTTTTAATCTGTACATCGAAGAGGCGATTAATGTGGTAAAAGATAGAGTGGATTTCGGAATTAAAGTACAAGGACAGAAACTAAAAATACTGAGATTCGCGGATGATATAGCAGTATTAGCATCTAGTAAGGAGGAATTAGAATCAGCATTGAACGAAATGGAGGCAGTGTTGACAGAGGAATACAGAATGAGGGTGAATAAAAACAAAACTAAAGTATTAGTGTGCAGAGGACGCGAGAGCAGAGCAAAAACGAAAGTACAAATTAATAATGAAATATTGGAGGAAGTTAAAGACTTCACTTATTTAGGAAGTAAAATAAATTGGGATGGAAGAAACGATAAAGACATAAAACAAAGAATAGCGCAGGGTCGAGTAGCTTTTAACAAAAAGAAAGCACTTTTATGCTCGGGGGTAATAAACTTTGAAACAAGGAAGAGATTTTTTAAAACATATGTATGGAGCACGGCACTATACGGTTGCGAAACCTGGACGGTAGGGGAAGCAAGTAGGAAGAAATTAGAAGCTTTTGAGATGTGGTGTTACCGAAGAATGATGAAAATACCATGGACTGATAGGGTTAGAAACGAAGAAGTATTGGAGATAGTCGGCGAGAAAAGAAGTATGTGAAAAAACATAAAGAAGAGAAGAGATAGAATGGTAGGCCACTTGCTGAGACATGGGGGAATAGTCCGCGATATTTTGGAGGCAGAAATAGGAGTGAAGAAAGGCAGAGGTAGGCCTAGATTAGACTACTGCTCGCAAGTAGTAAGGGATATAGGTTGTAGCACAATTAGCGAAATGCGTAGGTTAGCACAAGATAGGAGAAGCTGGAGGTTAACGTCAAACCAGTCTTAGGACTGATGACCTAATGATGATGATTACCTATTTCCTAATAATTCTTCTGACATTAATATAGAATACTTACATAGAACCAGTATAGACAACGTACAAGCCAGACTCTATACACACCTTAAATCCTTAGGTTCCAGCAAATTTTACTATCTAATGTTGTTAAAGCTTTACAAGTCGAGCTTTTCTTTCCACGAACTAATATATTACCTCATCAAAGTTCATCTCAGGTAGTTTTATATTTGATGGCTATGATCGCGAGGCCAGATAGACGTTCCTGACCCATTGTTGACCGCAGATAGGTTTTAATTATCTTTAGTATGCTAAAACTTCGCTCACAGTTTGCAGATGTCATCGGCAATGTACAGTATATCCTTAAGGCTATACTAATAGTGGGAAAATCTTCTTGCAAGTCAAGATTGCACATGTGTGGCAACATGTCTAATGTACTACTTGGCTTTTCTTTAATTCTGATTAGACGTGGAGCTTGCTTTTTAAATACGGCGAATTCACAATCAACTGGCACAAATCAACTGCATTTAAGCCTCTAGAAGTTTAGAATATTTTCGTGCTAGATCGGCTCTACTATTCTGCAGATTGCTAGATCCACTTCAGTGGACACATTTACAAGCGCGTGGTAATTGAGGAAGGCGAAATTTTCATTCAGGGTCCTCCCGCATTTTGCCCCTGGTCCTGTTTCTGTTAAAATGTTGTCAAATACTACTTTTATATATCTGGAAAACAGCTGAGTCGGGTCTAATGTTCTTGATTTGTCCTCACATATTTCGTCGTGTTGCCTTTTCCTTCTGGAAATTTGCTTGCTTTTGAGGACTGACACAATTTCCAACTTTTATAATACAGGTAGGTGCAGCTTCTTCGATCTATTGGTTTTTCTCTCATTTCTTGCAATATCTTAATAAGCTCTTGCATTAGTGTCACAGAGAGCGAAATGATTATGTTCTCTTTCTGTATCTTGACGTTAACTCTATTAATTTCTCGAATAATATTAGACCAAAATGAATATTAGCTTCAAATGAAAACTCGATAGTACGATGAGCTCTGGATGCTAGGCACTTTAGTGCTGCAAGTTTTTTTTCAAATGTATAAATTTGGCGTCCCCTTAAATTGTCACCATGGTCAGGTATCCCCCTCTCCTCCCCCAGATCCGAAGCTGATGTATTATTTTTGTCTTATCTCTTATTTTCTCTTCTTCATATGTATTCTCGTTTATTCCGTGGCTGCGAGGGTTTTCTCTATAAATATCACATATTTATCAGTGATATGATTGTGTACGGTGAGCCTTCGTAGTAAATTTCTAGTGATAACCACTTGGTCTTTAATAGCGATCATGTAGTTCTCTGTTTCTACAAATACGTTGCTTGTTGGACGAAGTTCGAATGTTGGAGTCGAACTGCGTTTGATGTGGTATCCTGGGTATCTTTCATGTAGTGCACATCCAGTCAGTTTTATATTCTCAATTGAAACTACGATTCTCTTGCAAATTCGATGGTGTAATGCTGATGTTATTGCCTACCATCGTAGTGAGTTATTCATGAGTTGCTTCATGAAGCTTTCTACAGCTTTCTTATAGAAGTATTTAAGTAAATTACCGATCTGTTTGTAGCTTTTATTGTTTATGTTTTCTATTATTATTATTATCTGAGTGTTCAGTTAACCTAGATACATTTTGCTTGTTTAAATTCTGTTTTATTTTAATTCATTATATCCAAATTGGATAATTCTGAAAATAAAAGATCGTAGATAAAACGTTACAAATATGTAGTTACTAATTAACTTGTTCAGCTGCCGTATAATTAATCTTTTGCTGAACATTTCACTGAATAGATGGTTACACTCTGAAATACTGTAGTATTTTCATTTGAAATACAAAGTTAGTTAATTTAATATTCAGAAACGTTCCTGTATGTTTTTCCTAAGGGAAATAATACACATTTGACTTGATACTTTTATAAATTATTCATGGTTATTTTTAGTACGTAAATTATAAATTTGGTACATATATTTGTGAAACTAATGAACAGAAAATAATATAAATAGTATCAGTAGATGAAAAGGCATTGTGGTCGATTTCTTTGTCGGTGCTTTGTTAGATGAATAATACAGTGTTTATCTACCATAGACTAGAACATGCAAGAGGTAAAGCATGCTATATTAAGTGTGAATTTTTTACATTATTTACATTTCGTTTCATTCACATTACGTTTTGACCAGTTTGTTTTGACCAAAAAAACATCCTTTGTTTTAATTTTAACACAAAATAAAAATATTACTATGTTTTCTCTAATTACTAAAACTGCTAGTTTTCTTAGTATACCTCAGGTATCACATTCCTTATAATTTAAATAAAATAAAAAAAGTAATGCTAACTAATAAAATAGTAATGAGCACCTGGCTATACGTTATAATTGATAACAGCACTGTAAAACGTTGACCATCCCAAACAGTGTTATCAGATGAATTAACTCGGTTAAATATATGCAACATTTGATATGTTTCTACAGTTGTTTGAACGAACGATGTTCGCCATGGTGATAAAGTATTATTATATGAAGATAAAAACCATTCGACTTCTAGTGTTGTAATATTAGTACAACTAAAATAAGCATGCAATTATGTAACGGATCTGTAGACGCAGAAACACTATACATTTATTGTAATCTGATTTTTTTAAACTCTGCTATAACACTATTGTTTTTTATATTTCTTATATATGTGCCTTATACTTCTTATATTTGTACCACTATCTTTAGTGACTCCACTAACGACAAGGAAGAATTTTGCAATATGTCTAATGCCGCCAATAGTCCCTTATATAATAATAATTCAACTATGTTATGAATAGTTGGTAAATCTGCTTCAACTTGAGGATCTTGAAATATTGCTTGACTTTCCTTGATAGTACTTGTTTGGCGTTAGCACGGATAAAAGTGCATTTTGCCTCGACCGGGAATCGAACCCGGCTCTCCCAATTTCCGGTTGAGTGCTCTGACCGCTGAGCTATCGAGGCACACTCATCGGTAACCCCCGGGACTATAGGGCGATGGATAGGACGGGAATCGAATCCGCGAATTTGAGATGTAAGGGAGGTTGCATATACTGGAATGACGAATCACATCATGTCGGGGTCACCACTTTGGCGATAGCAAGGATAAAGAGTGCTTATGCCTTGACCGGGAATCGAACCCGGCTCTCCCAATTTCCGGTTAGTTGCTCTGACCGCTGAGTTATCGAGGCACACTCATTATCCCTGCTAATGCGCCAGTTTAATGCGTCACTACACTTGCCTTCTTAGTATCAAATTCTAAGACTACGGACCTTATTTTGTGGAAATGTCTAAATAATAAAATCCTCATTGCAACCATATTCCCCAGCAAGTAAAAATCGGCTGTGGTCGTTCACGGATGTCGAAACATTTCTGAAATTCTTGAATATATGCAGAAGATTTGAGAAATATCGAATTGAGAAATAGATTATATTATTCTATATATGCTTGGATAAAATTTTAGAATTTCTTCAGCCGCAAAATTCATGAAGTTTACATGTACTGTTCCTCAAGAATAGGAAAAAGTGATATTCTCTAGGTATGCGTAGAAGAAAGAGTGAGGCAGTATTCTGAGGGAAAAAGATGGACGCGCGGTCAGATAGAACTCTGTTTACGTATATATTCACCGATATTCACTTTGCAAAGGTCTCAATGCGACTGGGTAAAGACCAGGCTATTTGCTGTGAACTTCGTGGGCGATCAGATATCGCAATTTGAGACTCGTATTCCCATTCTCGACGAGCTGTAATATATAAGAAGTTACCACCATCCGTTACAAATGTGAACACTTTGAAAGTAAAAATGTTTTTAATGATGTTAACATCATTCTCGTAATTGTTTCGCCAATACATTTTTGAAGTCGTTTATTAGCTGGTAAGAATGAACGTGATGGGTTAAGAGTGTATGTATTATAATATTAATATCTGATTTATTTTTCAAACAGTCCTGCAGTGGACAAAATCGCTGATTTAGGTTAACACAATTATATTATGATCCTATCTTATTGGAAATTTTCTGCTGATTTCTAATATATCCCATATGATGGGTAGTAAACTAAGCTTAAGACCCTTCAACAAAAAACCGAGAAATACTTTTTACTTTTTAAATAATTTTTAACGAAAGCATTTAATGTTCATATTCTCGAATATATACAAAATAGATCTTTAGTAAATATTTTAGAGTACATGATTTTGCATAAATAATTGAACACATAACCAGTCTCCATCACTTGAACACATAACTACGAAAATTATACAGCAAGAATTAAAAGACAATATATAAAATAAGGAAACTAGAAAACTGTACGCAAACAATAAATTCGTAAAAATTACAACAAAAATAATATGTATATAATATACATATATCGTAAACGATTAGAAAAAAAAAGTTCTTTAATCCTTTTTTGCCTTTTTAGCTGATCGGAATGAATTAAAAATATACTGGTTGATTCAGTTAAGTAATAATTATTTGAAGAATAATTTTTTAAATTATTCACATATTGACATTTATATACATATATTTTTTTTATTTAATCACTATCATTGTCAGAAATTTTGAGTGACTGTTCATTATCATTCTCATCACGATCTTCATCATCCGAGTCGGGAATATCAAGGCTGCTTGGACAGGACTATAAAAGACTAATAATTTCGAAATCAAGAGCATGATTGTGATTCTAGAGGTTTACGGAAATTGGCAATAATTGGGTCAGATGAAACCAATAATATGTTCAATAAATATCTATTCGTAGTTTCCGGGAATCGTTCTTGGATATCATTCTCTCTAAATCTGCGATAGTCTCTGTTACGGGCCTTCTGTGCTTCCTTAAAAACTGTCCGATTGGTACAATATGGCGTGTAATTATTTCACAGTTATGTTCCAATACTTTGTGAACAGTTACAGTCATTGGAAACCACGGATAGGGAGTTATGAAGAAGGCTTTGGTTTCCTAAGCATAACAATCAAAAGCTTTGCCTTCTCGAAAAAAGGATGAAAAGCTCAAAACGCAAAAAATCGTAAAAATGTAAAATACATTCTGGGAGTAGATGGTAGTTTTCCGAATATAATGAAACAAAAATAATTTTAGAACATTTTGGGACTTTCTATTTAATTTTATTTAATTTTTAGTACAAAACTATCTACAATTATGACAAAAAAGTTATTTTTTACTACTTCACAATAAATTGATTTTTTAGCCGTATAGTGGGTAACATAGTACTTACCCCTAACCTACCCCTAACTTTATTTTATTACAACTCCTGGAAAAAGCAATCTGTCCATATGGACAATAAGCCCTTGTTTAACGTAACAAAATGACATACATGTATGTGCAGGATATTTCAGCAAACACTCGTTTCATAATAAGTAATTAATCAATCAATTTTGACTTAATTAAATCTATGTGCAAGGTCTGAGAGCTTAAACCTCTTGAGTCTGCACATCATTGGGAACTACATAACTATATTAGAAAATTTGGAAAAAATTCAAAGTTTTGTTACAGTAATTACTGTATATACTGCTTGTATTACTTAACAGTACTGTTAAGTAATACAAGCTGTAAATTTGGTGAACTATTGTAGTAATTTTTTAACTACAAAACTATAATAGAAAATTACTACAACGCTTCATCAAATTTACAGGTCGTATTTTTTAAATAGTACGTATCAATCAAATATTGTTTAAATTAATTTCATTAAATTCGGAGTATTTTCATACACTGTATACACAATGAATTGATGCATTGACATTAAATTACAGTAAAATTATAACGAATCAAATTTATTGAAATTATGGTTTTAGTTAATTATGGAGGAAATGGTGAATAAAGCGATATATTGTATTATTTATGTTACATTCAAACTCTTATTACGAATATTATTTTTATCACATGCATAATCAATCGACAGATAAAAATATCGTTTAATATTCTGTACTTACGATGATAAAACAATATAATTTCAATTACGTATGTATATAAACCAGAGTTACAACTGGATCAATACCAAAATTACCTCGACCCTCCAATACTTTGTGCCGAATCTCGTCCTTATCCCAGACCTTGCCCGACAAAATACCAACGCACGTGTGACCTAATTTTTGTGTTTTGACCCGACTGAAACCCTCCAAAATGTGATCTAGTTAAACGTACGCAGCATTAACCTCCACCGAGGTCGCCATTTAGAGAGCAGGGACGAATTTCGTCACGGAAGGACGATACAGTAAGTAGGAAGGTTTTCACGGGGACAAGGTTGTGACGCTGTTCGATAAAATTATTACAGTTTTGCGATAGAAAATTACGTTGTCTGATAAGAATGATGATACTGATAAGATATATATGATGACGTTCGATGACGTGGTGAACAAATATATATGCAATGCACCATAGATTTATTTAAAAATTGCATTCAGGTGTGACAAATGCTTGTTGATCCCAGTGGAAAATATGTCATATTTATGGTGTTATATGTATAATAATGTTAATTTAATTATTTTGTTTTACAATTCTTAGTTTAATAACTTGAAAAGTGTTCATAAAAAAAGTTATTCCCTAATAATGAATGATTCAACGTACTGCTCGTCAAGAATGCCTGGTTCAGTAAATAACCTGGTCTAAGTAAATAGCCGAATACTGCCCTTACCATTTCTTCTACGTGTACATAGAGAATATCACAATTTTTCCTATTGTTGACGAGCAGTACATATGTACAGCGCAGTGTGACCTATATTATACATTACTGTAATCTTATCCCGTTTATATTGTAGGTCATATTGTGCGATGTGTGCAGAGACATTGCTACTGCTATTGCTGAAGGTCAGCTTCTATCTCTCCCCCAATTTATCCACCCTGAAACATTATTTGGTTATTTGTATTTGAATTTATGTGACGCAGAAATGAATTTATGCTACTTCGAAAACTGATAGCTATAAAGGTGGGTATAAACCTGCGTGGCGCGCGTTCGTTGCTCGTTCAATGTTCGTTGAAATAATTCATTTTGGAGAACTTTCCACGATTCAGAGGAAACCCACGAATATTTAGTAGACATTTTGTATTGTAGATAATCATGTCTCTGTCGCGCGATAAAAATTACGCCGTTTCGGTGATGAGCAAGGGCGTAGCCAGGGGAGAGCAGGGGGGGGCACGTGTCCTCCCCTGGCCAGGCGTCGCGCTTCGAATTTCCCGCGCGTCTGATACATTTGCAGCAGTTGCAAATGTAGGGTGCAGACTTCTGACTTTACATGAGCAGCTATAATACAAACCGCAGCAGCAGTAAATGCACGCTATTGACTGTCAGTCATTTATTTCTAAAAGCACAGAAGCATTTACTTCTTCCTGCTTCTGCAGTTTGCATTATTGCTGCTAATGTAAAGTCAGCTTAACTATTACAGTCAGCGGTTACCTCAATTAAGGAGCTTCTAATTCTAATTATCATTAAAATTAAATATTATTATTATTTCAAAGAGGTAACAAATTTCAAAAAGTATTACTGTGAAAGTCAATATTTTTGTAAAAGTGAAATTATCATTGAAATTCTGAAGTGTTAGGAAAACGCGTGACCTTGAAAATTTTAAAAATTTTCGCCGGCGGCGCTATAGCTTGGCCCTTGATTTGCACGCGCCCCCCTTCCAAGACCAAATCCTAAAACCGCTACTGCCCCCTCCCTGTTCAAAATCCTGGCTACGCCCATCTGATGAGTGGTGCTTTCTTGTTAATGACAAGTTTGTGCAAAAAGAAAAGGAAACAATTTTTTTGAAAGGATTTTGGTAGCACACTAACTTGTTTAAACAACGGAATGGTACCGAAATGATCTTTATGACGAGGATCCTATAGAAGGGATTTCGCACGGTAAGCATCGATAAGTTTAATAATATTTTCATCCAAAGCGTTCGTCGATAAAGCCGACACGATGTGGATCGTGATGCTCCGTGTGCAGGCGGTTCGTGCGCAACTCGAAAACCCCGTACTAATCTAGAGAACTTGCTGCACACGCGCGGCGCGCAGATGTATACCCACCTTAAGATGAATGTTGAAAAGCGTGTAAATAGTCGGGAGAGCTAATATATATATATATATATATATATATATATATATATATATATATATATATATATATATATATATATATATATATATATATATATATATATATATATATATATAATAAGCGGATTAGCGGAAAAGTATCTTTTTCTAGTTTCACTCGATAATAACGATAGTCATGGTTAATTTTTTACCCAAATGTGTTTTATATGTGTTTAATTTTTCTTTATGTAGAATACTGAATATCGACTTAAAGCGCTAACTTATTCTCTTCAGTATCTACCAGTATATCCAATTTCCATTCATCATTCAAAATGGCTTTCGTATCACATGAAACTAATATGCTGAGCTGTTCGATGCTGCTGCACTGTAATTATATAATCAATACAATTAATCAACTGCTTTTAAAAAATGCTATGCTTTATAAAAAAAATATTTTTCCCCTTTCTACACATCTTTTACAGTCTTACAGAAACTTCTAAAAATATCTCCAACTTCATAAACATTTTATATATACACTTTGTTTTTACTTTTACTTTGATTTAAATATACATATATGCCGACTGAGTGTGACAAATCTTATTCCAATCGTATAAAAATTCCTCTTTCTGAACTCACATCATATTACTATATTAACTAACATAAAACCAATGCTTTGAACCACAACCATATTTAAAATTCAAATTATTGGCTGAAATAATCTGATCAGCTGGCTGCCATAACTATCTTGATTTAATAATCAAAATGTTAATATAATCCTTGCCTATGATATATTATGTGGCACGTGTCGTTTAGGGTTGGGGTAGGTATATCAAGGGTTGCTTTAATATCCGGGCAGCAGGCGCTGTGAGTACGTATATATCGCTTACCGTTGACCCTGAATGGTGCCTTGTCAACATATCAGGAAACACAGTGAATAAAATATACGATATATACAATATATAGTTAACAAAGTCCTCCATAGATATCTCCAACATTGTATAAAATACTAAGTAGGCGTATACATAAGCTTTGTTTAAATATTATTTTAAAATAAAAATGAAATTTTCTTACAAGTTTTAAACCAACAAAATTGGATACTATAAAGTTTATATTCCTGTAGTTTATTTCATTATTAAATTTCTGTTTATTAACTTACATAGTTTGAAAAGCAAGAGCTTGAACTCTATTAATACAATTTTAACAAATTAGTTATGTAACTCAATATAAACTAATAATATAAAATAACAAGAGATAAAAAGAGAGAGAAAATAAATGCTTTTGGGTCTGAATATGTCGAATGCAGGTCTAATTATTTGTATTTGGTAAGCGTTTAAATATTGAATATGTAGATACTGAAAAATATAAAAATATTTAACACGTTTATTTTGTTTTAAGATCTTCTAAAAAATCTGTATCACAATATAACCACATGTGTTGTCTATCCAGGAAGCGAACGATTTGAGATCAAAGTGGGTGTTCACCAAGATTCTACCCTCAGCCTAATTTTATTCAACTTAGTAATGGATCACGTTATGAAAGATATCTAGAAACCGGCACAGTGGTCAATATTTTACGCTGACGACATAGCTCTGATAGCAGAATCACTAGCAGAAGTGCAAAAATACAGGCGTGGCAGAAATCTCTGGAAAAAGAGGGTTAAGAGTCAGCAAACAAAGTACCGAGTATATGTATTGTAATTTTTCTGGGATCAATGCAGGAAACTTTTCAAGTCCTTCCATCTCAAGCACACCACTGAAAAGAGTTGAAGAGTTTAAATATCTCGGATCCATAATTACATCAAGAGCCTATACGGAAAAGGATATCCAAAACAAAATTCAGAACGGTTGGCTTAATTGAAGATCACTTACGGGCGTCTCATGCGATCCCCGTTTGCCAATAAAAAATATAACGAAATGTTTATAAAAGAGTAGTAAGACCTACTCTTCTCTATGACTCCGAATGCTGGTCAACAAGAAATATGAACGAACAGAAAATGCATGTGATTGAAATGAAGATGCTTCACTGGTCTGGTGGTGTCAAGTGTTTAGACAAAATAAGTAATGATAAATAAGAACCTTTAAGATAGCGTGCATTTCGACAAGATTAGAGAGGCCCCCGCCTGCGTTGGTACGTTCATGTTATGGGACGCGAGGGTGATCACATGACTAAATAAGTGCTTTCCATAGATAAGGGAAAGCGAGGCCGGGGACGACCCCTCATTGACCTGGACGCAAACTAGAAGAAACGATCTGAAAATCACAAGTACAACAACTGAGGCAACCCACAACCATTCGATGTAGTACAGTAGTAGTAGGAGAGCCGTCCCCAAATAAAATGGGATAAGGGTCGGGAAGAAAAAGAAGACGAAAGAAAAATAAGAAGAAGAGTTTGTTAAAATAAATTTCTGTGTTTTGTATAATAATAATTTAAGTAAATTTACCTTCTATTTTTTTTGACGTTATTCTGTATTCCATGACTTTTATCCAATTTTATTCATTTAATAGTAGCTATTATTTGTTTTATATTATTGGAAAAGAAAGAATATCGAAAATATCGAAATTGGTGGAAATAAAGAAAATTTATCTCGAGTAGTTATTGTATAAGAATTAAAATTACTTTATAACGATTATGCTTATTAAGAAATTTTTAGAAAGCTATTTCAAGTACTACTAAAGTAAATTAACTATTTTATTTCTTGAAACCTTATCTGATCGTGCAGAAACACGAGAAAGGGATCGAGGATCGCTTCTGGGTATAATTCAATGCCTGGCGGGGCTTTAGCCCGAGGAGTAGTTGTTTCCTAGAGCGATTATGTAATAGCTTTGCTATTCGGGAACTACTTTAATAACCGCTTGGCGGCTTGGTGGTTCCTTTCTCGATTTCCGACTTATAAGTTACTGAAAGTAAATTAAGTTTATACAAATATAGTAATAAAAAAACATGTGAAAGAAAAGTGTTAATTTAAAGTACGTTTTAGAACGTACTCAAAAATTCGCATATATAAATTCACGAGCTGATTACAGTCACTGGAAGTTAAAATTTAATTTTCTGAAATGTCTTACGCCACCTCTTAAAATAACATTGTCTTCGCAGTCATATTGATTTTCTCTTTGCAGAGGGATACCCTTTTATAGGTGTTATGCGTCAACATTTGTGACTGTTGAGTATGATGGATGGTATTGTTATTTAAATTTTGTTTTATTTTTAGACCTATCTGCTTAAAAAGCGGTTCTTAAATTAATATGAAACATTATTAATTTTTAGTTTAGACATATTTCCGGAGAATGATTCAGCAAATAAAACATAATTACCATGCAAAATAAGTTACTTTATATATTAATTTAAAATGAACAACTTTGTGTTTCTAATCCAGATTCTTTATATTCAAAAAAAACACTTTTTTATTTATCGTATATAGATAATACTACGAAATATTCTGGAAAGAGTTATTTTAAAGTTATATCATATATTGAAACAAACAGAAAATATTTTGTTTATATATCATACATTATATTTACCATATTCCTCTAGTATAGTACACTGTATTTACATTATATTTATAGTACAGTACATTTTTTATTAAATAATTTATGAAAACAATTTATATTTAGAATAAATAATGATCCTATGCTGTCCTACTGATTGATAATATCGTCAGTTAGTTAAAATATACGAGTTTACTAGTTACCTACTAGAGTTTACTAGTTATGTGGCAAATGCGACTAGCTACTCACTATAATGATTTTGGTTCCATTCCAATCGCCAGCACTGGTAATCTCAGTGGGAATGGGTGCTCTCCGCGTTTTTTCAAAATGTATCCCTCAGTCAGACAGCTTCGACTTTGGATTTTGAGGATCGTCTAATTTATGTGGTGTATTTTTTTATACTTTTTTTTTTAAATATAATTATTTACAGTTTTCAAACAACTTATTATATTTATAATATAATTCATCTCTTTTTATTTGAAATTTTTACTTTTTACGTTTTACTTTTTTTTTACTGAAACTTATTGTAAATTGTAAAACACGCATATGAATATACTCAGATATGGATATTGTTATCATTAAAAATATATTGATAAATATTAAGACGAGTTTCTACCAAACCGACAGTTGCCAAGCAGTTGCGTTCGCAAAAACAGAAACAGGAACCAAGTTTCAGTTTTAAAATAAAAACCAAAACTGGATTTCCACTAAATGGACAGAACACTCTTGTGTCTTATTGCAGTTTTTGTTCACAATCATTTCCAATAGACGGGTAGTCCACTATCTCATCATATTTATGTATGTATGTGTGAATTATGACCAAATTTTCGTGATATTTATCCAAATTTCAATAATAGATCTTTAATTAAAGCTTTTCGAGAAAATAGAATAAAAAATATTTACTTAGGCCTGAATTATCTGTTAGACAATTTTTGTAAATATATCAGCCACAAATAATCGAATATCAGCCAATATATTAAATATCAGGTGATTTCCTTAAAGAGAAACACTTCTATATCTCTCTTAATATTGGGTTTACGATACAGATTTTTTAGAAACTTTTGTATATTGGCCTATAAACTACTGAAACGGAAATAGAAATATCGCTTCCGGTTTCCCCGGAAATTTAATAACTTCAGAATTATAAATGAGCATGCCATCAACACTTGGACGCTGGTGCCCCAATAAGGCGAATCAAGTTTTGACACTTAGAGCTCAGAAAAGCAAAATTAAAAAAGCATTTTGTGGAGTTAACTCAATTTTACTAATAATGGAACGTTCAATCGTCATAATGATCACTACTAAGCTACTGAATATCAGTATCAGCATAAGGAAGAAAGTTTTGGAATTCTTGAAATAAGTTCAACATCTGGGTTGGTTTAATAAACAATAGTATTATTGGCCTCTATATTTATGATATAGATCTCAATAATGAACTTAATTTCTCAGTAGATTTAATGCTTTCTTAGATAACATTTTGCTTGCATGTAGGCGGTAACTATTTTATGTCCTGTTATAAAGAATATTTTGACTATGAAATTACAATCGAATATTTTGATTAACTAATTCAATGTACGATGTTCTCGTGCCATCGATGTAATGCCATCGAAATTAGCCCCAAAGTTCTCGCCATAATCCTTAAAACTTTTAATATACTTTACTTTATTTGTACAATTCGTGTTTATTTAAATAATCTAAATTTCTCCTTTATGAAATTACTTTTAGATACTATAGAATTATATAACAATATTAAATTTGTTTCAATTAAAACACTTTAACACGTAACTTGCTTCAAGTATTCAATATTTTGTACTTCGCAACCTGTGTTTAAATTGAAAATTAATTACGTTAATTAGGTCCCACAATTAATTAAATTATTTTCTTTTAAAAGCAAGCTCAGAGGGAAATAGAGGTAAAAAGATTATAAAATCAATTAAAAGACAAACGCAAGTTTTATAAATTTGTATCTTCTTCTTCTTCATTCTTCTAAAGTAGGTCTATGACCTGTTGTCCTCTTCGATGAATATCGGAAATAAATTTGTTTGGTAGTATGAAAACATTAAGATAATTGCTACTACTAATACTGTGCGAGGTTTGATTTTATGTATCGATGTAAAATCTGTGTGTTGAAATATCCCATATACAAATAGATAATTTCAGACCAGTAATTAGATTTAAAATTTATATGCGGAGTCTGGATAATGGAAAGGAACTCCACAAGCGGAATAATTTTGTATCGATTTTAGAGAAATAGGAAAATATTTAGAGACTGAAATCCTTTAATCATAATTTGTATTAAGATAAATGGAACAGACGAAGAATATGTGATTACCGATTAATGATAGGTTTGTGATTCAAATTTCTGAATTATTAAACTCATGATATTGATAAGCCAAGAATGGTGAAATAATCAAATGTATAATAAACATTAAGGACATACTGCAGATTATTAAGTACTAAATAGATTTGGTGATTCATACAATGGTCGTTTTAGAGTAATTTAACCTATAGACGTATATGTTAAAAATTATGCATTTTTATACCATAAGTGGTTCAGTTATGACATCAAGGCGGGTTTTCGCCCAATAGACAAGAGCAAATAAACAAAGACAGAAAATAACAAGTCGAGTTTCCAAAATCACAAATACTTCGGAGATTTTGAGTCATTAGCGATTATTTTGGAGACAATTAAAAGCCTCGTTCCGTGGCGAAAAATATTAAAACATGTCTGTGTCATACATCATACTTAAAAGCGCCTTTTTAAATAAACGGGTCTTTTTAAAAAGGCGCTTTTAAGTTCAGTCTGTGTAAAAGACACGCAACAATTAGTCATGTTCCGCATCTACTTCTGCGTGTTTTATCTACTGCAGAGTAAGTACAATTTAGTTAAGAGTGTGGATTACATTATTTAATAATTTAAATAATTCATTTTAATTATTAATTAAAATTAAATAATTTATTAAATTATTTTGAGATGCTGAAAAAATATTTGTATTCTAAGTTCAGGATAAATGTTCCCATAACATCCCAGTTAACCAATATTTCACTAACGTTTTCGATGGATTACAATAGTAAATAATAGTTTATTTCGGTGGTCTGCATGGTTTTTCAACTTAAATCCTCTGGGTTATGTTTTGTGGACCTACATTAAATGTCAGATTTACATCAATTAATGGAGGAACAGACAAAGAATGGAAAACCGGGTGCGAAATTTATTACAAAATTTATTACCTAAATATTATAATTGATATTTAGAGCGACTCAACATATCGTGATGAGGTTTGCTTCAACAATAATGGTAAAGTTTTTGAAGATCGTTTGTAATGTATTTTGTTTTTATGTTTTGTGTATGTTTTTATGTACTATTTCAAAGACGGATTTGGTTTGTTAAATCAAAAGATCGATCAAGTACATTAAAAAGTTTTTAACTCAGCTGAGTTGTTTTTGATTTTAGAAATATAGTTCCATGTGAAAAATCGTTTACAATTGATAGTTCTATAAAACTATACACTACTGCACTGTCCCATTTAAAATTTGATAGTTATTAGTAGAGCAGGATAATGTTGCTGCGCGCCAGTGGCGTATGCGTCCTTTACGATAATTTTTGTTGGTTATAAATGTTATACTTAAACGAAAATTTAAAACACTTACCCTCTTAAACATCATTAACTTGAGGGAGTCGTCGCTTCATTGGAATTATGGAGTATACGAAGTAGAACCACCACTGGCTATATCACTATTATGACTCTCAGGCACAGAATAACTTTTGTGAAACACTGACAACAGCAAATATGTTTCCACAGTGTTCTCGTGGAAAGAGGTTCGTTTTGGTGAAAAAATGTCTTTATACTTTGAAAAACATCGTTTAACATCTACTGACGTAATACAAGAATAATTAAAATGTTCTCTGAACAGGGTTAAAGGATTAAAGGATGTATTGATACACCATTGCAAATTTGTCTTAATATGGTAAAATCAGAATATTTTTAAATTATTTTTCTATAATCATTATTTAACTATTAAATTTTTCTAAAACGCCAGAAGTTTTTGCGTCATCATTTCAGCCTGTAGCAGATTATTCACATCGTCCACTATTTGTTGTGACTCCTTTATCGGCAACGTACTATTTTTTAATCTTTGTATTGCGTCACGTAGTCCTTCATATTTGTTATGAATAACATAATAACAAAAGTCCTTAAATGTTGGTGTGTCAAGTAATGTAAGTGGCAAATGACATGTAATTGACATGAGAAGTAGATAAAAAATAAACTCCTTTTTCGGTGGCAGGTCCTTTCTTATATCAATATGTTCCGTCCCATTTGTATGTCTTTTACAGTCTCTCTTGTCCCAACACAATAAATCTTTTTCACAAACTTTACACACTATTTTCGCCCCATCATACATCAAATCTGGAGTCCCGAGTAAACTTATTCACGTTGTCGGCAAGCGGCCGTTTTTTCGCTTTCAGCACTGTGGACATTTTTTGTAACGCGCCCAAAAAACGCTGTATAAATTATGTATATAATTAAGATCGCAAAGTGATTTAGTTCTTTAGGGAAGCAGACGAACACAGTCTCAATGTTAAACAGTAACTGGATACCTAGTACAAATCGAGTGTTCTGTGATACCTAATTTGTTTACAGCGTAAATTGAACTCCGCGACACGTGCTCGAGGTCCCTACTACACCTTTCTATACGCATCTAGTTATTAGCATTTCTGATGAAACTGGAAATGGTGTAAAATATTTGCCCACTTTTTAGTAGCTTATGTGACAATATAATATACGTTCTAAGAAGCCTATATTATAAACCCAACTATTGATACAGAGGTGTTTGCTTTAAAAAAAATCACCCCGTATACCAATGTATATTTACTGTAAATTACATGTACAGTAATACATGTAACATTGTATGAATCACTAAATCTATTTAGTACTTAATAATCTGCAGTATATGCTTAATGTTTATTATATATTTAATTATTTCTCCCTTTTTGGATTTTCAATTTTATGAGTTTAATAATTCAGAAATTCGAATCAGAATCCTAGTATTAATAAAAAATCAGAGAAATTTTCACCCTCTATCCGATTTATATTAATATAAATTTTGATCAAAAGCTTTCAGCCCCTAAAATTTTTTTATTTCTCTAAAATCGTTCCAAAATTATTCCGCTCGTGGAATTCCTTTACATATTCCAGACGCTGCAAATAAATTTTAAATCTAATTACTGATCTAAAATTATCTATTTATATATGGGATATTTAAATACACAGAAAATTCTACATCAATATAAAATAAAAGCTCTCAGAGTTCTGTGGTGGATATTTGCTTATGTTCTTCATGTTACTACATAAATTTATAAAACTTTCCATTACCGCTTAATTAATTTTATAACCTTTTCACTTCCAGCTTTCCTCTGAGCTTGCTTTTATATAGCAACAAGAAGGCCGCAACACAAAACTTTGAAGTTGTAAGTGATTATAAAAGAAAACCATTTAATTAACGATGAGATGTAATTGACATTATTAATTAAGAAATTTTTAGTCTAAAAACAGGTTGCGAAGTATAAAATGTGGTATACCTAAAGTAACTTAAGGGGTTTTAATTAAAACAAATTTAATATTTTTTAGATCGTATAAACAAAGCGAATTCTATAAATAGAACAAACTGTATCCAAAGTTTTAAAGATTATGGCGAGAACTTTGGGACTAATTCCGAAGGCGTTACATCGATGGCACAAAAAACAAATAATTAATCAAATAACAACTGATTAAACGAATATGTATTATATCGTTTAAATAAGAGGTACATTCAATTAATTAATAAAAATAGTCTATAGATGTCATAATTAAAATATCTTCTAAATTGTCTTCTTTTATGGACTCTTTCGCACTAATTCATTTACGGATTTACAAGAATTTTAAATCTCTTTTAAGTACTTTTAGAAAAATTGAAATACAAAGAGACATTGGAAACAAAGATTATTTTTATGTGAATATTTAGGTGGTTAATGTTAGCCACTAGGTAGGTTATATGAATGGGGATTATAGGGACTGGAAGTACCTAAAGCAACTTATAGAAAATTAATTCTAACTCGTATTATAAAATTATTTGGAGTTACAACATTTTCCATTGTTTTTAGAAGAATATCCATCAAACTGTTGGGTAAGTAGATCCCAATAATTAGTTGGGTAAGTAGCATTAATTAGTGATTTGAATCGTAACATTAAAATGATAGGCTGCAAGTGTTTGAAGTATTTCTCCAATAATATTTTTATTAGATTTTTAAATTTTCTATACTATTCCATTATACTATAATGAAATAGTATATACAAGCGTATATTACTTCCAGTTTTTTCAGTGGATTTTAAATCCATTGCAAAAAATTGTGTTTCCGATTGACAATAAAGACTTGTAGTAACTACGTAATTTGTAGCATATATCAAGGTTGCAAGTTAATTCCTATTTAAATGATTCCTATTTAATAATTGGACCTAGTAAACCAAAGTTACGAAACCTTTTTGTTAAAATGTATATGTAGTGGATTCCACATCACATTGAAATAACCAATAATAACAAGTTGATAATCTGATGATTTTTAATTGTTAATTATCGTAAATGACTTAGAAACGACGTAGAAAAATGCGGTTTACGGAAACTGAAAATTTAGGTTTTAGTCAGGAACTTGTCAAATAATAAATGTCATATTTCAATTGTCATCCAATATTATCAATCATTCACTTTCTCACACTCTCCAATGATAACAAATTGGTATGTAAGATAGCTAGATATGACGCGAAGTTGAATTTGGAATATGAATCAGTGATTTGGTTTTTCTGTGCAGACGCCATCAATGACAATAATGAGTCGTTTATCTTGTTCAGAACTTGTACCGATTACTCTTCACAAAGAGTAATCCGTTATCCACAGGAAAGGACAGAAAGAATAAGTAAAGACACAAGACTACCAATTAGAAAATAGGCTGAGACGTTGATGGGAGATGGTAAGATAAATATAAGGCTTGAATATTCATAGCCCACTTAGCTAATGTAGTTGAACCATTCCCGACACAAATATCACAAGAAGAAGAGCAAGAAGTAACATATTTTCTTGCAACTCTGTTCTAAATAGGACTTCCACTAAATGAATAAAAATTGTGTGAAGTTAAGGATATGATTCCAACAAACTTTAATCTAAAGAATGTCCAGACTTTGACCTTATGACTAAGAAAATAATAAATCAATTACAGGAAAAACTATTATTATTATTGCCTCAACATATATTAGAAGCAGTAAAAGAAAATGAGAAATTTATGCAAAGCAGTAATAAATCTTATACATGACTATATAATATTTATAAGTATTGACCCTGTTGCATAAGGAAACCTGTTCCTCAAATTGCTCACTTGAATATATTTTAAAACATTATGAAATATTATTTGGCCATTTACATATATTTTCAATTAAAACTTTAGTGACACGAACGTTTAACTATAGAAATCTCGAGAACCGATTGTCATTTTTTAAAATGTAGATACGACTAGAATCTATGGGAGAAATATCGAAGAATAAAGGGGTTGGTTGTAAGCCAAAGGTATTAAGAAGTGTAAGATGTAATATTTTCTGGTATATACCGCCATTAAAATCTATCTCAACTATTAACATACTCTTTTTGCTCTACTCTTTATTGAAGAGGAATTTGTGGTGGTTTTACGGTAGTTTTCCTTCCTATCGTTAGGAAAGAATCCGACTAAGAAATGCATGATAAAGCAGATAAACCTACTGATCCAACAATTTATATATATATATATATATATATATATATATATATATATATATATATATATATATATATTGAGATTTTCCATTAAAATGCTGGGGTACTGTTGAGTAGGATTTTTCTATTGGAGGAAAACTTCAATGATAATTTAGTCATTTTATTCCGGAATATAATTCACTACAATAATGCATACAGTATAGTTATTGTCATCATATTGTCACTAACGAAATTTTGTCACTCTTGTCGAGTGATAATATACGGTTTACTATAATGCGGAATATTGGAACTACTACCCACATCATAGTCCGTAGTAATTAGTGTACGTAAACAGACCCTTACCCACTCCCATGTTTCAATTATATATTAATGATATACTACTATGTATATGTTAAATGAATTACAGTTTACGGAAGTAGCATTATAGAAATGCGAATGTTGATGTCCCTTACACGGGGAAAAGGGAGAATATAAGCTTGATTATTTTGAGAGTGCGGTGAAAGGTTGTTAAGGGCGTTTGAAAAGGATATTAGGAGAATAATAGAAACTAAATATGGGACGCGGGGCGTTTAGGTGTATAGCCGTGGGGAGTGTGAGGAAGTGATGAAGGATTGCCATACAAAAGAATCTAAGAAATTAAACTAGACAGGCCTCATATTGAATTGAGAATTAAATAGTGACATCACAGGCCAGGTGTGGTTAGAAATATCCTTTAATTGTAAGACGTAAGTATGTTTATCAGGAAAGGCATACATATTGAGTTTTCATCTTCAGTTTCATGGATGGAAACATTGTGTTTTGTATGTTAATTTGTTAATAATTTCGAGTCTTGAACATAAGTAAAGTTTGAAGAATAATGTAAAATATAGTGTATGTCCTTTAAAGGGTTAAACGTAAACAAGGAAAGGGTAATTTCGTGCCACTGAATGTATTTTTATATGTATCATTTAAGAAAACTCTACTATTATTATATTTATATGTTGTGCTTGTTTAAAGGTTAAATTTCTAGCTGTATGATCTTTGTTATAAATACAAAATAAGATAATTAATAATACTTAGGTGATCTTCCAGCAATCTAAAGTAACATTGTTCGGGTAATATACTTACGAGATATAATATAAATCTTCTAAGACTAAGAAAAGATACTTTGATTAAAGTATATAAAAAAAACTCAATGTATTTGTATGCTACTCTGTGATATTCCATTATATTAAATAACGAGTATGGAATTCTTTGGTTATATATCACTTTACTTTATTTGCGTCTGCAGTTTCGTAGTTACTAGACTAACAACATTTTCACCATATTACATTTTCACAACTTATAATTAACCTGCAGATCTAACCGAAAGATATCAAATATTTTTTATAACGCAAAGCACAAGCTAAGACTAAGGAAAAATAATTTGATTAAAGCGTATAGGAAACACTCAATATATTTGTGTTCGACTTTGTGAAATTCCATTATATTAAATGACGAGCATAGAATTGTTTGGTTACATAGAACTAGATATATTAGAATCAATTGAAACACACAAACATTCAAAAAACCCAAACACAGTTAATGACCGGGTAGATATACGAAATTTCACCTTAATTTCAGTCCTTATTTAAATATTATAACAAAAGACTTGCTAAAAAATTCCCAGCTTTAACTTGTATATTCATTGTGCTTGAAAATGTAGTCTATTGTAAACTACTAAACTGCAGTCGTACAGAATAAATAAAGTGATATATAACAAAATAATTCCATACTCGTTATTTAATGAAGTGTGTAGATTATCTGCTCATATTACTACCGATCCTCTTGTCTAATTATTTTTTTGTTTATTTGTTTTATTTTCTTGTTTCGTTCTTTTTAATTATTCGTTAAAATTGTTTAAAATGGAGTTATAGTAATTATATAAATCTAATTACATAAATATTATTACAAAAAATAAACAGTTAAAAACTTTAAAACGGACTTTTCCGTACGTAGAACATCTCTATCTCGATATTGAGTGAATTTAATTGAGTGATCGTGCTAACAAAAAAAAATCTCAAATAGTCCACCATTGTACTTTCTCATGACCCATATACATGGTACAGTGTGTTCTATCCACCTCAAAATCAATAGGTGTCATCTGGGAGACGTCCTAAATCAGAATCAGCCAAAACCCGATCGATCCGACACGATTTAGTTGAGTTATCCTCCTAACAAAAATAAATGCCGACGACAACGACAACGACACACACATAGCAAAAATTTTTTAAAAACCATTGTTTTTTATTTTTAGGACGAAAAACAAAAAATAAACTCAAAAAAAAAATTTAGTTTTTTCAATTTTTCTTTACACGATTACATTACTTTTTCGCGTATAGTGGAGTGCGGAAAAGTAAAAATTACTGCATTGGATTTTTATTTAGAATACAATCTCGGATTGACTTCCAGTGGAAATCCAGACCGGTGAATATATACATCACCGTGTGACCACTGATCACACTTCAGAAATCATTTTTCCATAACCAAATAAATGTCTTCGAGGAAATCCTTGAGGAAACATAACTAACAATATAAATGTAATTTTGTTTTAAGTTTTTTTGCTATTATTTTACCGTTCAGAAGATAGAACTCCTTCGCTGACTGTAATTATACTGTCACTATTTTATTTATAGCAGACTGGTAATAATAATGGCATGCTGGTCTAATTAATGGCAGTTTTACTTATTCACTATATGTCTCTTAGCTACTTTGATATTACGTATGGAAGAAACAGAATTTGACGAATTTATAACATTATAATAATAATGGAATTAATGTATGTCAAATATTGATCACCAAGCAAACGGAAAGATATTTTAAACCGATCAATCACGAGTGAGGAAATGGGGATTATCTCATTGGATTATCTTCGATTAACCCCAATACCTTCTGCGACGTAAAGTTACGTCGCAGAAGGTAATTATGGAATAATTTATCTCCAGAGGATCAACTCATATCATTAAAGAAATACCCATGTGGAATCGAATTCCTACCGGATGTTTTGAGAAGAAATCCCATTAATTCTCTATAAATAAATATAGATTTTTAATTACAGAAAATCTAATTGATATTGCCACATATTATGTAGGACTGTATGTATCTATAAAAAAAGTTTCTATGAATGTTTGTATATACAGAAACTGAAGTCTCCTTCTGCTAAAGCCTTCGGCTGTGGAGAGAGTGGGTACACATAAGAACGAGGACAACAACACCCATGCTAATGTACAGATACCAGACTCTCCCCATTGGGAGTCGAACCCACTATAGGGCCCTTCCCGCCACCTCGGACCATGGTACGAAAGATTGTTTGTTTGGGTATTTACAGCCGCCTCTAGAGGAAAATTCAATTGGTCACCCATCTAGTGTCCACAAAGTAAAGTGTTTCATCTTTATAACTCCTCATCGTGCAACTAATTCGAGTGCCTATCGCATTCTCGATACGATCTTAATATTTGTCTTTATTCAGTAAAAAAACAGGAGATCAGTTTTCCACTAATACCGAAAGATTCTTGAAGCACCTTTGGCCAACAAAGTTGGCAATATCGAGATATTATTAAAATTCAGTAGTTTTAAACACGTCCCAATGATGGCAACTTGGTTACCGAAACGCATGTCGGAGAACGTGTAATCTTTCGGTATTCATGGAAAACTGGTCTATTGTTTTTGTGGCCGCACCGAAGGTTTCAACCCTTTCCCAGGTTTACTCAGTACTTAAAAAAGTTAAACATTAGGTAATCACTATTTGCTATATAAAATGAGAAAAATTGTTAAAATAGTTTATCTTCGAAGTCTTAGTATTTAGGACACAGTACTGATATAAATCACTTATCATGTGAAATGTTTATTTTGTATTTGGAACGAGATATTGATTTTAAATAGAAATTTAATAGAATATATAAATTATGGATGTTCAAGGTCAGAAATCGCATTACATTCGTCATTCAAATTGAAACGAAATTGTCAGTTTTAACGATGATAAATTATCAATTTAAAATTTTTGTTTAAACACAAAAAAAATCTCAAAAGGTTAATATTCTTTCACATCCTGTTTATAAAACATGCAATAAGTTTTACAAATATTTTAATTCGTATAATGCCTCAAATTGAATATGAACGAGTACAGTATTACTTAATTAAATGAATTGAAAGGCAACTGGCTGAAATCTAGCTGCAATAACAATAATAAACACTTAAGGCAAAGCTTTATTGTAAAGAAAATGTAACCTAGATCTTTTATATTATGCCGGGTATTGTGCTCTGTAGGAAGGAAGTTTGAGTTTAGAATACAATAAGCCAATAAGCGTTGAGATCAGAAAGGCTTTTTCGGACGTAATATTTTTTGAGGGTGAGACATAATGCATAGTAGGTACGTGCATAGTTGGATAATACGTATAATATGAGGGTGAAGCCGTTTTCTCTATAGATTGCCGACAAGTAGGATAGTCAGCATGCCCTATATTATCCCTAAGGAATCGACCAGCTGTGGTATCCAAAGGCTAGAAAACTTATGTGGGGTACTTAATAAAAATAAAGAATTTATTAAGGGTGAGTAATTTTTTAGAGGATGAAAAGAGACGATAGAAGAAATCAAACAATTATTAACAATTGTCATATATCTCACAACGTATGTGAATGCTAGTTTGTGGGATCCAGAGTTTTGAAGTTAAAAATTTTAATCAGTTTTATTTTATGCCCTCTGGCGCGAAAAAATATCTCATCAGAATATATAATAGAATTCTCTCATTTGATATGTAATAGAATCAAATTTAGTATTGTCCAATATGATGATGACTAATACGATGTCCAATGAGAGTTATCCTACAATGTCATTATATATTTTAAAACAAATAAATTTTTGACACTAAAAACAGTTGTTTTTTTTTGTTGTTGTTCACAACATTTTTAATAGTAAATCAACTATTGTATTTTAATTATTTTTAATTGTTTCGTTCTATATGCCTTTGAGAATTGGAATATCTATTGCAATGCACTTCATGAGATTCTCTGTAATATCCATTATACTTTTTTATCATACTACTTTTTTATCTGACCACGCCATAAAGAACATATCTTTTATGTATGTTAATATCAAATTTTGTGGTAGGTTTCATGACAACTGTTTAGAAAAATGTATTATTCATTATTTGGTACTACTTCAAATATTTATTCAAACGTTGTTTTTACTTTGGCATCTGTCTTTTGATTTTTGAAAAAATCACGTCTCTTCTGACAGAAATCTATCTCTATTTACTAAACGACTATTTTCGTGTGTGTGTGTCACGAAATTTTTAGGTGGATGTACGAAATGCTCTTCGTTTGAATTTCGGCATTTTGAAGAAATCAATATAGTAAGTTGACCCTTGCGAACAACGTGGTAACGTGGTTTTGTTTTTTGATCCGAAGCCTCTAGAGGCATGCTCCGGAGGTGCCTTCAATATGAGCAACGGGACGGCGCAATATTATTGCGACTTGCTTACTCGTCATATATAAATTTGTCATAATATATTTGTCATAATAAAAGTTAAGTAGATGTTACATATATATGAATTTTATTTTGTGTTTACTTAAAATATAAGTTGTAGATAGATAGGAAATTAAACTACATTCTTCAGCAAAGTTGGCGTAGTCCCATTAAAAATTAATCTAAGGGCATTAGATCTGGAGACTGAGAAAGCCACTTTATTGTATCCCGGTATCCAATCCACCTATTGATAGATACTGTTCATAGAGATAAACTCTTACCGTACCATAATAGTGTGGAAGAGCACAATCCTGTTGAAAAGTTTTTCAGATCTCGTAATTCATCAGGATTTATCTCTAGAATCACTGCCACGAAATTAACGGCTTAATAACATTCTACAAAGTACCCAGATACACCTCTTCCGTTAAATTTAGATTTCAATACAGTGGTGCAACTATGTGATTAACCAAGATCTCTGTCCACATATTTACATTTTATGGCAATTGTGCATGGCTCTCATGAAATATATGAGGAATCGTATCACCTTACATTATCAGTATTCACATTACCACTTGAGATGGGTATTCATTTTGGACCGATATCCAAAACTCCACCAAATCAGAACACGTTAGTCTTGTTTTTAGGCTTCTATCGCAAGAGAGTTCAATAAGACTCTCTTCTTCTTGCGAAGGGAATTCTGGTGGAGCTTGTGCATGGAAAGGATCTTGAATCCACGCATATTTTTCGACATCGTCTTCGGCAAAATATTTCGGAAACCATTCTGTGAGCTTCGAAAAGTGTTCCGTGAACAGAGACATTAAGTTTTGTGAGACAACAAGCTCATAGAAGCCGCGTATTTATGAAATTACGGAAAACAGTCTTGTCCGCCATCTTCATAATTTTTTTTTATCCACATCTGTGGTCTTTCTCTAAATGCCGCAATCTTCTCTAATAACTTCAAAATGTGCATGTTATTGCCTTGCAGAGACAGGTTCAAATTATTCAGTTTGTCAAATATATCGCACAAATATGCTAGTTTTAGCAAAACGTTTGAATTGGTAAAGTATTTGGAGTTTGCATAACCTTCTTCTTGTAAAAAAGTGTGAATTTCTTCACGTAATTCGAATGCACGTAATAAGACATTTCCACGTGAAAGCCATCGTGAACTATAGTAATATAGCAGGGCTGTGTGTTAAGCTCCCATATCTAGGCATAGTTTTTTGAAAAATCTGGCTTTTAGCAGTCTAGTTTTTATGTAGTTTACTACGTCAATGACACGCTCTAATACTTGGTTCAATTAAGAGCTCATTGACTTCGATGCAAGCGCTTCCCTATGGATGATACAATGGGTCCACATAGCATGCGGCGCATTTTTACGAATAAGCGCTTGTATTCCTCCATACCTGCCAGACATTGATCGAGCACCATCAGTACATACACCGATACACTTTTCCCAATCTAAATCATTTTCTGTTATGAACTTGTCAAGAATTTCAAACAACTCTTGAGCCTTTGCGCTTTCTGTAATACTTTTATAGAAAAAAAGGTCTTCAGCGATAATATTGTCATCCACAAAGCGTGCGTAACAAATAAGATCTGCGTCTTTGTTACTGTTAGTAGCCTCATCAAGTTGCAGGCCGAATTCCTTGCCTTTCATATATTCTATTAATTGTTGATTGAGATCGTCAGCTATGTCATGGATCCTTCGACTAATAGTGTTGTTAGATAAAGGTACCTTAGAAATTAGTTTTCCCACCGATTCTCCCACCATAATATTCACCACGTCGAGAGCAGCCAGTAGAATAAGCTCTTCTGCGATAGTGTAAGGTTTTTTGCATTTCGCCACCCTGTACGCCACCTTGAATGATGCTAACAGTGCGTTGCTAGGTACTGAGGCTTGTTGAGTAAACACGTTTTTTTGGTTTTTGTAAATATTGCAACTTCCTATTAAAAATAACATGTGATTTTTCAACCATAGCAGGGTGAATGGTCTCAAGATGTCACTTCAGCTTACTTGGGAGCATACTTTCTGACGACAGAATCTTCAAACAGAGCACACACTGTGGTCTATCTTCATTGTAGCTATACAATAGCTGTCATCATATTTGCGATATATCCGCTTTCTTGCTTCTCCACCACTTGTAGAAGCTTGATCACTATCACTTGAACTACCGACTTGCTTATTTAATAAAAATCTGTCCATTTTGACGAAAATACAAACAACGTGGCATAACCAAAACAAAGCAATCGACGTAATGCAACGTCTTTAGCTAGTTGGATGGAGGACGGGTCAAACCGCCGGAGGAGGGGGTATCGACGATTACCGAGCATAAGTACCTATCGGCGAGTGAGCGTAGCATGCAGCGCGCGCAATTTAAATTGTCTATTTTGTAGCCGCGAATTCCTAAATTTCGTTTCCAGGCAATGGTAAACAAGAACGTCTCACGGCGCCCCTCTATATATACCCTCTATGGCGCACCAGGGCACCGCGGCGCACACTTTGGGAACTCCTGCTCTAGACAAAGGCGATCGAGATAGCCTTCATTCAGAATTTTTTCATTTTCATGCAGATTTCTTCCAGTTTCGCAAATAATTAGAATCGCATGAACTTCTTCTTCTAAAGTACCTGTTGTGTATATTAGAATCAATTAATAGAACACTAAAACAAATTTCTAAATATAAATATAAAATAAAAAGCAGATATATAAAAATAGTAAGTAACTGTTATTATGGTTTTATGGTATAATATTAAATTTAATCGATTTTCTCAAAAATTTAAAGGCAAGTGTCACAATAAAAAATAACGTTTGAATAGATATTTGAAGCAGCTTCTAAATAAGATGTTATTCGTTACTATTATCATTTAAAAATAATTTTCAAACTGGTATCTTATCGCCATCTTTAATGGTTATGTCACTATTCATTAAGTATTTACATATAAACATTATTTTTCTACGACAATGTATGTACATATGAAAATATTCGTTCTTTTAGGTATCTCTGTTCCAAATTTAAAGGCAAGGGATAGAACTTCAGATGCACACTGTGTGCAAATAACGAGAGTAGTGTGTTCCAATTGGTCCCAAAATATTTCAGGATAATTATTCCAAGATTTAAAAACATCATTTTTAAAAAAAGAGGTATAAACTCCTATCTACTAATGGTATTAACTAGTTATTTTCACATCTTTCTAAGATTTAATAATGGCTTTAATACATCGCATGATAAATGATCACTGAAAATCTGTAAATCTATGAAATAGGAAGGTTTGTGGAAGTCTGTCAGCGCTATCCATTAAAGCCAACTTTGAAGCGGCTGTTGTGTAGAACTGACGTGAAATTTTACCCTTCTCGTGTACGTGTTTGAGCAGTGGATACAGGTTATACAGAAAAGAGACATGTTCAGCAACTAACATTAGCATTAAAGCGACAGAAATAACATAGGGCATTATTTGTTGTAGAAACTCCACAAACGTAATTGTGATTGCTAAATGATATAATTAAAACTAAGTGAATATTAAACTTTGTAATTACTGTCTGTGGATATATTTTGCTAATACTGTTTTGACGAAATAAGGGTTAACAGTTCTGGGCAAAGAATAATAAACTCTTTAATACATGTTTTAACAACTGAAATGATCAAAATTTATTTAACAATTTACATTTATTAAAATTTGTTTTTATACTGTACTGAAATATATGTTTTTAATTTAATAATTTTTATATAGTGTGAAGATTATTTCATTGATATACTGATTTCTTAGCTTAATGAATTAATTTAATGTGTGTTAGTTAGTGCTTAGTTTTTTAAACTAAATTTCCTGAAAGGTACTTTAAATGTAAAGAAAAACTTACAACACTTCAATATAAGTACGTATGAAATATAGTGAAATAAGTAATAAATTGTTGGATTTCAAGAATACTGTTTGATAGGAATAATTTCTTTATGGACTTGAAATATTATAAACTTCACTACAGTCGAAGAATTGCGAATAAGTTTAGATACGATGACAACGAACTTTTTTGCACTTTTCAAGAATTCTGTAAACTTTTCAGTTTTAGGAAAGCATAGGCAAGACGTAATAAAACATGGATGGTCTAGGTAGACCTAAGAAGACTAGGATGGACGAAGAACCATTAACAATAAGAACATGAAGATTGAAGACCATGAGTAACCAATGTGTAATGCATATCTACGAGCATTGTCGTAGTAAAAGACAGACTAAAGAAGTAATTATACAAGAAATAGATATGTCTATGAGAAATATTAACGTCTGAATTATTTATGTGGAAAGAAATATATCGGTCAAACAGTCAGGAGCTTTCAGTGGAAACTTATGGATCATAATAGATACATTAGGTTAGGACATATAGATATCTCATTACTAATAGTATATGATATATTCAAAATATCGGATATAATTCTAGTTATTAACGCATTATTAAAGAGTCAATGGACACTACGAATAATAAAATCTATGTTAACAGAAAGGATGAATATTACCTAAGCAATAATTGGATATTATTTTTGTCAAGCACTTGATGTAAAAAGTCATGATCAAGTGAGTTAGTGACGGTAGAAGTGGAGTATTCATCAACATCTGCCCTTGTATCAGCTGTTAAAGAAGCTGATAGGGTGATCAGCCAGGCGCCAAAATGATTTCAACCATGACCACCCGGAGGAATTTTCATTGCTAGTACGTGTTTACACTAACAAAAAAATTAATTCGGGTAAATTGCAACCGGTGGTAAGCAACTCACTAGACATGTAGTATTAAAAGTGGCACATTATTAAGATTCACCTTCATTTTTAAAAGTCATAAAGTATGAACTGCGAAATATAACGAGATTATTAAATACCAGGCAATATTTTTAGATATAGAAGCATATAACTTGTTTCTTAGTTGGCATATAAAGGGTGTTATAATAAGAGTGCAAGATTTTAATTGCACGCCATTTTGAGATGCACGTCATGATTCGATAGGTCAACAATTGTGACAAGTCGATAGGAGACAGCTAGGAGTTAGTAAACATGGAGCGCTACATGATAGAACAACGCGTTCTTATAGTTAAACAAAATAGTTACTATCAAAATGGTGAACGTTTGGTTGCTACGATTCGTAAAGTGCGTCCAATTTATCAACTGTGAAAAGAATACTCGAAAGATTCCAAAGTGCTGATTCAGTTATTGATGTGAAACACACGACATGAGCTCGTAGTGGTCGTTCAGAACAAAACATCACGGCAGTTCGCAGCAGTGTGGCCGAGAATCCAAGGACCTTGATTCGTCATCATGCATAAGAATTGGAAATCTCAAGAGCTACTTTTCACTGTACTCTCACTAAAGATTTGCATCTCCACACTTACAAAGTCCAATTGACTCAACAACTTCTTCTAATAGATCATGCACAGCAAAGAGAGTTCACCAAATGGACCATTGAATAATAAGAAGTGAATGCCGATTTTGCGGGCAAAATCATCTTCAGCGATAAGGCCCACATTCGCCTTGACATGACGGCTTCGTTAATAGGCAAAATTGCTGCATTTGGGATATAGAAAATCGACGAATGACTCATGAGAAACCAATGTATTCCCAATGTGTCACTGCTTGATGTCGTGGTATGAAGGGATCACTGGACCATTTTTCTTTGAAAATGAGGCAGGTCATTTCCCCATTAACGGTAAATGACGAACGTTATCGTGACTTGGTAACCTAGTTCTTTGTGTCTCAATTAGAAGCTATTGCTCTTGAAGACATGGGGTTTCAGCAGGACGGTGCCACTTGCACCAGTTGCACTACATGTGGAACAGTAACGGTCTTGCAGAAGTCTTTTCCTGGTCGTGTCATCTCCCATTTTGGTGACCAGAATTGGCCGCCACAATCTTGCGATTTAACACATATGGACTTTTCTTCTGTGGGGTTTTTTGAAGTCTCAGGTTTACGCCAACAAGCCCACGATCGCTCAAGCATTGAAGGCCGAAATTGAGACCTGTATCAATTAAATACCGCCATATTTGTGTAAAAACGTTATAGAAAATTTCGCCAGAAGAGTACTTGTGTATCGCCAAAGCCGTGACGGCCATGTACGGGATATGTTATTGCATACAAAATTCCCAAATATCTAGATTATAAATCAATAAATATTTCAATGCTTTGCTACAAAAAAAAACATGTTTCAGTTGCCGAGATTCATCAGTTATAACTTCATTTAAGCTATGTAACAACTATATAAGTTGTCAGCTAAGAACGACAGACAAATCATTGCCGTTATTATTTTATATTTATTCTTCCTTATATGCTGTTTCTAGAACTGTTGCTGAGTATTATCTAATCGTATTATTTCAAGTTAAAATCAAGCAACCATTCTAAATTTTGTATTTGTATAATTGTCAACGATATAAGCACTTTAAATTTATTGTCTGTACAAGGATATAAATGTAATTACCTCCTGGGGGAACCAATTGACTACTAATACGCAAAATCGATACATCGTGTAGCTGAATTGCATCCGTCACCAGATAGGGTACATAATAAAGTAGCAAACAAAACGTTCACTATGTAAGTCGGGTTAGAAACAATCACTTTCCGAAGGATAACTGTCGTTTCTCGGGGAACTTTTTATTTAAAACTGTTTATAATAGTTTTTCATCTTTAAGCTCGCACAAAAATTTGCAATATTAATTTGCACAAGGTTGACAGTACTAACTCAACAAAATGGAAAAACTTTGCAATATATAAATGTGCATAAAATTTACCATTTTATACATTTATAGTACGTTTTGCAAATAATAATAAACTACTTCAATTTTGTAAATGTCATATAAAATATATATCTTTAGTATTATAAAAATGATGAAGAAAAAAATCGTTTTTGAACATATTAGAAAGTTATAGTACATTTTTTAATACAAAGTATAGTTAAATGAAAATGGAGTAATTAATTTCACGTATCCTTGCTTGATAAATTTACATAAACGTCATTGCACCGTTTATCATTGTATTGATTATAGCTTTTTTGGGCACATTATACACTTTAATGTAACTTTTGCAATCTAAGCGATTTATAAATATTTATTTTTTCTGAATTGGTCATGTTTTATGTTAAACTATTTCGAAATACATCTACCTGTTTATAAAATGTAAAATCGTGAAGAACAAACAATATATAGAATTTTATTTATAAGGCTTTAGTTGTATATGTATGTATGGCTGGCTTAATATCCCAAGTGGGCTGGTGCCACTTCTAAAATCTTTCAAGATCCAACTTGAATAATAAGAGATAATTAATCTCTTATAATTTTTTCATTTTCCTACATATTTTATGCGATTTTTTTGGATCCTTGGCTTCATCCTTTGGGTTTCTTACTCCTCGTATCCACGTTGATCTTGGTTTACTTCTACATCTCTTGCTTGCTGGTTTCCATTCCATTATTACGGTTATCACATATTCTCGGTTCCTCCTCCACACATGTTCCAACAATCTTAGTTTTTGCTCCTTAATTATTCCTATATTCTCTCTTCTAATTTATTCCTAATTTATTTCTGCTTATATTTCCAAATTGGTTCACATTGTGTTTTCTCCATCTACGGTTCGCATTGAACTAATATTATTTTCCTGATATTCCTTTCAGCACTTTCATTCTGTTCTCTTCATTTTTTTTGTCATGGTTATTGTCTTTGTTGCTTTGGTAAGTATGGGTTTCATTAACGTTTTATATATTCTCACCTTAATTCTTCGGGTTAATGTTTTATTCTTTGGTAGATTTCTGTTTGCTTGCAGAGCTTTATTGGAAGATATAATGTATCCTTAATTTCAGTTGATCTATCTCCATTACTGGACAGTACGATTCCCAGATATCCAACACTATCCACTTACTCGAATTTATAGTTCGCTACTTTAATTGGCCTACTTCCTAGTTGCTTTCCTACCCTCATTACTTTCGTTTTGCTCTTGCTTATTTTCCGTCCAATCTTCTTACCTTCATCTACTATTTCTTCTATCATGCTGACCATAATGTCCATTCTTTTAACAATTATTACGTGATCATGTGCGTATGCCACTACTTGGCTTTCTCTCCGCATTATTGTACTCTTGTTTATTGTTCGTGTGATTTATTCCATTGTCATATTGAAAATCAACGTAGACAATGATAATGTTTGATAATGGTTAACACCTTTATGGATGTTGATTTCTGCAGTTTTTGTGTTATTATACTGATTCTAGTTTTTCTCAAGATGACATATATGTCTTCGAAGTTTCGCTGGTATTTCTCACTCAGGGCACTCATCGATTTTTTCTATTAATTGAGTCGAAAGCTTTAGTTAGTGCTTAATTAGAGACATTAGTTATAGACACATTTTAAGTTTCTATAATGTAGGTACAAAAATAATTACCCTCTAATAATTTTTGTAAATCGAACAGAATGTATACTGTATACATAATTAATAGCCCCGACAAAATTTAAGACAGAAATAGAACAAACCTTTTATTGAGAGGATCTCTAGGATGCATTGGTGGAAATATGGTGGGTATGATACTACTATTTCCAACAGCTTCGACGGGCTCTTCTGGAATAAAATCCACTTCTAGAATGGCTATAACTGCGGTCAAATGTCGACAGGTCAGGAAAAGTCTACACGATTCGCAACCACTCACGTGAACTGTTTCTGAAAAACATATATTGCTCAGTAGGTAATACAATTTAATTTTATTATTATTATTTAAATTTCTTGAATATAATTTTGATTTAAAATAGCAGCATAACTATATTTCTTGTAGAATTGTTATTTTAACATTAAGTGTATCACCAGGTCAAAAAAAACACTTCACCAAAGTTTTGTCCAAATGTCAACATATTATGAAGCAAAAAACTATAATTAATTAAAACTGACAAAATTATTTTAAATATATTGGTGTAAATGCTCTTGATGATTTGGGAGTTACTATGTCAACGATTCAAATAATAATTTCTGGTTACCACGACTTTTTTTTACCTGTCTAATTTATAAAATTTATAATGCATTTATTTCATTCATAACGTTAAATACATTATATATAAGGGATATTCATATGTTAAAATATATAAATGAAATCTAATAGAAAACCTATCCCTGAACAAATTGACTTGTTTTGACAATTGATTTATTATAAAATAGTACTACAATTATTCAGTACATTATATAATGTGGCGTAATCAACGGCGTTTCATGTATTCCACGGAACACAGGTCAGGTGAATCAATGGGTCTAGGTTGAGCTTTAAGAGATCCCATTTTTAGAATATGTAACTTTCCTCAGTATAGAACTATACCAATTTTGGTTTTGTTAAAGTATCGCTGACCTACATCAAGTAAAACTATTTGCACATGTCGTTCAAAAGGCATCGGGCTCGGAAATTAGAAGCGATCCGGCCGAAAATCATGAAAATAGAAACTCTTCGGGCTTTCCAAAGACACAGCTTTGAACAAAGTGAGAGAAATTTCGGTGATATTGATACTACGTTTCTATTTTCTCTATTATTTATTTTCACGGAATTTTTTTTCCATAGACTACTGTTCTTTATTATAACTAAATTTTACATATACCGTTAAGATAATTGTATAAAAAGTATCATACAAAAATAAACGCATTACATTTTGGAGTACTTAAATTGAAACAGCGTGACTGCATTGTTACACCACTGCTATTTAAAGGGTCTATTCCGAAAAGCTGTAAGAGATACGGACTATCAATCGATACGCTATCGGTGTCCGGTTCTATAGCAACGACATTGCCACCGCATGTTACATAGAGGCCTATTTGAGTTTGCTTTCATTTTATCGAATCTTATCACTGTTTACGCGGTCTTACGGACCAAGTCGTGTGTTTAAATTTTTGTATTTTTATTTGTGCAGAAACGTGAAAATTAATATGCTACGAGACAAAACATCAAGACTAGAATTACCAAAAACCCGGATTGATGGCGGCTCGGAGTTGTTTGCGTACATGAGTATTAGAGGAAATAATCTATTTTGTAATATGTGTGAACGAATTATTAATTCCTTTATCAAAAGTAACGTAAGAAGAAAAGGCATGTGAAAGTGAGAAGTCATGCTGCGTCTAGAGGTCACGATAACGACGACACTATATTTTTCTCTATATATGACCCTACGGTAGCCTTTTTGGTAAATGATATTCCGTTACATAAACTGAAGAACTCCACACTACGCTAGTTTCTAGAAAAATGTATGGATTGAAAACTCCTTAATCCAACTACACTAAGAGAGTGTGTTATAATACTTTCACAACCATGTTTTGTAATACATACATGGGGAAACATACATGAGGAAAATTTTACGAATTTTATTATAGACAAAGCAATCGATGCATTTATCAAATATTTAATTGGTGCGTTAAAACCTAAGAGTGCTAGTAGGAGCCATTTAGTAGCTTCTAAGGTATTGGATAGAACTAATCACAAAACAATTGTAGATTTTGTGACAGTGCTTCACTGCACATGTTCAGTGAATAGCAATAGATGCAGCTGCATATATGCGAAAAACAGAAGATCTGATACTGAAACCTTTCCAAAATACACTTTACATGTGTAGCCCATGTCCTTAACTGAATAACAGAAATGATAAGAGACCGTTTTCCTTTAGTTGACGAGATAATGGCGAATGTAAAAAAATTTTTGTAAATGTGTCTACTTGGAGAAACACGTTTAGCAAAACCCTGCCTGACATACCCTTAGTATCTCCTGAACCAGTTGTTCAGGAACACAAAAATAATATACTTTTATTGCCCGCTACTTTAAACTCATCATATATGTGTGATATAAGACTACATTGATGCATTGTATAGTATTGTTGTTTCTGTTTTTTTTTTTCATTATATATTCACATTACACTGTTTTTTGTTTATTCGCGTAAATACCTAACCTAACCTACTACAGACAATTTTTGTAGTAGGTTAGTAGTAATTTAGTAGTAGTAGTAGCTTAGTAGTAGTTCTGAAGTAGTTGTTAAACAGAGAATAAACAACCACAACACAAATGAAGTCAGTACTGTCATTAAAACTACAAGATGTGTTTACGAAAAGTCCTGGATACAGCCGTTTGGAACATATATGTTCATTTGTAAAGGGTATACATCAAGAGTCATCTCCTACTTTACTAAAATATTATCCATATATAGTTAATTTCCATCTACCTAGTAATAAACTTTCATTATCGGCATTGGTCTTCATGTGAGTTAAAAACCGAGACCGACTGAGATAAGTATTGGTAATTTTTTTTATTTATACATTTATTTTCTCGTTATTTTGTTTATTCGAGTATTCATTAATAGTCATTATTGTATCGTGATATATTTTCTGTCAACTATCGTTGTGTAATAATGGTGACCTGAGTTCGACTCTGTTGTGGCTTACCAGAATAGACACTTTAGTTATAATATATTTTTTTAATTAAATGTAGTGACATTAAAATGCAGCAACATAATTGGGACAATGTTATGGGATAGTCAATTACTTTTGCCAAATCGAGGGAATAGTATATCATACAGAATGTTTGTCTCCAATCTTCCTTTTTCTAATAATTCCTCTTATGGAAAGAGGTGAGTAATTATTACGTTTAAGCTTAATTATTATCTTTACTGTCATTTATTCTATTTAAGAACAAAATCATTTCATATTTGAAAAATTACAGTACATAATAAACTCTAATATTTTACATAGGTGATAGTAAATATTAAGTTATTAACATTCATTACATATTTATTATTTAATGCATTTAAAAATACAAAATGTCACTATACAATTTTTAAACGATTAATTTATAATTAAGCAATTAATTATACTAGTTATTTGAAATAGAGCTAGTAATGAACTAACTGTATTTTAACATGCGCTCATGAAACATCCTATTTCATGGGCGGCGAATATTTAATTATTCAATTAATCCGCACGAGAACAAAACACATAAAACATATTCATACAATGAAGGATTTAGGAAAAATTTTGGATTTAGACATGCATGATTCCTCTTTCCTGTCTCTGATGACCTATAATTAATTCAAAATTTGCATAAACCCTGATGTGTTAGTCTGTGGTTAGTATAAATAAATGTTATAAATAAATGCGATTCATTAAATTATTACAATATCTCGATGTATCAGAACTTGATAATTATAATAATAATTGAAACATATCAATATTTTAAGATAAAAATCACCTTGAAATTTTTTTGAACCAATCTAAAATATTTAGTTCTAGTATTGAGTTTATTGGTTGTTAAATTTAACAAAAAACAGCGTTTATTTTTTTTATTAATTACATTGTTGGCTTTTTCTATTTCAGGCTTTTTTAAAATATAACAAAGAATCAGATGATAATATCAGATATATATATATATATATATATATATATATATATATATATATATATATATATATATATATCCTCAACAAGTCCTTGTTTTAATAAATTTTGTTGTTTAATTTAATAAGAGAAATTAGTTTCTCTTAAATTAAGTTAATTTCGCTATATTAAAATGTTTTTGTCATTTTATGCCTGTATATATTTTTTTCAAATATATTAAAAATAAACAACATATGGATATATTAAAATATATTTTTAGACAGTGGTATGAAAAATCAATGTTTATTTTAAAGAAATTATATCCAGGGACAACACGAAATATATACTAAGTGATAGAAAATAAAACTCTTAAAAGTAATTTCATTTATTGATATTTTTAATATGATATTTATTTAAGAAATTCTATATGCATAGATATCCAGTGCTTAATAAACTAATTTTAACAGTAGTCGTAAAGCAGTTCATATTCTTTATTATGGTTTGTTTCACTGTATGCTTAGAGTTGTCACATGTAGAAAGGGGTCGCATAATTCGGTTGCGTGAGGCTGATACGTTATTTAGAGAAATTGTTCTCAGCGTGAACAAGAATGAATTAACTATGATATGTTATCAGGTGTGGGTTAAAGAAGATACAAAACGTATGTCCAGAGGTGCTGGATCCTAAAAATGAATTACAGAAGCTCTAGATGGTCGTCTTAAATTATTGAATGTGACACCAATCTATGTCTACTCTGTACGACACATACATTACTCTGTAGAGGGGTATGTACACTACACTGTGGAAGTTGGTTCTGTTGCACCAGCACAACAGAGGTTTATAGCAAACTAAACATATATTTTTGCACCATTATATTTTAAGTCTGTAAATTCCCATATAAACTTATTTACTTGATCAGTGGTTGGTATTAGCCCTACGTACATTCGTAATAATGAATTAGTACTTTGCAACACAAAAACATTCGTATGAAAATGCACAGTCCATCACTAAACATATATTTAACAACTCGCTGAAAGTCGCTGATGCTGAAAGTGGAGACGCTGATTCACCGACTTACTGTCCCCACGTGTGTTCATATATATGGCGGCAAATCCCCCTCATAAAGTTGAATGGCTCTAATTATAACATTTATGCCATAATACATTTTTAAATAGTTCAGTGCCTTTGTCCTATTTTGTTAGAAATATTTATCATGCTCTAGACTCTAAATCTATTTAATTCTTGTGACAAATTCGGAGCTGTATGTATGGCTGTAGTATTATACTATAACGGGTCAATACAACAGATGAATCAAGCCGGGCTTAGAGCCCATGAGTTAGCAGTATGGATCCATTGTGTCAACCCCAAGCGCATTATTCACTAAAACTCGTTGAATTGTCGAACACATTCAATTGACAGAATGTAAAGGCCATACATTTGGAACGTTTGTTACAAAGTTTCATCCAAATAAATCAATTTGTCTGTTTGGTGCACAGTAACGGGTTAACAAATTAATAGATGAGTATGTTTTTACACGTTAGATAGGGGGTTCTACTTGAAACGATATACACTGAGAAACTCTTGGAAAACAGATTATAACAAAATGAGTTTAATCAACGATTTTTTTTTCAGGGAATTTTTTTTAAATATAAAATATCTATAGATAAATTGAGAGGATTGTAATATAGATAAATAGATTGACAGGATGAGGCAGCGTACTCCGCTCATTGTCGGACCTGCTCTATTCGAAATCAAGCAACGAAATTCTTAGATGCGATTTGGATGGGTGACACATGGTCTCATTCTGATGCCGCGGTGGTGCTGACTTGGTATTTGGTAACAGGGTGGCAACTGGGCTAAATACTGGGCACATTGTCTGAGTGAGTTCGATTCTCACCAGAGGGAATTTGGCACTTCCCTCAGGGCTGGGTGTTTGTCCGCGTCCATATGTGTAACCTTCCCTTACTCAAGCCTACCTGTAGGGTTTCTGGGAAAGGAAGTCTACTTTCTGTGTGTCCAAACTCTAAAAACATTAAAACTCTAAATAAATCTAGAAAATGATTCGCAGATTTGGCCAAATGAAGTATATTTATAGTAGCATTATTAACACGGATCTACTAAATAATTTCAGATAGTACTTCAACTATACTAGTGTTATATATATGCCGAACGGTCGTCTCCTTTATATAAAGACATGTTTTCACCACACCACACATCACACACGGAAATGGCTTTATAGACATATATAGTGATGCAGATGATTATCTAAACCAATTTGGATTTTTTATGTTGACTGGATAAGTACTACATATTATAAATTATTATGACTTTTCAGTTGTTTATATATACGGATCCCCCATCATTGTTAAAACAACAAAATAATAAAAAAGGCCTTCACAATATACTATCTAATATATGTAATAAATTTGTAATAACTATAGCTATATTTATTAAGGGAGGCAACCTCGCTGATTTTAATATTTATATTGCTGTTCATATAATTTCCAAACCAAAGTAAATATTAAAATATAACATTATTTCCTTTAATGTTGAAAGTAGAAAGAAAACTAAAGTAATTAAATTAGTGATTCTTGAGAACGTAACGTCAACGAATACTTGAAGGATATTATAATATGAAGGATATTATATATATATATATATATATATATATATATATATATATATATATATATATATATATATATACATATATCGTTCTATCCATTCCATTTTAAATATTTACACATTGCAATAAAAAGTATATTTCTTCACTATTTTTACAACCAGTTCAGTAAACAAAATAATAACTCGCATCAAACTGTTTCTAACTATTCTAACCATTTACTTTTCGTTATCAATTTTATATAAATTCTAACCGATTTTGTATATATCTCTAACAGTTTGAATGTGATTTATAAATCAGATTTGAAGATATATGTACCTAATAAAAATATGAATACCAAATACCCAATTATTTATATTCCATGACTGTTAAGGTTATTACGTTTTATCACGATCTTTCAATGATTTATATCTCACATTCAATATTTACGTTAAAAACAAAATCAACCAAAACCTAGCACAGACGCACGGGGTTTCTCAGTAATAAAGACGTCAAGAGAGTTGAACTTTAAGGTATATTATTTACAATAATGTTATACATTTTTTTCTTATTTCAAATCTAAAACTATTTAGATTTGAAGACGCAAGACTGCATTACTTTATTTTATGATTAGGTCTTTCAGATTTTGTGTTATCTGTAAATACTTAGGCGCAATATTTTAAATGATGAGAGATTATAAATATTCTTCATTTTTCCACATTAACCAGTCGTATTTAATGTATCAGAAATGCATATTTAATGTACAAAAAAATAATTACATGAGAGGTTAAAATCATTGTTAAATTTACGGTTTAAAGTTTGAACATACAGATATCCTATTTCTTCTCTCGAACTACAGAGGTGAAGTGTACACATACAGATGAGGCCATCTTAATATTCATAAATCACTGAGAAGCACTTGGTGAGTGAATTATTTTTAATGTTGATTGGAATCAGATAAATCAGGAAACTTCTGTGTGAGTATCGAGGTTGCTCTAGGAAATAGCAATGCATGTATTGATATATATATATATATATATATATATATATATATATATATATATATATATATATATATATATATATATATATATATAATAGTAATAAACAAGTGGTTAAACGAATATCACTTATCGTTTAATGCAGAAAAAACAAAATATATTGCTCTTTCCTTAACTAATATTAATTGACATAAATTTAATTTAACAAAAATCAATAAGACATATGTCATTAAAGAGGTTGTTTCCAAAGTAAAATATTTAGGTATTTTAATCGACTAAAATTTTAAATGGGATAATCTTACTACTAAAATCAGACAACTAATTCATAAGTTTTACTAATTAAGGGAAAAGTTGACTAGATCGTTGATCTTAATCGTTATAAAGTTTTTGTTGAATCCTGTTTGCAAAAGCTTAATTAGTTCAAAATTATATCTTGAAAATTACACATGAGAAAAAGGTAATACTCAACTATATGATTATATGCAAAATAGACATATAATATTCGCTCTTATATTTTATAAATATTTGTATTTTTGCATACAAACATATAGAAATTCATCAACAAATACTACTAGATAGAATTACTACACGTAGTAATTCTAAGAAACTATTGCAAATTGCTTTTGCCAATAAAGATGAACCACGCCGTTTGTATCTTGTATATTTCCTAGAACATGTAATCTTCCTTCTCATAATATATCTCTTGTAATTATAGATTTACCATTGCTAAAAATAATTCATTTTTCACCAATCCTGGAATTTTATCAAATTGCTGGATTACGTAAGATATCGTTTTTCCTGTTCATGTTTAGTTCTTAGTAACCTTTTCCTTTTTTCTTTTACATTACACTTTAATTCAAGAAAATATTACATACATCTGCTTTAATTTTTGGTTTTGTATATCCGAAATATTTTTTCACCATACAAGTATTCACACATTTAAGTGCAAGATACGACTATACATATAGATGCGTGTGTATTTATTGTATAAAACACTTATTATACTGTATAAACATACATATTTGGTAATGTTTTAATTACCATTGTTTTTCTTTATTATCATATTAGGATTACCTATTTTAATAAAATTTTAATATTTCAATAAAGCTTCAATATCAATTAATAGCTTCAGTCATGTATAGTTTATTTCATCTCTATTTGCCAAATAAAAAATCCCAAACGGTTCTTATCTCACACCGTGACTTGTTTTTATGGCTAGGCTCAGATAGGCTGTTCCGTTTATCGGCAAGATAAGAGAGTTTTTTATTTGGCAAATAGCGATGAAATTAATAGTACTGTAACTGGAAATGAATAAAGTTAAACTTCTGTATAGTATTTCTAAAATGATCTTTAAATCGTTATTATGGCCATGAATCCCCACTTCCAAAAAACATGTTTTATATAACGAGGGCAAAGTGATGTGACGAAGGTGAAAGTTTGCGTATTTAGGGATATTCGCTTAACTTGACATAACATTGCAAATTAGACTAAGGATGTTGACTGTTCCTTTTCAACTTTCTTCTTTTTCAAAGTATCCCAAAGAAGCCCTGAAAATTTCAAAGCGCTGCAATCCTTTTTTTCACTGGTTCGAAATTATTGGATTTGTCGCTTTTGCTAAAAATTAATTTAAGGATAAATTGTTAATTTTTTATTAATTTTTTGAAGTTGAATATGTTTTTCTTTAGCAATAGTCCATATTTTTTATTAAATGATGTTAATATAATACAAATATATTAAAAAAATTATTTCCCAAGTAATTAATTAATTACCAAAGTCAAAATTAACTTTTTTGCTTTGAACGACGATATGAGTTATCGTCGTTCAAAGATAAATCATCGTACAAGGCTTTTCAATCGCTCAAATCAAAGAGGATAAAATTACTCAAAAAGGCTTTCTAAAGAAGTCACTGAAAAAAATATTTATTTATAATAATAAAGTCCGTGGACCTTTTGAAAGGCAAAAAAAATTTGGAAAATTTTCTCTCCGATGGTTTTCTTATGATTACTCAAAAACTGTTGATGGTAAAGAATTTTGAACCCAAGATCTCAAAACTAAGAACTTGGAGTTTCAATTTGCTCTTTTTTAATTGCTCTGAGACTATTTTTCTCCAAGTTACAGCCTTAACCAAAAACTTGGAATTTTTTTATATCCCTTAATTTTTGTGCCTACTGTATGTTGATGGATGGTCGAAACCAGGTTTCTTTCACGTATAGTAAGGAACATATAGTAAGTACAAAAAATATTCTTGTTTACCTAATAAATGCATTAAAAAATGATAGTAACATAACCTCACATTGCAATAAACATTTCTATTTATCTTGATTCTGTCATGTTAATTAAAGTTAAGAATCCATATGCACGAAAGTTTGACACATGTATGAAGGTTTAACTAACCATAAACAAGAATCTTACCTATGTACCCTGATTTGGTCTGCTGGAAGTGAATTAAGACTAGAAGCCACACCAAAACAAACATCTCCTTTCGGGTTATCTTTATCGATGATAAATCTTCTCTTTTTTTTAGGTCCTAATCTCACAGTCATCACTGAAACACTTTTTAGCACGACTTTGAACAAAACTCATTTAAAACCGACTACCGAAATTGGCCGGCCTTCTTAATTTGCGTAATTTGTTTATTTTCACGGATTTTAAACACTTAAAACGAGCAATATTTATTTACAGTGGCATGATGAATTCGGTGGATCCAGATTTAAATAGATCAGTTCCAAAGGTGTGGGTGTTTGTGGAAAATCTGAAATGAAATGAATATAAGGCAAATGTTAGTATCAAAATAATGAAATACTGTTTTGTTTATTAGAAACAGATGCACTCCATCAAGTGTTTATTAACTATGCTCTAAATGATTTGGATTTCGAAAAGATGTCCAAATTTGTAATCAAAGGACTTAAAACATTGTTTATAAAAAGGATGTTATAGTGTATCAGCGAATACACTCTAAATATCTGCACTCAAATGTTGTTTTTCTGCATTATTATTATTATTATTAAAATTTTAAGTTTTTCTTATGGATTGTTTCTCTGAAATTGTGTTTCAGCAGAATTATATACCAAACAATTTATTTTGGGGTGCAGTTATATTATCGAATTAAATTTCAAATTATGTAGAATCCCTCTAGGTTTTCTGGATACTTGTAGATATCGCATATACCATAAATGTTACAAAATACGCATATATGTTACAGAAATGAGTTAAATAAATATCCATAATATATTTATTTAAGAATGCTGTAGATAAAAAACACATTTTCTACTTCTAGTTCTTGTTTTAAATTAACATGCATAGATGATATTTATTTTGTTTATATTTATAACAACTAAGTAATATGGCTGCTATAGTAAACTGTAGCATAGTTGTTGGATATTAATTTTGGGTGTTTATCTCTACCATCTAACATAAACAACAGCACACCTTTATTATTTAACCATTATTTATTTATTTATTTATTTAAATAATACATTACCTAATAGAAAAATCCAATTACTAGTTAGGGTAAACAGTAAACAATGAAAATAAGAAAAATACTAGAGTAGTAAAATAAAACAAAAAATGTAAATATCAATTAATCTAAAAATTGAAATTAGACTTCTGTAGCGAAGCTACACAGCAATCAAATGTGTCAAAGCGATTCTGAGATCTATTATAATTTTCACACATATGGTTAAGTAGTAAATACTATTCAATATTCGTTCATGGGTTACATTTTGTTTAGTATTCAGTATCGGAGTATAAAATATTAGCAAATTTAACATGGTACTACAGTCTATATTATATTACGTATTAGTTTACAGAAAGAAGAAATACTTGTTGTGAAATAATCCTACGGGCATCTAATTGTAATCTCAAAAGGGAAAATCTATTTAATAACTCAGTCAGAGGAAAATTAGTGGTAGCGTAGAAACCTTTTTATATTTTCTCTAAATTTTACTTATGTATCACGCAAGTAGGGAACTAAGTAACTCATGAATACTTCACATTAGGCTTAACAAAAGACTGACAAAAGTAATTTTAATATTTGTACGTTTTTAAAATCATGAAAACTCCTTAATTCAAATCCTTAAGTGTCCTAAAATTATCATTAATGATAGCATGTATATGTATATTAAGGAAAGCTTTTGGTCAAAAGTTCCACCAAGGTCTCGAAATGTTAATGGGCTGACATGAACCGAGTCGTCTAAAGAATAACTATGTATGATACACTTATGTTTGAGACAAATAGGTAACAGTGTTACATTTGTTAATATTTAACCGCAGTTTATTAATATTACACCAATTATATAACTTACTATCTATTTGTAAACCTACTTATTCTAGAAGTACTATTAATTGAATTATGTATATATTTTTATATTATTAGCGTATAGGAGATGAGAGACACACAGTTGACCAACAGTATAATTTATAAAAATATTAAATAATAGGGGTTCTTATATATTCTTTTGAGGTATGCTTGACGTCGATATAAATGTTGAAATAATCTATGAATTTATCAATTATTCATCTATAACAATTACATACATATTAATATAAAGTCATAGAACTAATTTACAGCTATTATTCTATAATCGAATTATCCCATGTAATCTACATATTTATTGTCCATCCAGAAGATCAGGCATAAGAACTTTAGATGACGATTTCTTCTTTACTGGGAGTCTTCAGCGCAGTATCTTCGATACTTGATGTCCTGCGAAAATTACATGGAGCCCCTACCACTTTGACAGTGAATATACCAACAGGATAGCACTACGACAGTCTACCTCCTAATTGGTAAGGCAACTCTTTTTGTACGCAACAATTTCCTCCTCGATTTTCTTCATGACATTTTCATGTTTACCTGAGCTTAGCAGAAACTATATATAGTGAGTGGTGTTTTGTACAAGCTGCGCAAAGGGAGGTGCTTTACCATTCAGCGAGTAGATGGCCATACTACTATTCCATGTGTTCCACAGTCACTTCCATAGACATCTAATTTTCTTAGGATCGGTGTTATCGATGTCTGAAGGCTTCCCAATAATCGGAGATTTTATAATTTATCATAAATTGAATGTAATCATTGTGGATTGCAAAATATTGGGGACATTGCGTAGATTTTGTGTTCTACATCCATCTTGTACTTGTCCAACTTTTTGTCTTTTTGCTTTCGCTAAATAACAACATTATGAACAAGAAAGTATACATGAGCAATACATGCGTATATATGAGCAAGAAAGTTATTTATGTTAAAGTTTCAGTAAAAACTAAAATATAAATATTAATCTGGTTGAAATTTACTTTAAATTGGAAATCAATATTTGTATGTTTTTTAAATTTTGATGTAAAATTTTTAAAATAATATTCCATTACATTTTTCTTTCCTATACTATGTATTATTGTTCTTGATTATTGGAAATCTAGTCAGTATAATACTTGTTTTGTAGTACATCAATCATCATCAGTCCTAAGACTGGTTGGACGCTAACCTCCAGTTTCTCCTATCTTGTGCTAACCTACGCATTTCGCTAATTATGCTACAACCTACATCCCTTACTATTTGCGAGTAGTGGTCTAATCTAGGCCTACCTCTGCCTTTCTTCACTCCTATTTCTGCCTCCAAAATATCGCAAACTATTCCTCCATGTCTCAGCAAGTGGCCTACCATTCTATCTCTTCTCTTCTTTATGTTTTTCCACATACTTCTTTTCTCGTCGACTTTCTCTAATACTTCTTCGTTTCTAACCCTATCAGTCCACGGTATTTTCACCATTCTTCGGTAACACCACATCTCAAAAGCTTCCAATTTCTTCCTACTTGCTTTCCCTACCGTCCAGGTTTCGCAACCGTATAGTGCCGTGCTCCATACATACGTCTTCAAAAATCTTTTCCTTGTTTCTAAGTTTATTACCCCCGAGCATAAAAGTACTTTCTTTTTGTTAAAAGCTACTCGACGCTGCGCTATTCTTTGTTTTATATCTTTATCGCTTCTTCCATCCCAATTTATTTTACTTCCTAAATAAGTGAAGTATTTAACTTCCTCCAATCTTTCATTATTAATTTGTACTTTCGTTTTTGCTCTGCTCTCGCGCCCTCTGCACACTAACACTTTAGTTTTGTTTTTATTCACCCTCATTCCGTATTCCTCTGTCAACAATGCCTCCATTTCGTTCAACGCTGATTCCAATTCCTCTTTACTAGATGCTAATACTGCTATATCATCCACGAATCTCAGCATTTTTAGTTTCTGTCCCTGTACTTTAATCCCGAAATCCACTCTATCTTTTACCACATTAATCGCCTTTTCGATGTACAGATTAAAAATTAGTGGCGATAGCGTACATCCTACTCCTTACTCCTTTCCTGATACCTATTTCCCTTCTTTCCCCTTCTACTTCTATAACAGCAGTTTGCTCTTTGTATATATTGTGTACTACTCTCCTATCTCTATACTTCATTTCCGCGCTCTTTAGTATCTCGAACATTTACATATAGAAAACATCTATACAGAAAAAATCAGTACATATATATATATATATATATATATATATATATATATATATATATATATATATATATATATATATATTGAATTAATAGTTGGCTATATGTAGTCCTTGTTGTAGTACCATGTCCTTGTAATGCATATTGTAGAGGCCTTATATCTTGATCCAAATGTTCTATATCTGTTATGACTTTCATTTATTTATCAAATCCTCATGCTTTATTTTCTGTGTTGAGTAGTGGTTTGAGTATGTAGCTTCATGGATGAATCGACCAGATGTGATTTTTTTTATAAGAGTACATATCAGATTATATGAAGGAAAACGTTTATTTACTGAGATGCCTTTGCCAGTTATCTCAGCTTCTGAACCAGAAGCTGAGGTAACTGGTTGCTGATGGTAATTGGTTGAGAAACGTTTATCGAGCGAAGTATTATTTTTCGGTTTTTGTAGAACTACGAGTAGTCTATTAAAGTTTTTATTTTGATGCAAACCATGTTACACCCATGTTGAAGTAAATAACACATTTGTAAAGATTGTATAATTGTCATTTTCAATATATTTTAATGAAAATTGGTCTTATATCTATCTGTCATCAAAAAATATAATTTAATAATTAGTAATTGAATGAAAATTTTATGTATTTATTTTTCAGTTAGAAAAGGGTTATCAAGGTTACTTGGACTGTTTATTAATTATTTACTTGAATGTAAACCCTAAACAAAATGTAAAAACAAAGACATTATTATAAAAACATTTCACTTTTAAGCCCATGAGAATTTTTAGACATAGGTCATATACGCCAATCAACGTAAATCAACAGAATATACCTAAAAGTTATATACGTTTTGTTGTACCCTATATTTCAAAAATCCTGAAATGCATCATTTCTATGACTATTATATGAAAATCTAATACAGAGCGGTGAGCTAAATAGAAACGCTATAAGAGATAAGAGAAGTTATTTCTGTTTGTCTTATTTATGTCTTATCACATTTTCTTGTGGAGTAAAATGTTCTGTTCTATTTTTGTTATATTAACGTTACTCTTGAACCTCTCCAATATGTATTTTTATCGTGATCCTACGCAGAACGGTTTTAAGTATTAAGAAAATACGGATTGATTTATTAGCAATTTAATCTACTATTACGTTCGTAAGTAAACATCAATTTTAAAAGTCGCGTTAGAGAATCATTATTGATATCTGATTCACGATTCACTTTTAAACATCACAAATGTAAGCATATAAACTAACCTTTTAATAATGAGTAACAAGGGTATATATCTATGGAAGCTAACTTTGTTTGATCAATAGGTGTAGTATCACAAAGGGGTTATATACATACATACATTTAATGGGAAAATAACGTTAATAATTTACGTTACAAATAATGGGAAATGCCTTATCACACACTGTTTTGTATAACATTGTTTTTATATACAAGATTGTGATGATATGACGCCAAAATCGATTAACAGTTTGAATAAGCGTTTTGGATCATTTCTAGAGGGGTTTTGATTTTTAAATCACCGCTTTTAGAGCCGCGAGTATTATGTAATGTAATATGTAATTTTTCTAAATTGTAGAGTACGTTTTGGAAAAGTAATCACTAGCGTACTTTAAAGAATACACTTGCCGTGCTCCACCGTTAAACTGTCGTGGTAAAACTTAACACTAGTATAATTGGCAAAATTTTACAACACTATAATTATAAGCTTTTATATCTTTTAGGTATAATACTAATATAAATAAACTACAATATAATACATTTGACTCCGTATGGTGCAGTATAATCCCTGCGTGTTAACTACTCTAGAGTATGCGTCCACTTTCACACTCTTGAAACGTGAGGCAATGTGGCCGTTCGTGATTTCTGATTAACCATCTTATGCCCAAATGCTGTTATGTATCTCAAGATGTATAACTAAATCCTAATAAGAAATCTTATTAGCATTTCTTAAAACTTGAAACAATTTAGGTATGAATAATCAACTTATCCCGAAATGGTTTGTGTATCCTAAGAAGCAAACATAGTCATTGTGATGGCCAAGCTTATTAATACTAATATATATTAGATGTCTGAAAAATATGTTTATGAATGTAATATGTGCATGAAATGTTTACAAATTAGTTGGAGGATTTCGTTGGGTAGGTACTTATAGTGATATATTATATTTGACATTCTTATTGTCCATTTAATAACCATAATTAATTGATCTTATCAAAAATCTATTCAATTATTAAATAACGAATTTAAGAATTAGGTACAATCTTGATGCACGTGACTACAACATTAGTACTGTTAAAATTATAATTATTATTTTCAGTAAGGACTAAATCCCCCTACAAGAAGAATTATTATTGGTAAATTTCCAAAGACATCTGGATTGCAACGAAGTACATTTATTATTTATTAACTCGACGGATATTTACACTAGGATATGATCATAGTATTTCGTTTGGAAAGCTCGATAATACATAACAAACGATAACAGAAAGTACTGTTTTAAATGTGGTAGAAATTTGGTTGCTCTTATTTACGAATATATAAATATTTTCTAGACTTGCACTAGCACATACTTATACATAAATATTTCATTAGTGCAGTAAATACATTAACTTTGTATATTAAATTACTAAAGTATATTATATAGGGTATCTCGGTTGGAACTATAGGATTTAAATTTTTAAAAGGCCTTATTTTTGACAGAACACAAATGGCACTATTTAACGATTGTCATCTACAAACTATACGAAATCAACATGCCGCGATTAGCAGTTAAACAACGAACAGTTAAACAATGTCTATGTATAACTGTTTTATGAAAGTGAGCGATCATATACCGTTGCACTAAGAAAAATTCCCACAAAATTAGGACATAATGAAGCATTTACAGAGTTAAAAGTATGTAATTTAATGAAGAAATCAAGAATTAATCTGTTATCACTAAGGCAACACCAATACAATATTATTGTGGTTGGTCAGATGAAAATATTGTTGCAGTGAGAGGAAGTATAAGAGATTATATGACATGTTGATGTCATATGGTTTATAGATGGAAGTCTTGAATTATTGACGCCCTATTTTTGACAGAACACAAATGGTGCATAATTTAGTCCCATAGTTCCAACTTAGACACCCTATATTTCAAATTTATACTTTTTTATTTTCCTTCATTGGGAAATAAAACGTCTAACTACCATATGGATATTAAAAGGTGTAGAATTAAAATAGAGTTTACAGCTGAAAGTGGTGAAGTTTATACCAGACGTTATGTTGATTTTACTCCATTACGAAATGGTATGAAAATTTACACCAAGGAATGGTAAAATTTCCTGTATATACCCCGTTTCGTATGAAATTGGTGTTAAATTTTACATCATATTTCAGATAGCATAGACATTTACTTCCATTACAATTTATTTTTATTCTATATGAAAAATTGCTATTTTATTATTTGTCAAATATAATATGAAAATATATTGAACTGACTTCAAAAGAACTTTTTATTTTAGAAGGAAACTCTATATATTTCATCATATCCTTTTATAAACATTTTTATGTTTCTTTAGGTACAATTTAAAAAACTATATTTTTTGTCAAATAAATATTGATTTTACTTACGGTGCTCTATTACACAGTACCAAGCGTGTAACGTTCTAAATATTGGATTTTTTATTAGACCATTTATTTTCAACGGTATTGTTGCTTACCGTCTCTCTATCATAAAATCTTTTATTGGAAACTAGGATCGATTCAGTCCGCAATCTACAACTACGTTATTAAAGTTAGATGTCTGTAGGTCTACCTATTGTATTAAATTCGTAATTTATATATTCACCATATGCCTAGAAATTTAAAACGAGATCAAATACAATAGGGATTAAAAGGTGTTGATTACAGGTCAGGGGCGGCTGGTGTATAGGTGTTGCAGAGCTGCAGAACTGCCAAAAAAATTACATATTTGTATATTTTCGCGACATAATAATTACTAAAATTTATTAATAAAATAATTTGGTTAGTTGGTGCAGCTAACCAAATTATTGCGTTAAAGTCGCATTCTGCCCGCCGTCCTCTATTCAGTAGTAGACCAGATGAATTATCTGGGTCTCTACGCGAGCGCGTCGCGGTACATTGAACTGGGCCACACGAGGTAGTTCTCAGCACGGCTCGGCACAGCCGTCCTCCCCCTCAACTCCCGCGACAATCCACACTTGCCGTTCGTAAATGCGCGAATTTACACGGTCAGTGAGCTGTATTTTTTCCAGCTAAGGCAACATTAGTGAATGTTTACTCCTTCCTACTCCTTTGGCGGGCGTAAATCGTACCTATATCGTACTTCGTGTTAATTTGAGATTTTAAATACTGTTTTGTGAATTTGTGTAGTGATTTATTGTATTAATTATTAATAGTTATATACTGTGATAGTGACAATTGATTTAAAAAACAATGGTAGGCCATTGTCCGATATTGTTATTGAGACTGCAGGTGTTAGCCGCGGAAAAGCATATAAACGTCAATTTAATAGAGACATTTATTCGAAGAACAATCGGATTTGTGGGTGCAACAAAAAAATGCGTTATTTTGTTTTCCTTGTTTACTTTTTGGCGGTGATAAAGAATGGACGGAGGTAGGGGTGACAGATTTGGTGCACTTAACTGAAAAAATAAAAAAGCACGACAACTCCAAAAGCCAACTACATAATACAATGGAATTAGCTTTATTAGGAACAACTAATATTAAAGCGCAGCTAGATTCAGCTTATTGGATAAATGTGCAAAAGCATAATGATAATGTGACAAAAAGAGATACGCTTTGTCAAAAATTATAAACTGCATAAAGTTCTGTGGGGCCTTTGAACTGGCGCTGCGAGGACATGACGAAGCTGAAACCTCTCAAAACCCGGGGATATTTTGTGGTTTGATAAATTTTTCTGCTGAGCTTGATGTACTTTATGCGAGCATCTACAAAATGCTTCAGTATTTAAAGGAACCTCTGAAGAAATACAGAATGATCTTTTAGACTGTATATAAGTGTTATAGACCCTCTAGTAGAAAATTCACCTTACAAGCCTTTTCTCTTAACCAAGGAATATGACGGCAAACATGGATGTTCTTCAAAAAGGTATTAAATTCCAAAAATTTTTCTTGTGAAAGTATCAGGAAAACGTGTGACCTTGAAAATTTTCAAAATTTTCGCCTGCGGCACAATTTTTTTTCGGCCCCTACGGCGCCAGTAGTTTGGATACGTTTGAAATTTGCACGCGGGCGGCCAATACCCTAGGATCGGCCCTATACAGAATACCCGTTTCAGTTCATCACGAACCGCCACTGTTACAAGTTATGTAGGATCGTTGAAAAGTACGCACTGATTAATGGGTTTTTTTACGTTTCCGAAAGGCATATTGGAGAATTTATACCACGTTTGGTGTTGTAATTTTGGTGTTGTAATTAGGATAAATAATAAATGAGAAAGATGTAGAGTGTACCTTCATAATAATTAATGTAACATGAAGTTAATGTAACATGGGAAGTGGAAAACACAAAAAAAGAAAATGGATAATAACTGCTGCTGTTAATGTAATATATCTTAATAAGTAGGAAGCACTACAATTGAAAAATGATAGGTAGTATTTTATTCACTATTATAACAATGGCTTGTTAAATTGTAAAAAGATTACGAAATTGTGTGACATTGTAAAAAATGTCTATATCTATAAATATTTATTCTGAGAACTGATACTAATTCTAAGCGCAACGTGTTGTCTTTCACAACATACTTTAACAGTTGATAGTTTGAATCTAAATAAATAATAAATAAAAGTTTTCTACAATATGGATACTCAACTTTACCATGTACAAGAAAAGCAAATGTGTAAATCATTTAATTACATAAACTAGACGCAAAAATTAAGGGATGTAAAATAAATCCTAAATCCGAAATATTATAAATGTAAAACAATTATAATATTTTCTTCTTGTAATCTAATGCATAATTAATAAAATATGGTATTGGAATGTGTATTTAGTTGTGCAAGTTTAGAAAATATTTGTTTCTTTATGACTAACATAGCAATTAAGAACAAATTGTTAAATATAATATCTGAAGGACTACTTGTATTCGTTATTAGCTTTTCATTTAAATATTCTGATCCAATCGTCCTATTACTACTTGGACTTGTTAATACTCAGCCTTTAAATACATACTAAAACTATAAAGAGGGAATTTAAATTCTACTGAAAATACAAATTAAAACAATTTTTGCTGTCGCATAATTAATTATTTAATCATTGCATATATTCTCGATAACATTTATATTATAATGTAATATTTATATTTATAGTTATTAGTAACGGGTAGACAATAAATGATATATGGCAGATATAACAATGTCGTTAACATTGTTTACTTCATTGTTCTGAGATACAAGTAGGTACATACCAATTATACCAATTCCTCCAGGAGTTTTGTTAAACTTTAACACATTTTTGAGTTATACAGCTAATCACAATTGTTTATTATCGTTTGCTTCTTACGACAGATAATATTCATTCGGATATAAGTCAGTTAGTCAGTAATGATAAACAGCCACATTGCTTTGAGTTTTAACGATTGTTAATAATGAAATTTATAAACAGATGAAAATTTTACTGGAAATAAAAATTTTAATTGAAATAATTCTAATGTGGTGTTAACGATGACGATTTAATTATTTAATTACGGGATACCCTCTTGATAACAATATATTATTATTAATATGAAGTAGACAATGAAGGAGAAATGACAAATATAAAATGTACGATTAAATGGATTTCTATAATTACAATGGATAAATAAACTTTCAATTAATAAGTGTTTATAGACATTTTTTATTTATATTAATTACCTTAATATTTATCTAAATGGACACATGGTTTAGTCATGATACTTTTCCTGGCACACTTAGCCAATTTATATAGATATCGCTTAGGTTTACCTTTGAACTAACAATTTGAGATTGTTCCACGTGATTGACATTTATTCTGCGTTATTTCAAAATAACGCAGAAATATAGGATAATTTATTAACACAATGTATTTTAATGCACATGTATTGTCTTTATCACGTTCCTTCATCAATCACTTCCAAACTGATGTTATTTAACGGATTTTCTATTATTAATTTTAAGTTCCCTTCGCCGTGATTTAATTCCAATTATATTTTTTTAGATTGTTTACGTTAGGGTACACAATTCATAAAATCTATTTACAGATTTAAATTTCGATTGATTTTTAGACATCATTCCTTGATTATTCGTGGCATACTTCATCTAAATATTTTTAAAATGTGTTATTACGAACATATATCACTTTTATGATAAACGATAATTTCTTCAAAATATAATATTGTACATAATTTATGGGCTATTATTCATCTTCCAAATTACTGGAACGTGTATGTTACTACCAAAATGGATTACGTTCATGGTTATAAATATGGTTACGTAATATAATTTTGAAATAAAACATAATTTTTCTACGAGTTACTCATAAGATTTTTTTTTAAATAATTCGGTCAATGAAATTTGTTACAAATACTTCCAGAAACAGTAATTTTATCCGTGCTATAATAAGGCAATATATCGATAAACTTTATTTGTAATTAATACTTTCCTGCTCTGTTTTATTGTATACGGATTGTTAAAGTATAATAATTATATTTACCAGCCAATTTAAGCTACCATCAGGGGATGATTAAACATTACTTCTATCTTGATCCTTTCAAAAGCATTCAACAATTCGTTATATCTCTGATGATACCAGGAACAAAGACAAGGATCCAACAGTCCTAACGTTGTATTGATTGAAACGATAAATGTCGAGTTTAGTGGTTTAGTAACCTGAAAGTTTAAATTCTGACGGTTTACTGAAGTAGGTTGGAACCTTTGGTGTGAAGATAACACTGACTTAGTTTTCCACAAAACACTATACACTACACTCGACGCGCGTTTCGCGAAGAAAGTTGGCATCATCTGAAGATGATTAAAATTGACCAGTTTTAATCATCTCCAGATGCTGCCAACTTTGTTAGCGAAATGCACGTCGAGTGTAGTGTATAGTGTTTTGGAATTTTGTAGAAAACTAAGTCAGTTTTTTTCTGACGGTTTACTGATCATTAAAAAAAAACGGTTATAATAAGAAACTACGTATTAGGACCAGAAATGTAGTAAGCTGAAACGTAGTAATATCCTCACAGTTCATTAACCATGACGAAACACTTGTAATGAGTTAGAGTTACTAAATGCGATGCATGGTACATGAATAAAAAATATTCATAAGGATTTAATGAACCTGAATAAAACTTAAGCATAAATAGAGGTTTGCTGTCTCGCAGTTTCCAACCCTCTGCTAGGAATAAATTTTATTTGTGTGTACATTCTAAATATAATTTTAATATTTCTTCATAACTTAGTATCATTCGATGTTCAAGTTCAATGTTTTTGTAATCAGTGATGTAATAGAGTCGAATTACATAACTCATTTTGATTTCCAAGGGTTATAAATAAAGGCAAGTAGAAAATTATTGAAAATAGAAATAATACAACCTTATGAATATTAATTTTAATATGTAATAAATTAGAAATGTTACTTACTCATTAACCTATCACTAAATTGCGATAATACGCAATATGTAAAAATATAAGTGGGTAGTTTTCCACAAACCCCGAAACGTTATATATTACGCGATGCCTGTTGCGTCAGTCAGTTTGCTATCAGCAGGAGATGATTGAACATTACGTCTATTCTAATATTTTCAAAAATATCCCACAAATCGTAATAGTGATGATATACCATGAAAGGCATAGGACGGTGGATGCGATAAATGATGAGGATAATGGTTCATAAAGCCAGAGATTTATCTCCCCACGGTTTATTGAACCATGAAAGAGACATAGTTATAAGAAATTAGGTATTAGTGATGCAGTAAATCGAAACGTTTTTTATTCTCATAATTCACTAACCATGAAGAAACATACAAGGAGATAGAATATTAGTGAATGATACATGAAGCAGAAAAAATATTCGTAAGAATTTTATGAGCCTGAATGAAACTTAGGAATATAGGTATACATAGAGGTATAGATTGTTTAGAAGTTAGTTTTAATAATCTTTTGATGCTTCCAATTAGGTTAGGGAAATGTGCGTCAACGGACATAATTTTGTTTGTGGAAAACTGATTTATTTTTTGTTGTTGCACCACAGCAAGTTCCCCTCTACCAGAAATAAATATATGTATATACATTGCAATATAATCTTAATATTCCTTCATCAGTTGGTAGCATTTAATATGTGGTAAATTCAGTGTTTTTGCACTTGGTATATTCAAGTCACAAGAGACAGGCATATCACGTCCATACTTATTCGACGGTTGTAAACTGCCATTACAAAGTTAGTGTTATATATGCAACGCAATTTTATAACAGCCTTCCGGTTATTGTCATTGCGTTTAGGGTAATTATTGGTGTGAACCGCGATTACTTGATGTTATAGGTGCAGTCTGGCAGTAAATCTTTGTCCACATTTTGGTCTTTATAAAAAAGATCTTCCCAACACAACACTTCCCGTGAGACAGCATTATAGAACATTACCATACAGAATGAGACAATAATAATTAGAAAGTTAATTCAATCACTTTTGCACACACAGTCGAACACTTAAGATAGTAACAATTTATGAAACAAAGATGGTGGAGGAGAAGGGAACTACAGGTGGAAAGAGTTAGTACAATATTCCACCGTATAATTCGGGAATAATAGAGAACCTTTCACAGTAATTTTACGGTAACATCAGAAATTAAGTACAGGAAGTAACGAACTTGTTGCACTGATAATGTAATTATTTTTCATATACCGGAGACATAGATCAAAGGGTAGTTGCACTCATGTGCAACCTCCAAACGGAGACTCTACGTTCAAATTTGAAAGGCAATGAGCTTTATTGATCTTTCATTTACCCAGTAAACTCAAATATTTAGAGATTTACTTGGCACAAACTACTTCCTTCTTAATAGCAAATACTGTTAACACGAAAGTTCTAAATATGCGACCTATTTTGGAGAATAGTCAAGGGAATCATTTAAATGGTTACATTTGGGAATAAAACAAAGAAGTTTTAATAATGTAAACTTTCACAAACTTTCTGTCCTACGTCGTATTCAAAAGGTTTCATTACAAAAGGTTAAATTTTATGAGCAAAAACTTTTATTTTATTGCATGAGTTAGAACTCTTTTAGTATTTAATATAAACCTTTATTTAACAAAAAAATTGTACTTCTAAAAAATTTTTTCAAGGGTATAACTTATTTTCAAATATGACGCAATATGATCTCAAGCACTTTAAAAAATACTATGATGATGTGATAAATTAGTCTCAAAATATGAAGAAAATAAAGAGCGCCTAGGGCTATTACTAATAAATAAAACGAGTAAGGACGAAATCAAGAACGCAGAAACTGAGTGGGAGGGTATCAAGAATAGTCTAGCTTCCGCGGCTACGGACGTTTTAGGACACGATAAAAGGGAAGCTAGGAAGCCCTGGATAACGGACGAAATCTTAAACTTAATGCAAAAGAGACGAGGCTACAAAAACAGACGAGACGAAGAAGGACTGAAAACGTATAAGGCAATAAAGTGGGAAATCATTAGAAAATGTAGAAAAGCGAAAGAACAATGGATAGAGGAGAAATGCAAAGAAGTAGAAGATAAGTTGCAAGTAGGTAAGACCGATGAGGCTTACAAAATAATTAAGAGGAACTTCAGGGATGTAGGAACAATAAGTAGAAATGTTAGGAGTCAATCGGGGGACATACTGATAGGAAGAGAGGAGAAAGCGGATAGATGGAAGCAGTACTTAGGAAATTTATACGAGGGTCAGGAATTAGGAGAGATATTAGAGGAAGAATCTAGCATCGATAGGGAAGATGTAGGAAAACCTATATTGAGAGAGGAATTTGAAATAGCACTAAGGGGGCTAAAGAATAATAGAGCGCCGGGTGTAGATAAAATACAGGCGGAAATTTTGAAATGTGCGGGACAGAAAGTAGTAAATAGGATGTTTGAACTGGTAAAATACATATACGAAACGGGCGAGATGCCGGAGGATTATAAGAGGAACATTATCGTTACTATACCGAAAAAGAGAGGAGCCGACAAATGCGAGAACTTTAGAATGATTAGCCTAACTTCCCATGCGTCAAAAATCTTAACTAGAATAGTGCAGAAGAGGATGGAAGATAGAGCGGAGGAAATACTAGGAGAAGACCAATTCGGGTTTAGGCGAAATAGGGGAACTCGCGAAGCTATTCTGGCGCTAAGAGTAATGTTAGAGAAAACAATAGAAAAAGGAAAGAACGCTTATATAGGATTTGTAGATTTAGAAAAAGCTTTTGATAACGTAAGATGGGAAAAAATGTTCGAGATACTAAAGAGCGCGGGAATGAAGTATAGAGATAGGAGAGTAGTACACAATCTATACATAGAGCAAACTGCTGTTATAGAAGTAGAAGGGGAAGAAAGGGAAGTAGGTATTAGGAAAGGAGTAAGACAAGGATGTACGCTATCACCACTAATTTTTAATCTGTACATCGAAGAGGCGATTAATGTGGTAAAAGATAGAGTAGATTTCGGGATTAAAGTACAGGGACAGAAACTAAAAATGCTGAGATTCGCGGATGATATAGCAGTATTAGCATCTAGTAAGGAGGAACTAGAATCAGCATTGAACGAAATGGAGGCAGTGTTGACAGAGGAATACGGAATGAGGGTGAATAAAAACAAAACTAAAGTGTTAGTGTGCAGAGGGCGCGAGAGCAGAGCAAAAACGAAAGTACAAATTAATAATGAAAGATTGGAGGAAGTTAAAGACTTCACTTATTTAGGAAGTAAAATAAATTGGGATGGAAGAAGCGATAAAGACATAAAACAAAGAATAGCGCAGGGTCGAGTAGCTTTTAACAAAAAGAAAGCACTTTTATGCTCGGGGGTAATAAACTTAGAAACAAGGAAGAGATTTTTGAAAACATATGTATGGAGCACGGCACTTTATGGCTGCGAAACCTGGACGGTAGGGGAAGCAAGTAGGAAGAAATTAGAAGCTTTTGAGATGTGGTGTTACCGAAGAATGATGAAAATACCATGGACTGATAGGGCTAGAAACGAAGAAGTATTGGAGAAAGTCGGCGAGAAAAGGAGTATGTGGAAAAACTTAAAGAAGAGAAGAGATAGAATGGTAGGCCACTTGCTGAGACATGGGGGAATAGTCCGCGATATTTTGGAGGCAGAAATATCGGAGAGTGAAGAAAGGCAGAGGTAGGCCTAGATTAGACTACTGCTCGCAAATAGTAAGGGATGTAGGTTGTAGCACAATTAGCGAAATGCGTAGGTTAGCACAAGATAGGAGAAGCTGGAGGTTAGCGTCCAACCAGTCTTAGGACTGATGACCTAATGATGATGATGATGAGGGCTATTACCGTAGAAGAAAATGTATATTGATTTTTCCGTTTTTTGCACACTCCATAATTAATAAATATAAATTACCTAAGAAAAATAGTTGCTACAGTTACTCATAAAATACTAATATGGCAATCAAGACTAGAAGCGCAATGCCAACGTTAGACTCGATTTAGTCGATCAAGTTTTCATTTAGTAATTATGCTGGAATTATTCTGGGAGAATAGTGTTTGGTATTGCAATTTGTCTGTGTTCACCTGATTAAGAGGAGAGATATATAATTAAAATTACTACTGGACAAATAAATCGGCTATTATAATAATGTATTTTGCCATACAATATACTCTTAAATAAAGCAAAAATATAATTCGGGAAAGAAGAGTCAGTTTTAACAAATATTCAAATAGGCTGTCTCTTTGTAATCTTCTCTTTTTGTTCTATCATTCAGAAATCTTACTGTCTCAAGAATTCTTCTTACTGTTTTATCACTTCAATCTATTTTGTTAGCAATTGCTCTAGAGGAAGCTGTCGGATTTTTATTAACAGTAACCAGAATATTACGTCTTGAATATATGTTTTTCATTTCGGGGTCTTCATTTACCAGGGCAGTCCCTCTTTTATGGTTTATGGGATCCATTTATTTCAACGTTTTGAATAATATGATGGTACATAATGACTGTTGTTAGAGAAGGAGAAGACCTATATGGAGATACTTCGTCTTCGTCTTTAATTTCTCCCACCGATCGGTCACAAAAATTCCACTAAAATTATTTTCACCTGTTCGGCGACCTTGTAAACGTGCATTTATTACGTATTAAGGATGTATTACATTTAAGACACACTCAAATAAATTTATAACACTCTTATCTTTTCGGAACATAATAAAATACTTTGTTTTATTCGTCTCCTACGATCCTATATTGGTGCCTCGTGCTGTATTACTTTAGTCGATTACAGCACACCAATATTCACTGGCAGGCGTAATTGCCTTGATGAGGGTACTTGCGAGCCGAGCGAGATTACCGCTCTTTACCCGCCCGATCACAACCCGAGTCCGGTTTGTGTACATATGAGGAGTTCAGTCGTTAATTCCCCTTGACTCTGTAATTAATCTAGTAGTCTGCCGCTATCTATATATAAATTCAGTGCCCATAATTTCACCATCCAACTAAGAACTGTACAATTTAAATTCCAGGAAAAGTAAAATATATTGGGCAACATATTTACTTGAATAATCAAATCCCCAAAGTATTTTTCAATCAGTTGATGAATCTTAAAATTACCATTAACATTATCATTCTGTGATATGTGAAAAGTATACAGTGTCGTACTAATTTGATGCATTACATTTTAAGGGTATATGAAAAGTAAATGAATTTTGGGATTTTGATTATAATTATTGACATACTATCATACGTTGCATTATAAATATCTATATACCTAACTAGCATTTATTAGAAATAATCTTTTTTTATTTTGTTTTGCGTTATCTCGTAAATTTAATTTAACATGTTAATAGTTTTTTTTGAATTCAAAAAGTCTATCATTATAAAATCGATAATATATTTTAAATTTAATGTTAATTAAAATTTTAATTTTATATCTACTCATTATTAGTTAGCATTAGAGATGTTGAGTATATGTAGTAAATAGTAATTTTTTATATAATCATATAATATGTTGTGTTAAGTGAAAAAATAATATATCAATAATTATAACAATAAAATAAGATATAAATAAGATTGTATCAATAGATTAATTACAATATTGTTCAGTAATAACTAAAATATTAATTAAAGCTCCAACCATCTCCATGCACAAGTTTGTAGCCAACAATAAATAATGCAGCTATTTGTATGATTAATATGTATGTAGCTGTATTGCACTTTTTACTATTGTGCTTTCATTGTAAAATGTACTTTCGTATGGTATTTGTTGTATATTTAAAAATATTTTCATTCACACTAGGTAAATATTTCTTATATAAACTACTTGTGACGGTAGGGATATTTTGCAAAAAAGAAAACAGTACCCTCTAAATTACTGTATATATTTTAAACAGATTATATACACATATAATCTCTCATACGTACAGTTAAAAAGATAAAAGTTTTTAACCCAAAACGCTTCTGTCCCAGTGTAAATTGTACTTTAATCATAATAGTAGCGTAAGCTTCCCTAAGGCCCATGGCTTACATAAATATGCTATGGTATAACCCTTTTCCCCGACAGTGACAAAGAGAATCTTATAGCATTACCCTTTGTTCATCGACTGAAAACAAACATTAAACTAATTGTTACTATTTGTATATGGTATATAAAAGCAATACCAAAATTAGGATCCTTTAACGAGCTTTGTAAACACTCCCGTGTATAAAGAAACATAAATGTTTGATCACAGCAAACAGCATATTAAAGGGAAAGAAATAGAAAACAGAATGAAATGAACTATAAGAAAGACTTAAGGAATACTAAAAAATATTAAATTTTTTAATAGGCTAAAATAACGATCAAGTTAGAAAATAATATTTTTTAAGATAGAGATTATAATGATAATGCAACTCGTATATTTACATATACGAGTATAATATAAATTAAATAAATTGTAAAGATTAAATTCATTGCATTACCAAATTATACTGTTAATGATACCTACAAGCTGAATAAATAATAACAGAGGGTTACGAGAATTATTGATGTTCTTAACACTATAATAATAGTATGTTCTATAATAATAAAATTAAGGTTATAGATATACTAAGATTTGAGTGTCGACGATACATTTTTTATTCAATTGATACAATCATAATAAGAAAAAGAGAAATCATTAAAGAAGAAAAAACTTGGAAAACACAAAGGCAGCAGCAACTGTGCTCGTGTTCGATATTATCGACCGAGTTGATCGATAAGGAAGTAAGCCCCTACGGATGTATAAATATCCGGAATTTGTCCATATCCTACTCTTTATTCTACATCGGTTTTACATCAAGAGATTTATAAATAAATTTAATACTAATTTAATAATACTAAATTTAATAGCAATGATTATTCAAAAAATCTACTACTAACTAAATCAAATATTTAAATTGTGCACCGTTGCTTGCGAATTCTTGATTTTAAATGTTCTAAATTCCAGACTAGTAACGTAAACTTTACGTTTTAAGTATCCCCACAGAAACTAATCTAGTGGTGTCAAATCTGGCGATCTGTCTGGCTACTCAATCGACCCCCTTCGCCCTATCAAATGATTCGGGAACATCTCATGCTGCATAATGAGGAAGTGTACCATTTTGTCGAAAGAAAAAGTAATTTCTCGTAAAATCAGGTTTATTTACATTTAGACATAAAGTTATTAATGTATGAATAAGGTCACCTCGAAGAAGATTCAAATATCTTGCACCAATTAGTTTCACGTGAAAGAAATAGGGATCAATACAATTCTTCCGTCGATCATACTGCACAACACATTCACTTTTTGGAAATATTAAGTGTGATACTCCATCATCTATCGGGGATTCTCGGTAAGATTTCAAGTTTTTATGTGATAGCAATAAACAAACATTATCGGTTGCTAAGGCTATTGTTAGGTGTACAATTTGTATATTTAATTTAGTTGATTTTGAAATAATCATTGACATTAAATTCAATATTTTGAAATCGCAAAATCGTTATTCATCATTTTTCTTTATCTAACCTATCCTTACGAATGTAATTATTACCACTGCGTATGCCATCATTGCCATTAAATTTAGGGTTTTGAAATTACAAAACTGTTTTCCTTCATATAGTTTATCTAGTCTATACTCACGCTAATGTAACTAATTATTACGGTAGCGTATGTAGAAATAAACAGTTTTAAAACCTTAAAACGGACTTTTCCGCACACAGAACATCTCTATCTCGAAATTGAGTGGCCGAGAAGAAATAAACCAACACATAAATGCAGAATATATGTTTTATGCGACAGTTTTAATTTTTCCAAATAGTCCACCATCGTGTATTCTCATGACCCATGGATAGGGTGGGATGTGTCCTAACCGCCTTAAAATCAATAGATGTCTTCTGGTAGACATTCCTAATCATAATCAGTCGAAGCCCGATCGATCCGACACGATTTAATTGGGTGATCGTGCTAACAAAAAAAAAATCTCAAATAGTCCACCATTGTACTTTCTCATGACCCATGTACATGGTAGAGTGTGTTATATCCACCTCAAAATCAATAGGTGTCATTTGGGAGACATCCTCAATCAGAATCAGTCAAAACCCAATCGATCCGACACGATTTAGTTGAGTTATCGTGCTAACAAGAATAAATGCCGACGACAACGACAACGACGATGCACACAGAGCAAACAATTTTTAAAAACCATTTTTTTGTGGTTCTTAGGCCGAAAAACGAAAAAAAAACCGAAAAAATAGTTTTTTCACTTTTTCTTTACACGATTACATTACTTTTCCGCGTATAGTGGAGTGCGGAGAAGTAAAATGTTATCTTTGATATTCCGTAATAAAAAAGGGATTGCCGCTACACGGCTCACCCTGTATGTATTAATTACATTTTACAATAGGCGCAACTAAAAATAAAATTTGACTGATTCGAGAGTTCTTCCCAAAAATTATTCCTTGAAGTTTTAACGAATCTATCTAATGCTTTACGAAAGCATTGTTTAGTTTTTATTATATAATCCTTATTTAAACGATTCTGTAAAGCACTTGTATTATTTCATATGTTTTCATCCAGGTTCTTCAATTTGTAGTTACAAGTTGATATTTTATTCACTCCTGCAACCAAAGCATTTTTGAACGAAATAAAAATATTAATAATACATAAGAGTATCGAGGGGTGTTTCAATCTTAAATATTTTCTGTTCAATCAGTCGATGGCACAAGGGTGATACACAACACATACCTTATTTAATAACATTCCCTCCGTAGACCAGTTAAATGTATAATTGAAATATAGTGCGAAATTCACTTTTCTATCATCCTGCTGATGAGGCAGAAGTCTGGCAGAAAAATATATCGACCTATAATATTGCCACCGTTCTATGTGTTTTTCAATTTATAAGTGCATTTGAAACAGTATAAGTGCAATGTACTTTTACTGCCTGCTGCTGAGTAATAAAAATGCATTAACACTCATGGGAACGTAGATATAAAACATTCATAAGAAAGTGACATTGATTTTATTGTCGATAGGGTTTCCCACATCAATTTACATGAAAATGAGAAATACACATAAAATATGGCATCTTTGTATTCTTTTAACTTTATTCATTATTACTTTCATTTTGAAGGTAAATAAAATTGATATTAATACAGTTATCAAACACAGCAATTATATCAGCACTTTAAGATAATATTGAACATAAATTCAAGTAGAATTATGGAATAATTTTGATTAATTAAATATTCTTATGCTCGAAAATTATAAAATATTAGTTATAATTACATTTCATATTAAAATTAATGAATCATTAAGAAATTATCATAATATAAAAGTTAATTTACTGACAAACCACTAATTCGATTTAGATTTTTTTTGTACTTGTATGCTATGTAGAATTATAGAAATGTAAGACGCTATGAAGAACACAAATAAAGTTTTTTTTTTCTGAAACAGGCTGTGGGATGCAAGTTTTACAACTACAGGTATCTACTGAAGTCAAACTGTAGTCCCACCTTCCCTCAATAGTCTCAGATGGAATAGCCTCAGATGGAACTATAGGATTTGGATTGCGAGCCATTTGTCTTCTGTCAAAGATGGGGCGTCAATATCTATTTAACGACTGTCATCTGCAAACCATTCGACGTCAACATGCCGCGATTAATAATTTTATGAAAATGAGCGATCATTTACAGTTGCATTAAGAAATATTCGCACAAAATTAGGATAAAATGAAGCGCCTACAGAGGTAACATTTTACGAGTATAACTTAATCAAGAAGTGCAGAGACGGGTTCTGTTATTGATAAGGTAACACCAATACGCCCTAGTCGCTGTCGGTCAGATGAAAATATTGCTGTAGTGAGTGTGAAAGTGTACGGAAGTATCCAAATACATCAACTCGAGGTCGTGCAACAATTGAGTCTGTCAAGAACCACCACGCATCGAATTTTAAAGAAAGAATTGCATCTGGCAGCATACAATATTCAGTTAAGAGAAGAATTAAAAGTTAGACTATTTAAAACGTTGTACATTTTTATTGGGTGTTAGAAAAGAAAGAAGGCAATGCTACAAAATTGTGTTCAGCGATGAAGTACATTTTCACCTTGATGCATATGTCAACAAACAAAATTATCCAATTTGGGGTGCTGAAAATCCACATGCTGTTCACGAAGAAGATATGCATCCACAGAGATACACGGTTTGGTGCGCATTTTGGAGTGGTGGAGTAATTGGACCATACTTCATTGAAAATGAAGCTAGTAATGCTATCACAATAAATAGGGAACGCTATCATTAACTTTTAATCGAGGTATGTTGACGTCGTATGGCTTTTAGATAACAATCATTAAATATTGACGCCCTATCTTCGACAAGACACAAATGGCGTGCAATTATAATCCTATAGTTCCAACTGAGACGCCCTATATTATTATTTGACCACATTATTATGTTTATTATTAAGGCAGATGTACAATTAAATTTAAAATCAACCAAATTATTGTAGAAGATTATAGGTGTTGAAGAACTTGAAGAAGAATATGAAATATCAGAAAAATATTTCGTTGCGCAACATGGTTTCGAAAACAATCATCGAGTCGATTTTAGGAATATAAATTGAATTACAAGTGTAACCAATTACAGGCTGTTAAATTACTTCGAAAGTTTCAGTAAAGGTGATAATAGCATGAATAAAAACAAGGGCTTTATAGTCTCTCATATTGGTTGATAGAGTTACTGATGACATTTATTGTTCAGTAAACTGGAATTTTACCTCCCTATGACGACTGGAAGGAAAATAATTGTATGAAATTAGGCATAAAAACAGTGGTGCAATAAACCGAAACAGATTATCTTGTTCACTAGCCAAGAAAAAAACAGTTATAGGCAGTTAGGCTGTTAGTGAAGAGTGTATTAAATGGAAAAAAAAATATTCGTAACGGTTTCGGTTAGCAACATCTCCTGATAATGATAATGCTAACTTGGTTTCGAAAATTTGTCTTCTATCTGGTCTATCTAGAATTATTTTTTATGCATCAAAGGTTCTCACATGTACTCGGGACTACAATACGAAAACAAAAGAAACGAAGGAAGCTACGAATATTTTTTATCGAGACCCGATACTTGAACAACATTGCCACATGAGTTCCATAAGGCACCTCTTTCATGGGACGCCTGTTTGTCCCATACTCAAGGAAAAACTCTCCTTACTCCCACGCCATATATTAATTTTATAAAAAACGTTGTAAAATTCGACATACATTTGAAGACTTAATTTTAAACCAACAATATTTTTCATGGGTGCTTGAAATATAACTACTTAACCTAACTTCCTAATTCATTATTACTGCTTGACTTGAGTTCTAATCAAACTAAGTACGTTGAATAATAAGTCAAGCTGTGAATCTTTTGAATAGTTCCAGATAAAATATCGTTCATTTCATGAAAAGACGAAAAATAAAAGCATTATAAATAAACGTAATACTAAATATTAGTTATCAATTAAAATTATTCTCAAAAATTACCCTATGGTTTTATATTACCCATTTTCCTTTCCTTTAAAATGTTGCTACATTATTTGACAATAACAAACTTAAGAAATGACTTCTTTGAGTGTGTCCTCGAAAGGAAAAATTACATTCACTTCAATATTTTTTCTATCAGGGACTACAACTAAAGTAAATAAACTGTAGATGCCACCTGTCCTATATAAATATATATGTTGAAAAAGTGTGACATAATAATTAATGAAGTAAAAAAAAACACTGTATCCAACGCCACTGTCTTATCTTTTTAATTTTCGACGCATATTTGTCACTGTTGTAAAATCCTTTTCCCTAAATTTATTTTTCTTAAACTGAAAGCAAGCTTTTGATGTTTTTTGTTCAAGGACACTTATAGAATAACATTGTTTTTAGCGTTGTTTTAGACATTTGTGAATAACTCTTAGGTCAGTCAAAAATCCAATATGGCACCCATACGAAAAAATAGTTTGGTAGTACAACTCATGCATTCTCCTGTTTTAGAAAATGCGATAAAATATTTAGATTTTTTGTAAACAATTACCTTAACAATGTTTAGGAAATACGTCTAGCTTTACTGGTCTTTGCTTAAAAGAATATAAACGAATATCACAGTTCTCTATTTTCCTCCAATAATTCGAAAAGTGATAATAACAGATCCAATGTTCTTTCAGATAATTGATTATCATAGCAACGGGCTACTTTGGTCTAGTGAATTATCTTAGTATCTCTTATAATAACCGAGATCTCCAAGCTTCAGGTTGAAAAATGGACATAGCGTATGCACGCTTCTGGTATCTATGAATTCTAATGTATTTATTAACAAGTACTTTACTCAATTTTTATTAGACGTAATACTGAAGTGTAAATTATCATATGGATACCTAGAAAATGTATCAGAATAACGTAAAATGTTTACATGTAAAGAATATTTACATCTTGTCTACATCATAAAAATAAATAAATGTAGACAGGATATTTTAAAATGTGATGGGATATTTCTAATTAGACTGACAGCTCGCAAATTAAAGATCATCATAACAGTAAATCATATACATATTATATAATGTAATTTACTGTTCACATAGACAGGTTTTATTTATATATCCATATTTTAAACAACCGTTTAAAAGGTTAGACTAAATAGTCATAAATGAATCAACGATGTGTAAAATTAAACGACATACGTTTATAATAGGCGTAAAGCATGGACACATCTAATTTTTGTCAACGAAAATGAGATATAAAATGTTTTCAGTATTCCTTTTGTAAAATATATATGCAAATTTTTCAATTCTGTACTTCAAAGCTTTTTGGAACACGCCACATTGAAATTTAAATGAATGTTAATCAAAATGAGCATCTGCTTATTTCATCGAGGGGCTGTATATCGACTATATGACAAACCAAATAACAAATTGAAACGAGCTTTCAGAATAAATGAAGTTTCGCCAAATTTACCTGTTCTATTATTAAATTTTCCGTGGAAAGCTGTGCTAGCGTTTCGCTATGAAATATGATGACAAATTAAACACTGACTGTGGTTTTGTAAAGGTTATCCAATTTATACGAAATTGTAAAGAATTCATTACCGAGGCTTGACGTTCATAATTAAAATACTCTTTAAATTATGTTGTCGCCTCGATGTAGTCGATGACATAATTATAACTTCCAAAGCAAGAGTCTAAGGAAATTACTGTAATCTTATCAAAAGGAAATTTAATTACCCTCTTTAATATACGTAGTTCTACTAAGTTCTTAGAGTTAGTGAACCATAGTATATAAATCAATAAGATTACGATGAGTGTTTAGCTGCTTTTATTTTTACAACCGTTTGTTGCATGTATATTGTACTTTATTAAATAAGATTTACATTCATATGGTATGGTGAATACATAAAGGTTGGCGCAGATTCGAATACACCCTTACCGGTTAAGTAGAAAAAAATATTTCGACTTTGTTTTTTAAACGCGCATTTTTTGCAATACGTATATTTTTGCGGGCATCATCACTGTTGGAATTATGGCGTCATCGATAATTTTTTTAATTGCACTACCCTATTTAATGATATCATTTAAAATAGCACAATTTTCTGCGTACGATGCTCGAATTACTAAGTACTAAGATACAGAATAATTGCTTTGAGAAACTACAAATGTTTTAGTAAATTCATCAGAACAATATTGTGGAAAATAATGATTAATACAAACAACAACTATTAAATTATATGCTAAATCGCCCTACCATTCATCAAATTTGCCGAAAAGTCGAAAAAGTTCTTGTAAAACGTTATTTAGCAGTTTAGTATTAATTAGTATTATCGCGTTCCTAATTCTGTTTTAATTACGTATTGTTACAGTAAATTCCAAATATTTTTTGGCAGTTAGTCGACTGTCAATAGGAAATGATTCTACAGCCAACCAACCAACTTCTGCTCATACGTTGACTCTCTCAAGAAACTACTTGTCTTCATTTATCATACAAACCACAGTATCATCACAGTACTACCAAAAAGTACCAAAATGTCTCTGTTTTACTTTTATTTTACTTATAGTTGAGATTGTAGTCTAGTAATAGTTTGCTCAGAATACTTATTAAATAACTCATAAACCTCAACTTGTATACGAGTTTTGCCTCCAGTTAACGTAAAAATTTCAATTCGTTATGTTTTACTTTACTATAACAGACGCAAGTACCCAGATATAATAAATACACTACAAAATCTAAGAAAGAGTAACAGAATTTTCAAAAAAGTCACATCAACTAATGATAAGACAATGATAAAACTTACAAACAGTGAAAATCAGAATTTTCAGAAACGTGCGAACGAAAGAATAAAAATGCATTCTATTAAAACTTAATATAATACGATTCTTGAAACGATTGTTGCGTACTTTACCATAACATTTTACTTACCAAACGTGAAAAATGTATTCTCTTAAATGGCATCAGATAAGACTATTGCTATTATATAAAACCGTCAACGGCATCGTAAGTCCAATAGCAATAACGTCAAAAAAATATGCGTATTCAGAAAAATGCACATTTGAAATACAAAATTGACCTGTCCCAGTATTCTAGGAAAATCCTGGGAATCAAGACATATTGTGCCAGACAATTCTGGTACAATTTACCGTCAAAAAGCCTGGTCATACCTATAATAATCCATGTACACCTATTTAATTGTCTAAATGATTTCTTCCTGTTCAAACCTTTTAAGACATTAAATAAATAATAAATTTTAATAATACAATAAATACTAATAATTGATAAATTACTTTGTAAATATGTATTGTAACTATAATAATTATTCAACTTTACATCAAGGCTGCAGCGAGAATAATGTGAACATTTAACCCCCAGTGTAACATTATGACTCATCACTATTATTAAAAATGAAATATATGTATTTGCACGGAAATAAAATATTTGCGAGCTGCAATAATCAGTTAGAAAAAATAGGAAAAGAAATTTACTCTTTTATGAATCTGCTTCATGAAAAATCTCAACATTATTTCTCTTCAACTACGAGTAGTCAATTTTCAAAGATAGTCATATTTTTAATATAGAAACTAATTTATTATTTGTTGATTTGATTTATAGCATATCTTATACGTTATACGTAAAAACAGTATAGTTTCTACGTAGATAAGGCCATATTACAATTAGGTGTTGCTTTGGATGCACTCTTTCTCGTCACATTAGCATCTTAAAAAGGGCTTTAGTATTATATTCAAGTATTTTAAATTTCAGTGTTGTTCATCAAAGACTTACAAATACATTTATACATACATCCCAGGGTTATTATTATTATTAAGGGTTATTATTATATTAATAAACATTAATAACGTATTTTTATTGAAGAAGCAGTAGTTTTATATTTCATGAAAGTCTCGTATTACTAGTGTATAAATCAATCAAATTTCGCATTTACTGTAAAAAAATGTCAAAGAACAACATTTTATGTATTTTAAAATGTTTTAGAATAAATTACTTTATTCTAAAGCCTTTCTTCAAAAAATATATGCTTTTGTAGGGTAAGATTAGATGATTAAATAATATGTATGCAGAAACTAATAATTTATTTTCATAAATTCAAAATCGCCTCCACTGACATCAGTATGTTTTCTTTTATTAATAGAGGTGTTTACCTAAAAAAAAATTAGTTAATTTTGGTCAAATTGATGGCATATTGTAGTTGTCATAACTTCTGATGATTATGGACCTCTTCTGCTTAAACAAATGATTTCATGACCCCTGACAGGAAAAATCTAATAAATTCAATATATTTTTATTCTTGCCCTTTTAATTTTAATTTTCAATACTGGTTAGTACTTAAGATAAATAATACTAGAACAAAATAAAAAATGTTAAATATTTAAGTATAGGCTTCAAATTTTAGAAGCCTACATTTGGAATACAGGAAATGTTGTTCCTTGGCGTTTTCCATAATAAATACTATATTTGTATTTATTATGGAAATACTTTGTAAGTTGAATCCAAATATTCCAAAAATATATTTTTGAGAAACGCCGTGTGCTTCTTCAGCGGGTATTTGTTGTTAATAAGTATAAATTGGCACAATATCATTTTTGTAAAATATAAAAATGAAATGCTAACAAAATAATTTAATATGGCAGTAGTAAATCTCAAAGCAAATTAAATATTGTTTATGAGATTAACATTGAAATTTTCTCCTTCCTTGTCAAATACTAATAGTTTAAAAAATAGGTACTTTAGACCAATGAACTAAGATTACCTTATTTGTGTAAAACTATATGAAAATAAAACAAATACACTCAAATTAAGATTTGACCAGAGGTATACAAATTATGACTAGGGAACTCCCTCGCCTCTATACTACGAGCTACTGGAAATAGCGTCGTTTTCTTCTTTTTCAACTATTTTTAAGCATGTTAGACCACCAATACGTTATACCCAAAATACTAAATAGTTAAAAAAAATATACAATAATAGGTTTTTAAGTTTTAACTTTAAAATCATGTATTTTAATAATTAATGGCATTTTACCTATGAATTGGGGTCTATGTGCATATCTTAAATAAAAAAATTATCCAATCAGCATATATTCAATTATTAATGAAGCACCTCGTATAAATAAATTACTGATAATATGTTGTATGAGGTTTATATTATTTTATATATTTTAAAGTCTGAATTGATTGGGCCGCTACTTAATGAAAATCTATATTTTTTATAGATTTTCACTTTTTGTTTGTTAAAAATAACAGTTGTTTCTCAACTCAAGTATATGTACTCAACATCGGACGAAGCCACCGTGTTGTCGAAACAATTTTTATGTTTAACAAATAAAAAGTGAAAATCTAAGCAGTAAATGTTTTAATTTTCTATACATTTTACTCGTAAATATATTTTAAGTCTCTTGTCTGCAATGACAGTATAGGTATTTGTTGGAGGATGTTCATGTATATGAGCATTACGTTTTATATTTCAGTGCCATGTCAGAATTTTAAACAGGCTCCTAACAGGTAGATAAAACCGAGTATGTAAAATGTAAATATTCCATTCGCTGAAAACGCGTTATGTAAGCGAAAGGGCGCTTATATGCATAATTGAGAATTCTAAAAAATGCAAACAAAACAAAACAAAAAAAGAAAACAGTTTTTTACAACCCCTATCCGAATTATAGAGAGAACGCCAAATTCTTTTATTGTATGTTACGCAATTATTTTGTAAACAAAAATACATTACGTATATTTTTTAAGTGGCGGTGTTGTGTAGTCATCATAATATATTTGTGTATACCATACATACAATTATTTTTTAACACTGACTTAGCTTTCCACAAAACACCAGAATACTATACACTACACTCGACGCGCGTTTCGCCCACAAAGTTGGCATAATCTCCGAGTATAGTGTATAATGTTTTGTGGGAAAAGGTGTAAGCCAATGTTATCTTCACATCAAAGGTTCCGACCTACTTCAGTATCCAGTATTATTTTTTAGTTAACTTATTTTTATAGGGAAGAATAGGAATCTGGGAAACTTTGTCTAATATACATTTACCAAAATTAATCTACAGGTTTTTGACAATAAAAACAAATGTATTATAAAATCTATTAACATAAACAACTAGCTAATACTTTTGCTCGAATTAATAGAATGTTTACAACTAAAATATTTATGGAATTATGGTACATTATTATTATATTAATTTATAAAAATAAAATTGTAAAAGATTAAATATTTAAATTAGTTGATTTTTTAAATAATCAATGCCACTAAATTTACTATTTTGAAACAGCAAAATCGTTTTTCTTCATTGTCTTATTTAACGTATACTCACGCTAATGTAGTTCTTACCGTGGCGTATGTAAAAAAATATGCTCCTTCACATTCCGCAATAAAATGAGGGGGTTGCTTTTAAATAAAATATCGATGACGTTCTCATACCTCATATACAAATCACCTTGTATGTATTAATTATATTTTATATAATGCCGAAAATAAAATTTGTCAGGTGCAAGAGTTTTCTTAAAAGTTATTCCTTGAACTTTTACGAAAGTACTGTAGAATTATTACTATGAATTAAGATACTACAATGGCAGATTCTTTTCAATATAATCCAGGATGTCCGAGATTTTATTAGATAATATTAAATATATCTGAAATAACATATTTTACAAATTTAATTACCTACAATTTTACATGCAGGATCTACTAATTTTTTAAATCCCAGAATAAAACATCTACAAATTCATTAAATAAAAATATTTTATTTAGAGGTGTATTTCAAATCATCTTGAAACCTCACATTAAATTATATTACGGATTCAAATAATGTAATGACCTTTTGCGATCTTTTGAGGGTTCAAAAACTAATTTCTTTTTGTAAAAATTCCAGTTGTAAAAGAATTATAAAATTACTCACCTTTAGTTTAAAGGAAATTGATTGTTCCTAATTTTAAATATCCTGCTGCATATTTAAAATCAAACCTACAGCTAGTAGTATTTCCTCCCATCCCAGAATTCAATATTCCTTTTCATTTAAAAACGTTGGTAATAACTATACACTTGTTTATTTTTAACAGTATGTTATATTCTATATTTCTGATGTAATTATGATGTCTTAAGAAAGCTAATAATATCCTGTACGCGTTATTGTATAACACAATAGTTCCATGTAAATAGGGGAAGTTAGAAACCATATAGGAAGTGAAACAATACCTCGTATTCCATTATTCTCAGAACTGTTTCCGTCTTGTCTCGAGATTTATAAATTGACACAAGATTGATACTCAAAATTAAATAGAATAGCATTGAATATTAATCTTCTAAATTATGCACTGGATGCATATCTTTAAGATAAAAATGTAAAACTACAAAAATATATTTATTTTAATTGCAGTGACAAAGTATCGATAATACTTTATAACTGCACAAAGTTACTATAAACTGTAATAAGACAATATTTAGATAATAGTTTATTTACAAGCAGCTATGAAAAAACGTGCGTCTTTTCCAACTTAGCAAAAATTTTTTGTGAGGGAAAAATCAAAATATTGTAGAAACTACTGTCTACATAGAAATGAATAAAATATACTTATTCAACTTATTTAATGTTCAATACAAATGGAAAATGTATTAAATATCTAATATAAATAAATATCTAAATCTAATATACTAAAAATATAATATACTAAATATTGTGTGAGAAAAGAATGTCCCTGACTATATTTAAAATTAATAATAAAGAAGCGCTCACTTTATTTGATATTTACAGACTAGACGCAGCAAGCTGCTACCGAAGATTTTTGACATTAATTTATTATTAATGCCAAAATATTTTTTCGCATACTATTAACTGTTTTTAATCCAGTCTCTCCAGTCTCTGTATTAATAATTTGAATTACAAAATTTATTTATTTACGACAGCAAAAAGGTGTACCAATTTACCTATTACTATTAACAATTTATTACTGTGTATTTACTGAATAAATGTTTATGCTATGCTGTAATAATATATGCTACGAGTAAGCAAACCTCCGGAGCATGCCACTAGAGGCTTCGGATCAAAAGACAAAAGCTATCACATTGTTCGCAAGGATCGATTTACTATATTGATTTTGTCAATATGCCGAAATTCGAACGAAAAGCATTTCGTACATCGACCTAAAAATTTCGTGACACACACAGGAAAACAGCTATTTAGTAAAAATAGATAATCTTATTCTGACAAATAGAGACAAAAATGGATTCCGGCATTGAAAGAGAAATAACCATTTTGAAGACTGGAAATTTCAAGATGGACCTAAAATATTACATTTTTATGTTAGAGGAAATTCATAATAACAGTAATTCAGTAATTCATTCAAATTATGTTTCACTTTTCTAAAAATAATTTAGCGATCAGTTCAAGGTCCCGCTTAAGGGCGCGCTCCATTTTCGTTTTTTGATTTTCAGTCTTTGGCCTTCGATCTTCGATTCTCAATCTTCCGTCTTTTTCCGATATCTTACTGTTCATTTTTCGCTTACAGTTAGTAATGGAAATAATTCGAATTAATTTAATACTTTTTTCTTGGCTATTTACTATTTCCTACAAGTTTGTTACAAAGGTATATTTTTAATATTAATAAATTTTAAATCCTCATATTATTCAAAAAAAATTCAATTCTATTTCATAGCCTCTGGTAATTACTGAACTACAAAAACTTGTCAATCGCACATCGCACGGACATAATTCAGCAAATTACATTTATTTGCTGTAAACCTGCGCCGTTGATGGCATAATTCTCTTGTCGCCCTCTCATGCCATAACGAATTAAACTAATTACACCCTTTTAATTAGAGTGCATCCAATCAGTTGCTGTCAATGGACGGCCGTCCGTCGTTACGTTGTTCGGAATGCTGCGAATCTATGAACTGTCGTGTTTGAACCGTTATAGAAATTAAATCTTCTCAAAGTCAATTCCGCAAATTCGTTTTGACGTCTTACACGTTATCACCACTCAAATTTGAAGGAAATTATTTAACTACATGGTGAGACTGAAATAATAAAAGGCCCATTTACCAAAATGATACATGTAGGGTCATGTATGTAAGTAGTTCCATGAAGGAATGGTAGTATAAGGTATGCAGGATGTTCTGTTTCAAATGAAACTAATTATGTATTGAATTAATTTTTATACGTAGAGAAATAGATTACATTTAAGGTCTCGTAAGGTCACATAATTACAAGAAAAGTGGCAGAACTGTCGATTTTCATTTATATAACAATTTTTGTCACAGAAAGGATGTTGACCAATAGGGAATTCATATTTTGTGTACTGGTTTTTGGTACAGGGGATGAAAACTATGATCGAATTGGGAAACCTCTTGAAACACCATGAGTATAACACCATAAAGTTTGGTTCAAGGGGACTTTTATCGAACAGAAATACGTTTCAATTAGTTCTTCAACTATTTTAACTATAGAATACATTAAAAAGAAACAGGAGGCTGTTTTCCAGGGATACCGAAAGATTACACGTTTTTCGGTGCATGTTTCGCCAACCAAGTTGGGATCATCGGGAGATGATTAAAACTAATTTTAAACTACCCCTAATTTCTATTTATATAAATTTTTCCAGTTGTATGCACTGTTTACTAATAAACTTAATTAACCCAATTGTTTTCCTTCATGGTCAGAGAATAATGAATAAATAATGTGTTTCCGTTTACTGCATCACTCCATCTACTCGTAATATCTGATATATTATAACGTAATATAATATTACTGAGTGCCAACATGGATTGGTTAACAGCAGATCTATGTAACGAATTTGGTCAGATTTCAGTTTGTTGCTTCTGTATTAGATGAAGCTTCCTAGGTAGATATTCATTTATCCAAAGCTTTCGGTAAGCTAGACTATGGCATTTTAGACAAAAAGCTAAGCAACTTCTGGTTGCCAGATAGTTTTATGGTTTTTCTCAAATTATATTTAAATATTAGAAGACTAATGGTTCAGTATTATTGTTTTAGTTTCTATCAAGATACTTGCAATATCGAATGTTCCACAAGGATCCCTTCCCTTTTGAGTCCCCTTCTATTTATCGTTTTTGTAAATAATATTTGCCGGGGTATAGAGGCAATAATTTTGATTGTATGCGAAAAACTATAAACTATTTCGTCAGATAACATGTGTTTGGGACTATAATTTTCTTCAAAATGATTATTAACAATTTAAATACATGGTATGAGGCTAATCTGTTATCGGTCAATATTATTAAGTGTATTTTAATATCTTTTACTCGTGAAGAGTCTCCTATTACTCTTGATTACATTATTAATAACATTAATTTAAATAAAGTTAGTGAACTTAGAGACTTAGGAGTGATCTTTGTTTACAGACTGACTTTTATTAATCATGTAAATAATGTAAGCTTTTAAACAGTTACATTTAATGCTAGAATTCATTATAAGAAATTCTAAATGGTTTACAATGCCTAATACGTTAGTGCAACTATTTGATACTTTTGTGAGATCGAAGCCAGAGTATTACTCTGTTGTATGGAATCTATGGGCTGTTGTTTATGATTCTATACCAAATGTTCACTTTGTTAGAATACTAAATGTAAATTTTCATACTCCATTTTCCTATATTGAACTGTATATATTAAGTAGATAGCATATGCATTCTCTCTACGCAATATACCATATACAGTTCTGTTAGTTTGTTATTCGTTTCATTTAAGATAAATATTGCTTCATTAGAAGGAGGAACTTTTTTATATATTACGGATCGTCTTGGCATTTATTTATCATGATTTCTAACATTTACGATATTGATCAGGGTTGTAATCATAATATTCTTTAACGAGGTATGTTTTATACGGTTACTATTTTAATTTTTTTTTAGAAGACTCAATTGCTATGCAGATTTTACTAATATCATTATGTGGCAATTTGTTCTATTCTACTAATTACAGACTGAGAAATGCGATGGTCAGTGGTGGATTTACTTATCATTGAAGATTTCACATACTCCTTTTATGTTATTTTATCATCCCATCCTAATAGTATTAAAATTTCAAATATATTATATATTAAAACTAAAATAGTTAATATGCTTTTTGAATTTGAGGAACTTTGATGGAAATAAAAGACAAGCAAATATGAAGCCCTCTAAAATGAAAATATAATAAACATATACAGTAAGTAGGTGCAGATAAAATTAAAAGATAACGAATAAAAATATTTGTACCATAGAAAACCTGTTTTTGAATATTTTTCCTTCACGTCATTGACGTATTTTTGACGGTTTAACATCTTTTTCCATCAAGAGTTCGTTATCATCTTAAACAATCTGTCAATATGTTTTTAATAATTCTTGAATATTGGAACACCTGACAATTTTAACTGAATGTTTGTCTAATTTTGACATATTATAAATTTGGTTTAATAAGGAAGCTGACTAACTTTTAATGTATTTACTATGAAGTTTTAGTTACATGCAATAGACAATTAATGTAACCTATATAACATATAAAATATATAACATTTAGAATATATGATATAAAGAATAGTCTATAATATTCGAGTCTACATCACAAACAGTCTGTTTTTGTGTTTTAACTAATTTTGTAGAAGCACTTCCAATAACATAAAATGATGCATGAAGAAAAATTAAAAAATGGTGAATCTGGAGCAAAAGGAGAAATATTTATTAAATTGGTGTTTATCAATATTTATCTTTAGAGACAATTATATAAAATGTTGGAGCAATGTGTCAACAAATATTATTGACGAATTGTGTGTCGTCTTTCTCAAAAAGTGGATTAATAGGTGAGGAGCTATTAAGTAGTTAGATAGATCTCTGGATCTAACTCTACTGGGTGGGGGGGGGTTGGTAAAGTTACCTTAAGTCCAAGACATATCTTAACTAGAAGACTAAATACTAATAAAGCATTAAAAGACAGAATTCAGAACGAATAATAATGAAAGCCCAAACATTAAATCATGTTTTACAAGAATTTAAGTTTAAACTTTGCACATTATCCAGAAATGAATGGCACAGTTTAAGTAGGTACTTAATGTAACAGTTTTTACTTGTATTGTTTATTATTTTTCATAGTATCCTAAAAAACAAATTGAGCCTATCCGAGCATTTTTTCCCTATCTGCTCCAACCAGTTTGGGCCAACCTTTAGATATTCACTATATTTTAAGTTAATACATAATGGAAATATTACTTCCACAAGATGAACCATGGTATTGATAATTAAATACATATTTATGAAAAACATTGCTCTAATATTAAACGCGTATTGACTAAACTATTTGTAACATTTATGATATGGCATTCTGAAATAGATCCTTGAGGAATATCACGTGAAATTGTATAAAAATTAACTTTGTATTATTGAGATATACATAACAACATCTATTTTTAATATATGATTTAATGATATCAAAGAATGTACTATGTTGAAGGTATAGACAACAATAAACTATTTTTTCCGCTATGATACAATTTATATTATGTAATTGACATGTCTTTGTGAGATCATAGAGTGTAACGACTATGTGCTAGTGCTCAAAGCTTATTATACACATTTACAACATTAATAAATTCAAACATAACAAAAGTAATACTATAGTTTTCAGACTGTTAGATCTAAACAAAGTGAAGCTTTTAATATTTTTAGTAACTCATGTCACACTTTAAAATAATATCATTTTATTTTTTTTAAATTCTTCAAATTTAAAAATAAAAAAAATACATTTATTCAACTGGCATTTAACACGTACCTATTAATTTTTATCAACAATGTTTTATCTAAAATAAAATTCTGTATATTCGCAACTGAAGCTGTAACATTTTAATTCGATGCTACACTATGGAAAAATGTATTCTTTGATATGAAAGAAATAGTATGTATGCCATTATAGGAATCGAGTTTTGGAATTGAAATAAAATGGTCTGACAGACTTTTCAATAAACATTAACCAATATAGTTACTAAAATTTGTATAATTAATGTCGAGGTTGAATTTCAGGAATAGTTCAATATTCAGGAATATTCAGCAAAAGCTATCAGATTTTCCTTGATTCCTGTAGTGTGGACAGGTATGCCCATTTGATAATGATTCTAAAACTTCTACTATATGTTTATTATATTTTGTGTTAAGTTTTAAAATAGAATAATTTGCGCAAATATTTATGAAAAATATTAAATAAATATAGGTAGAAAATTAGTAAAATTAATATCGAAATAGAATTTAAAGAATTATACATATAGTATAATTTCTCTCTTCAGGTTAATGGAATTGTATTTATAGTTCAAAAATATACAAAAATATATAAATAAAAATTTCATCTCGCATTCTGGCAACAAAAATGTTCATCTTTATTATCAACAAAATTTCACCTAAAATTAAATCTTGCATAATCATCTAAAGCTAAGACAGCTAAGCTAAGGAAATATCATATAAAATTGGTTGCCTCGGTGTAGAAGTAGATACAGGTTGGTTTCTGTAGTATGAAATATATTCTTTTCATATGAAAGAAACAGCATATAAACTAAATGATGAAATGACATACACCATTATGAAAATCGTCATCTCAGTATATTGGAACTGAAAGAAGATGGTAAAATATTATTTCATCTCAATCTTTGACAAACATACTATTGATATTGAATATAGGGAATCATGTAGTACAATTTATTTTTTACTTAATACTATCAGTAAATGAAGATATCTAAATAAATAGTAGGCAAAGGCATAGTCTCATGAAAATTAATATTGTAGCGGAAAACATTCAAGGTGTTAATTAAAGATATACTGTCTCAACAATGCAATAATTTTGAGTTAGATTATGCTTAGTATTTAGAAATGACTTATAAGTTCACAATAATAGTATAAGTTTTTTACTTCGTTCTTCATACATCTAATTCATTGACCAATAACAATTTTAACTGTCAAGTTGAACAATCTCCTGACATTCGCTGCAAGTAAGTATAATCGATTTAGGATCTATAAATTGTTCCTTTAATGTTGATACAATATGTACAGAATATAATAAAAAAAAAAAATAATATTCCTAACTTCCATGTAATGAGAAATAATCGAAGTAAATTGTGTTGGTGTGTATTTTACATTCATTTGTTTGTAATATAATATAATCAAATTAAATATTAATTAATACTACAATGCAACTTACCGGTTATCTTGAACGAGTTGTTGTGTGCCTTGTACAATCAATAATTGTTAATAAAAAATTCACTGTGATTGGTTTCCCTACAACGAAGTCGCCCAAACTTCATGCCTCGCCACCACTTTCACACAACAGTGTTTACTACAAACTGCGCGGTTCCACACTGCCGTCGCGACGTTGACTAGACGGTTTCATCCCCTCTTCTATCCCAAACAGATCTAACACGATCCTCCCCCACGCTAAGGGTGCATTTCTGAATTTTTCCACTGCCCTATTGAGCTAGATATAAATTATACGGGTTATAAAAGGAAGCCAGATAGAGTTGTTTTGACCGCTCCCAGCTTAGATATAACGTTTTATTATTCGGAAGGTTTATTGCGACTTTCTCCGAGTCTATTTTCTATTATTTATGTTATTCTCATAGAAATGAGACTTTTATCTCTTGAGAATTTGTATGAGGCTATTTCCAATCTAGTTCGATGATGTAAACATATTTTTGTATTTACTTATTTATACACAAGGGGCACAAATGGGACTCAATAAGCAGTATCCACAAATAATAGTGGGGAACAAAAAGACTATGTTGTCATAAATTTAAAATCAGAGTACCCGAGGACCATAATTTCACATTATATCTTCATTTTAGCTAAATTGACTACCTTTGTTAAAATAATGGAGACTCCTGAAATCTTCCAGATGACTGGTGGCTTTTCATGGAGTTCTAAAAAGAACTTGAAATGTGTATTACTGTACAATGGATATAAGTTTGCATCAATTCCAATCTGTCATTCAGTAAAACATACAGAACAATATGAAAATATTAAGTTAGTATTAGAAAACATTACTTTTTCTCAACATCAATGGTTTGTTTGTGTCGATTTAAAAATGGTCATCATACTTCTTGGACAGCAAAATGGATATACCAAATATCCTTGGCACCTCTGGTTATGGGATAGTCGTGCAAAACAAAAGTATTGGCAGCAAACTGTTTGGCCTTTGAGAGACGCTATGATCGTTGGAAAAGCCAACGTTGTTCAAGAACCATTAATAAAGAGAGAAAAATAATAGAGCCACCTCTTCACATTATCCCTTTCAAGATGATTTTTTTCTGATAAAGTTAAACCTACGTTTTTTGTATTTTACGTTTCTTTAAGTTTTCGTCCATGTCTGTTTCTTCAGTTCAGAATACTTTTTGCATCTTCTTCGCGTTAGGCCTTCAATAGGAAGATGAAGACTTACATTTGCAAGGCTCTTTCTTTTTCTAGTATGTCGACCCTTTTTATAAAAACGTTGTACCTTTGCAGTTTTTTTCTCTTCAGTTATAAGTTCTTTGGCCAAAGGAACAAGAAATTGTAAAAAAGGATTTTTTTTATTTTGTACTTCATTATATATGATCCATGCATTTACAATGAACATCATGAACAATCGATAAAATACTTTCTTCCACCATTTTGTCGATTTGCGATCGAGGTCATATAATACAATCATCTGATCTGCTAAGTCAACGCCTTCCATAATTTCTCTATAAAAGGCTATCATTTGAGGACATGGAAAAATTTGTTTGAATTCATCTTTCATGGTTTTTTGTACAGAGGTGACATTATTGTTGTGGCAATTGCTAAGCATAAGGACCTCTTTTGTATCTTGCCACTTTACAAACAATAGTCCTTCATCATTGCTTCGGAAGGAGCATGCACCTCGTTCCAATTTTTCAGAGATTTTTGGAATGTTTTTTCCATTTTGATTGCATGTACCTAATGTAGCATATTCTAAAGTCCGAAGTAAATTTACAGACGTAAAGAAGCGATCAAAATAAAAATTTACATCTTTTTCTTTGGTCGTTGCCACCAATTTACATACAACTCGTTCCCCTAGTGTTCCATCCTGATGTTCCGTCTCACGTCCCGTGTAAATATTGAGATCATCGGTATATCCAGTGTAAGAATCAGACCTTAGCCACATCTTGATTCCTCTTTTGATAGGTTTTAGTGGCATGTATTGTTTTAGGGACGATCTGCCCTTAAATCTTGTCATAGATTCGTCAATACTCTGAAAACAGCTATCTTGACGGTATTTCGGGAACGTCTCTTTGAGGCATTGAACAACGTTATCAATATAGTATATCTTAGAGCACTCATTTGGTTTTTGCGGAGGAAAAAAATTTGTTTTGATGAAACGAATTTGAAGACATCGTTTTCTTTATAGATGTATTACCCAACGACTCATGGCTAGAGCAGTAATCAGTAATTTGTGGCACATGGTTGTAACACATGACAATCATGCAACCAAGAACAAGTTTGACTTCGCCTGGGTCTGTTTCTTTGAGACGAGCATTTCTTTTCAACTCTTTGTAGATACGAATTCTTTGGTTAGTACATTGGGCAATATATATGTAAAGAGACGGAGGAAATAATTTCTTGAATACTTCCAAAGGACTCAAATGTCTTCCTATATTAGATGATACACATTTTCTCTTTGTAGGAACTGTCCATTTGGGCTTAAAATTTGGATTGGGCTTAGACCACAAAACAAAAGAATCAGAAATGTTTACATCAGTAGGTTGCAGTTGCTCCGTAAAAGCTCGTTTTCAAAAGTACTTCGAATTTCGTCATTTTCTGATTAAGACTCCGATGCAACAGTATTATTCTCTGGTTCGGATACTATGTCTGAATGAGTCGTCATTCGGATACTATGTCTGATTCAGTAGACTCGTCCTCACTAGATGGATTATAATCACTCTCGTCATTCGCTTGAAACGGATTTTTCTCTTCTTCGTATAGAGCATCTGCCAACTCTTTTTCGGAAAGTGGTCTTTTCCGGTCCATGCCTGTAAATAATATTACTGGTTTTTTCTTACTTTTTACTTACTATTGGTACACATATATACCACTCTCAGAGACTACTGGTATGTATATGTACCGAACATAATAAGACATATAATTTTCACAAAATAAAATAATATTCAAGAAGTTACATATTACCTACCTTCTCAAAATGAATGAAATTTTGAGGTTATATTAGACCGCTTTTGAAAACTTACGTTTAATGAACATAGAAAATACACTAAGCGACTGATTGGTAGAACCTACATTAAAACATTAAAACCATTATATATGCTTAACAGCGTCTGCAGTCCTGACGATCAAAGTGGCGGTACGTATGTGTACCTGGAGTCTCGAAGGGGTTAAACCGGGTTTATTGAAACAGTGTGTAAAGGCCCTGGACACGTCAGGTGATTGTTTTAAATACATTTGCCAAGAATTTCCAGCACTGAGTATTGAAACATTAAGTATTGATTTTTAACGCTCCACAAATTCGAAAACAGGTAAAAGATCCAAGCTTTAACAGATATATGACCGTTGTAGAATCTGTTGAATGGTTTAATTATATCTGTAAATAAACATTTTTGGGTAATTACAAGGCAAATAACTACCAATATCTAATACATAAGATGCTAAAATGTTTTGAAAATTTTCAAGGAGCCAATATGAGCATTAAATTATATTTTTTGTATAGTCACTTAGACAAACTTCCTTCTAACTTAGGAGATTATAGTCATAAATAAACAAAGTGAACGGTTTCATCAGTATATTCGAATAATGGAAGAAAGGTGTCAGGGAAAGCAGGATCGTCACATTACCGCCAATTACTGTTAGAGTCTGCGGAGGGATTGTTCACAGCAAAAATATAAAAGAAAATCGTACAAAAAACCTTTTTTATAATGAGAGATCAAAGGATGCTGTTTGTATTTTTATTTGTAGGAAAAAAATCTCAAAAATCAATATATTAGAATGCCTTCATCTCAGGAACTGGTGAAAGCATAGTAATTTAAACCACAGTGTATAAATGCATTACTCTGTGTTTTGTTTTGCTGGCCGCGTCTGATTTTGATAACTTCTAGGATGAGTTCATGAAATCGATGTAGGTTACTGCTGAATTTACCACTGGATATCCTTTTCTTCCATGTAAACTAATTTCCATGTTATGGAAATTTTTTAACAGTATGTACTTTTGAAACATATTTCCGTAATGTACAACTATGTTAATATGACTAAAGACTACTTTAATATATGTTTATTTCAGAGCAAGTATATACAAAATAGGGTTCATCTAAAAAACATTTATTGCGTGCAGTACTTATCACAGTATGTAAAATTGCTTAGATGCCTATACCTAGGAAGATATAAGGCAATAAATGGGGTAGTAATGAAATTAGGACTTAGTATATCTATTAACTATGACAAACTTAAAATGAATAAGAACTTCATAATCACAAATAAATTATATTAACCCGTTAAAAACAATTATCTGAAATTTTGAATGTTTCAATCTTCCTTTACTTTACAATCATGTCCTTTATCTTAAATGTCAAGAATTATTATCTAAAAAAGACAACTGTAATCCATTCATTTTACCTTGAAAAAGATTAGGGAATACTGCTATTTCCACATATCACAGGTGTTCACTAAACTTTATACATACCGAACAACTTCAAATAATAAGACAATAAAATGCAATATATCCGTTTTCACTATAGTTTGTGTCTTACAATTAGCTATATGTTTATAGTGTGGCTACAGATATTATAGCGAAACGGAAATTTTAAAATGACTTTTTACAACATCAAAGGCCTCAGAGGCAATACTGACCATTAATATCTTCAAAGCGAGATATGAACTTTCCTTGTTGTCTAGATTCTTGTTTGAACCGACACAAAAAACAATATAAATAAATCTGTTACGACTGAGTTTGTATCTAAACTACGATATACAAAGATAATCTTTATATATAAAGGGTCTTTCAATAAGGACGCTCGATTTTTAAACGTAAATAAAACACGTTGTGTGTGAAATAGCCACTCAAGTTTTTTTATTTAAAAGAATATTTTATGGCATTACGTATTTGGGAGGTCCAATTTTCGATGACTTTGTAGCATAAATCTAGTTGAATTTGCTGGATGACGTTCGTTGTGTTGACTTTGAGAGCATCGATCGTTAGCAGGAAGGAATAAATCTAAAGGTGGCCAGTTTTTGTTTACTAAAGGTATGTTATCTATATATTAATTTTACAATTTTAAAGTCTGAGATCACGTTTATCGTCAAAGTAGCCAGACAATATAAGATGTGCAAAGACAACATATGTATATAACTTGTACTATTGTCAGACAAGAAATTACATATTGCGTAGTTTTCAGCATTATTTTCGCAATAAATAAATATGAAGTGAGGAAGGCAATTAGGTCTCTAAAAAAATTAACATTAAAATTTTTTGGTTGACGTAATTGATGATAATGAGTTTAGGTCTGCTTGAACACATTGCAATGGCTATCATTGAAAGGAAATTATTGTTACATACTACTTATTGGACATAATCAAGATCTTTTACCAATCTTCTCAAAAATCATGACAAAAATTTTGATCATCTGATTACATGTGACAAAATTTTTTTCGTTAAATGCTATTTAGTATTAACTGACCGATATTAAATCAAGAAATATCAACTTTTTTAGAGAATTTGCAAAGCTTACCATTATAGAAAATATTTCTTTTATATGTAAAGAAAATCGATATAGCGTATATAAATCAGATACTCTAAAGCCAAATTGTAAATCTGGCGAACCATGACATCTTTTAGGAACACACATATGTATGTACATATATTGATTTCTTATAACGTGGACAAAAGTTCGTATGAGATATATACCTACATTGAATATAGGGCCTTCAAGGTCAATGACGATTATATTCCCAAGGGCCGAAGTTAGGGTGTTGTGTGGGTCTGAGGCACGTGTGTCTTTATCTCAGTGTCAGACGGCCATAATAGAGATTTACAGTGGGGTGTAAGTGATAAGAACAATGCGGTATTAGGGATAGACGGTTATATACGGCAACATAATACTCATATAACTAGCATTTTGTTTAAAAAATAAACAGCTTTAAAACCTTAAAACGGACTTTTCCGCACATAGAACATTTCTATCTCGAAATTGAGTGGCCGAGAAAAAATAAACCAACACATAAATGCAGAATATGTGTTTTATGCGACAGTTTTACTTTTTTCAAATAGTCCACCATTGTGCTTTCTCATGGCCCATGAACATGGTAGAGTGTGTTCTATCCACCTCAAAATCAATGGGTATCCTCTGGGAAACGCCTCCGGTCAGAACAGAATCAGTCAAAGCCCGATCGATCCAACGTGATTTAGTTGAGTTATCGTGTTAACAAAAAAATATTTCTCAAATAGTCCATCGTCGTGACCCATGGCCAGGGTGGAGTGTGTCCTATGCACCTCAAAACCAATAGGTGTCGTCTGGGAGACGGTCCCGATCAGAATAAGTCAAAACCCGATCGATCGGGCACGATTTAGTTGAGTTATCGTATTAACAAAAAAAAAATTCTCAATTAGTTCACCATCTTGCTTTCTCATGACCCATGAACAGGGTGGGGTGTGTCCTATCCACCTCAAAATCAATGGGTGTCGTCTGGAAGACGTCCCCGATCAAAATTAGTCAAAACCCGACCAATTCGACACGATTTAGTTGAGTTTCGTGCTACCAAAAACAATTCTCGAATAGACCCATGGACAGGGTGGGGTGTGTCCTATCCACCTCAAAATCAATAGGTGTTATCTGAGAAACGTCCCTGATCAGAATCAGTCAAAACCCGATCAATCGACACGATTTAGTTGAGTTATCGTGCTATCAAGAAATTTTAATGCCGACGACAGCGACGACACACACAGACAAAATTTTTTAAAACCATTTCTTTTGTTTTTAGGCCCAAAAATGAAAAATAAATGAAAATAATGTTTTTTTCCATTTTTCTTTACACGATTACATTACTTTTCCGCTAGTATTGTTGAGTGCGGAAAAGTAATACTTAATATTGCTATTTATCATTGGAAGATTGAATTGAAAACAGCATTTAGTAAACTAAAATATTGTACATAGTACCGAGTGGTATATGCAGTGCTTTCATATTGTCTGTAAAAAAGTGCTCTTTCTCATTCCGTAATAAAAAAGGTTTGCCAATAAAACAAAACATCGATAACGCCATACCTTCTGTATGTTGTCATACTACCGACATGAATCACCCTGTATATATTAATAATATTTTAAAAAAATCCCAACTAAAAATAAAATTTGACTGGTCTGAAAGTTTATCCTAAAAGTGGTTCCTTGAATTTTTAACGAATTTATTCATTACTAAACGAAAGATTTATATAGGATTAATCGTTATTCACATTTCACGTTTTTTTTAATTCACAATTTAATTAGTCATGTTTTTTTTAATTGTAGGGTCATATTTTTAAAGGATTCGGCCACAAGTCATTTCTCTACCTAAATACTTCTTACACATTATATTATTGCAATTAATTCCATTAAAATTCTAGAAAAATAAAAAAAATATTTTGTATTTCAAACGTATTCTCAGATGCCAGGTTCTAAGAGTGACTAAATAATTCAAAACATATCTTAGCTACATTGTTTATATCTTTTTACTTTTTACAACGAAATAAACTTACTTGCTCCTAAGATAATTCTTTAATTATAGTAAGAAATATTAACTAATTATTTTTTAACATGTGCAGGTGGGATTCGGTAGATCCTACTAACCAGGGAATTGATTCAACACAAATAGTACCTCAAGAAGTACAAATTCTAGATGAAGAGCCCGACGTTAGTACAGGAGTTGGAGAAGCTCTAAAACTTGCAATGAACAAGGGATACCTTGATAATGAGCATAATAATCGACCATCCAATTCTCGTCTTGCTCATTGACAAGTCAAACACTATTCCATTGAGGATAAGGCCTACGGTGATGACGGTGACAGACAAAACAGAAGAGAAAGATATGCAGGACCTATTACAGATTTTATAGAAAAATATGGTTTCAAGCCCAATGTTAAATTGAAATATATAGACGATGAGGGGCATATTCTGAATTTAAAAGAAGCTTTCAGATATTTGTCACATAAATTTCATGGAAATGTCCTGGAAATAATAAAATAGAGAATAGAATAAAAAAGAGCTTGCAAGAACAGGTGAGTCTTTATCACTTTTGTGGAGTGGCATAAATTATTTACTGCTTTAGTTTCTAAAGGTACCTTTTTTAAGTTAGACAAATTGAATTGTTAATATGCCAAATTGGAATTTTAAATTAATCTGGTAACACAGTAGATTTATTTCCTTTGAGACAATTTGAATTTTTATATGCTGTTTATAATGACCTAAGTAAAACATCTTAAAAATCATAATTTTTCTATTCGACCCTATGTGTATGTCAAACATACATATAGACTCACGCAGTTAGCCGAATGATATGGAGATCGAAACCACGTTCGAATTACTCTGAGCCTTCTATAACCATTCCTCGCACATACATACCAAAGTTGTCTGAAAAATGAAACTGATGAAATTCCAGATGTATTTCTAGGTAGATGGTTTGAAAGGAGGAATCTGATTGAATGGCTAGCAAGATCTGGAGATCTCATCTGGTTACAATTTTATTATCCTAGAAGTTTCTTTAGACTTCAATCTGGAAATTAAAGTCTTTAAGTATGTAAAATTGCCCGAGAGAATAAATAAGGAAAGTGAATAAAATATAAACTAGATACTATATAAACTATTTTTGTATGCCTGTTTCTGAAAATTTTTTTAGAGTAGCAATTAATACATCAAGGCTTTCTCGTTCAAATCAATGATTTATTCACCACATCTTAAGAATAGTTTAAAATATAAAATATAGATACAAATATAGTGGTAATAGTATGATGGTGAATAGAATAGGTGGTATAGAGATAAAAATTTGAAATATGGTATGGTATGGATTTGAAATACGCAATTTTAAACGCTCGTTAAAACTAATTCACAAATATAGAGGTTCCAATTTAAAGATTTAGAGGGGCCTTGAGTGATCATGTCAAGAAAGTTTCTGTTTACGCATATTATAATTTGAATCAGTTTATATACCTTCATATCAATTTATAGAACCTTTTACGTAATATTACTCATACTATAATAAAATGTTATACAGCTTACTAAGTCTAGACATGTAAATTAATTTACTTCCTCTAAACTACTAATTAATTCCTCTAAATTACTAAAAACTTCGAGTTACAGAGAGAAGGTTAGAAATAAAAATGAGAGCAAAGAGATTCAAATAAGGTGAAACTCTTAGGATCCCAATCCAATCACACACTAACACCTCACCCATCCACTTTATATGCATGAGAGAAATTCAATTTAGTGGTCAAACAGGATTTGTTTAAGGTTAAATTATATTTTGTGCCTCCAAAGAAAAATCTATTTTCAAGAATAGATGGTAGAACAACAAATATATTTCTGACAAGGAAATATTACCTAAATAAAAAAAATACTGCTGCATATTTACATTGAATAAGTTAAAATGAACATCTCTTTATCAAAAGTAAATTGTTATCTTTATGTAGAATCAGTTTATGGGATATCTGTTAATTTTGTTATATACATTGGACCAAATTTGGTAAATTAGATGCGAAATATGTGAATAATAAGTATTTAGTTTTGTTGGTGTTTAAAGTTAATTTATTATAAGCGAACTAAATACATCCAACTGTAAAGTTCGTCGCTGTATTAACTTTTAATTCTGTTCATGTGTTTATCCGATAGAATATTGCCATATATCCGTATCATCTGCAAATGTGATAATCATCCTTTAGCGTTTAAACAAAATAAGAATATTAATAGGTTCCATATCACAACGAACTCCATAAGTAAGACAGTAAGACAAAACAGAATCAAAGGATTTAGAAAAATTAATGAAACTGTATGTGACTACATGGGATCTACTTGTCCAACAAGATATATAATAATAATATGATGTTAAATAGTGTATAGCATCCTTGACTGATTTTACGTGTCAAAAAGTCATGTTGATTATGTAAGGTAATATTTTCTTTCAGAATTATTCTACTTAATTCTACTTTCTTTCTGTATGGCAAAGCATATTAGAACTGGTTAAAATAACTGAAACGCTGAAAAGATTAAGGGCAATACACGCGTTCCATAGAACTTGACCTCCTGCTTAAAATTATTTATACAACCTCGTTTCTGTTTTTTTCTTCTCGAACACAAATATAGTTATTTTCGTAATATTTATTTTTTTAATAAAAAACGTAACAAACTGTGCTAAATATAGACAACAAATATACTATAATTATGTCGAAATGTGAATATATTGATTTTACAATGGAGCTAATTAGGCGCCTTTCACGTTCGTCGACGTTGAATTCGTTCCTTGCTGTGAATTATCCTCCGGAATACTTATCTGGAATTGGAGTAGCACCACCAAGTACGTAACCATCGTCGCGATCAGCTGAAAACAAAATACGCTTCAGTTTATTTACAAAATTACGTTTACGTTAATTATAAGTTCAGAAATTATCTAGCTGTATAAGTGTCTTCACGTAAACTAACGTATTTTACAGTTGTTCTATAAATAACTAGCTAACACTTGGATTAATAATAACCTGGATTAATTTGATTTTAAATATTATGTCTGCGAAATTAACAAATGCACATTAACAAAGACGCTAATTTCGGGATTGTTTGACAGTTTCTGTTAAACCAGGTGTTGGTAAATTGTATGAGGAATTCACTTTATTAAAAATAGCTATCAAATGTGCATATTATGTCGACTGATCTGGATTAATCTGGAGATGATTAAAATTAGATTTAGAGAGTTCTAATCACCTGTAGATGATGCCAACTTTGTTGGCGAAACGTGCGTCGAGTGTAGTGTATAGCGTTTGGTTTAAGTCAGTGTTATCTTCACACCAAAAGTTCCAACCTACTCCAGTAATAAGTATAGTATATACTTATATCTCTAACAATTTCTAAAGCTACTCTTCTAAACCCTAGGTCTTCAACAACTTCAGCTGGCTTTTCATGACTGTGTAGGATACATAATATAGCCTCACTATTATTAAGTCTTTGGTATATTTATATTATTAGTTGGAGTTACAATTGTATATTCTGGAGAGACTCCTTTGAAGAATTAAAATTGTTTCTTACAAGCAATTTGCATTTATCTAAATATAATATAATTCTTCATTTTAATACGTTTCCTGTTACTTTAGCTAAGCTATTCTTTAAGTCGTGAAGAAAATTTTCGTTTTTCGTCTTCTAACTATTGAAATCACTGAGGTTTGGTCTTGTAGATAACGAATTTTAAATGTTCCCAAAGAAACTAGACTAAAGGAATCTGGTGATCACGGTAGCCATTCAGTACGTCCTTCTCGACTTATTCATCTTTGTGAAAATATCTTTTTAGATATTGTCCCCCGCCTATTCCATAATGAGGCGGATATCCAACTTTGTGATACTAGATTTCATCTTATAGTCAGTCGTTCATGATTTATATGGTTTGAAAATAAATAGTATAATACTAAATTGTTCCCCCAGAAGTTTTTAAAATAACATTTAATATTAATATTAAATTAAGTTTATTTGATATTAAATGTAAAATTTTCTGCAAAAAAGAATGGTTCAATGATGTGTCTTTTGATTATACCGCCCATATATTCAATTTTTAAAGGTGAGGTGGAACTTTTTTCTACCCAGTGGGGATTTTTATGTCAATATCAACAGTTATGTCGGGGTCTGAAATGTCATTCAGGCAAAATGTCGACTTTTGGAAAATACTATATTGTTGAAAAAATTGCCACTAATTTCAATGTTAACCATCAATGAAATTTATTTTCGAGACTTATTGTTCTTGTCATGACTCTGTTGATTTCGAAAAGAAAATTTCAACAACAGTGTTAATTTTAATCATATAAAACAATTTCAAACGAAAAACAAAACAACAGCCATGGCTACAAATAATATGAGTACCCTCTATTAGATAGCCATTCAAAGATACAAACAGAAGATGTAATCAGCAGTATTTAATGTATATTTGTACATCATAATACATTAAAATACATTAATGTGAAGGCTTTAATTACATTTTAAGATAATAATTAGTTAATACTTGTTATTTTATTAAATATTTACAAACCACAAACCACATGCATACATTAAGCTCTATATCAGTATTTATAGAAAAAGAATCTCTCTCTGTCTGTCAAAATATTCACATGAGACTTACTTTAATATATAAGCCGTTAGGTGTACATAATATCGATTTATAAGCTTCTACATGAAATATAATCCAGAAATTCTCTCAGGACTCACGAAACCTTAGAAAATATTAAAATTTGGTATTAAAGCTGCCAATAGTGAAGCCTTGAACTGGCGTTATTACTGAACATTATCTCGTTGTTTCTTTAAAGAATATCTAGTTAATAATAGGTAAAATAATTAATCGTCGTGTAATTCTGTAGTTGGATTTTTAGTATTTGAAACATTTTAATATAATCGTAATGCAATTATTGCAGCAACGTATCACAAGTAAACATGTAGAAATGCAGAAGTCGCTGGGCACTTGGTGAAACACTTTTAACCAGTATATGAAAGAAAACACTTGGTAGGTTAAACAAAAATTGCAAACTATATTTCTAACAATTGTTTCAGCTTTTACGCCGTTCTCAAGAAATAACAAACTTTTACTAAACCTAATAAGTATAACATTCAGTCTATATATAGATTGATTTTATACTTCAATTTATTACTTACTTGATTTTTATTACAGTAGATATAAAGTTTAGTCTATATATAGACTGAAATTTATACTTATTAGGTTTAGTAAAAGTTTGTTACTATTTGAGAATGACATAAAAGCCGCAACAGTTGATAGAAATATAGTTTGCAATTTCTGTGAAACCTACCAAGTGTTTTCTTTTATTTAATTTACAAGTAAACATGATTGGAAGTAAAGTTTTCATCTTCTTTACATTTGTTAGAAGTTAGAATCGTACTTCTTCAGTAGTGTATCATACGTAGAAATAAGTATATAATACCAACAATTATAGGAAAATATTGTAAGGCATTGATTCGGCCTTTTAAGAAATTGTAAAATTTAAGTTGATTACTTAATTACTCTTAATAATAATAGAATAATAGAATATCTTCTGAACTACGGAACATTTTATTATCAAATAGTGCTTGCAAACATTTCAATAAAATAATCGAATCTGAAATTAAGCAGATGATGAAAAGTGGTGTAGAAGTGCCTGACACTTTTGGCGTAAATTCAATTTCTGAATAGCTTGAATAACTATCCTAGTCATGTTTGCCCTATGCTTATTTCATGAGAGACCAATGACCACAGCACAGTGGGAGTTAGAGAAACTCACTACTAATGAATATTTATATATTATAACAATGGTATCAATCGTATTAATCTTTTTAGGTTTACATTGGAATTTTATACAAGTTAAAGCTCTGGTTATATATATATATATATATATATATATATATATATATATATATATATATATATATATATATATATATATATATATATATATATATTTCTGTCATTCAGTATTATTTGTCAAAGCTTCTAACATGGCATATTTTGTTAATATTGAAGAGAATTTAATTAATTGCTAGTCGTACATAACATGATATTAAGTGTTACAAAAACAATTTAATAACAATATTGGTCCCAATGGGGTGCTGGTACCCCATCAAAAACAATTCAGATGAATACTTATCAGTTATAATCTACAAAGAGTGTATATGAATTACATCAGTATTATAGTTTAAGTGAAGAATATCTCTGTGACAAAATCTCAGCATTAAAATATAATTTTAGAAAATTGAAAATTGAAGTGAAACATCATTCTCTGGGTTGATTTCTGATGTACGATATATGTGAGTTCTTGTTATACTTAAATATTTAAGATGTTTGACAGTTTCAGTCAGGTATACTAGTTCCATCACATTCAATATAACTTATAGCAAGGCAATAGGTTAAGAACATATGGATTTTGCTTTTTGGATATCGAGATTATTTGTGTCGTTTGTTTTGTGGCAGAAGATGAAATACTTTCCTAAAATGTATTAAACGTTACAATACACCTACAAGAAAACAAGTGGTAAATATCATGGCGATATTAACTACTTCATTCATTATCTATTTACAAGAAAACTGATTCGAAAATTTTATAACTTGCCTTATATTATTTGTAAAAGCATTTAACTCCTGCAAAATAATTGCGTTCTTTGAGTTAACAAATTATCTTGAAATAAAGTAAAAATTATATAGGAGCAAATGCTCTTAATATTTACAATATGTATTTAAATAATACTGTCTTAAGGTTAAATTTTTTTCTATGGTAGGTATACTGTTGCAAAAGAAATTTCTTATTAACTGTAGATGTAACAAATATAAACGGAAATGTTTATTATTCATTCACTATATATGATAAACAAACACAGGTTTTATTAAACTTACCGATTTAAATAAATTTCTATTCACGTCGAAAAATCCACATAAGGTCATATCGGTGGGATTCATTTCAGTCGCTCGCAAGAACATATTTATCTGAAAGAAGTAACAAAATTACTATATACGAGCATTTGTTTTATAATAATAATTTACAGATACATCATGTATCAGAATATATTTCTAATACATCTGTATCGAAAATTATATAGCAAAGTAATGTCAGTTGCTTAAAACTATAGTGAATTAATAGATATAGTGGTGTATAGTGGAGTAAGGAATACGACATACAATATGAATATTAAATGTTACCTTTCTCCCCTTTTTTAATATTTTTATTTTAATCACAAACAAATGCTTGAATAGGTCGATACTTGATCACATGTTCCGATAAAAGCATGATTTTATGCACAAATTTAATCCCCATTCCTAACTCCCTCCACATGACAGCTACTCCTTATTTTTGTGACGAATTATATATTAAAAAATCTATGAGCAATTAAGTGTATAAATAATTTATAATATTTGTTAATAAATAAATCCCAGCTATGGAATACTTAAATAGGCATATTATTATAATTTTTAATCAATTACACTGCTATATTTTTGTATTCACCTCGTTCTCTGAGGAAGGCAAAATTTGAATGAAATGTTTTTTATTGACAAAATAAAGAAATTATGAAAATAAAAAATAGCTTATTTTCTTTAGATAAAGATGAATATTTGCAAATTGTATTAATTTGAAAGCTATGTATCTTTTCGTGTTGGATTACTTATTTCTTGAGTGTTTCAACTTCAACATACATTTAATTTAACGATATATTAAGCCAGTCTAAAGGATATAGGGTGTTTTGTATTCATGTATATTAATTAGTTTATAGTATAACAATAGTAATAATTATTTTATTCAATACTGTATATTAAATTTAAGTAAATGCATGGTTAACATATGGTATACTTTTAAGTTTTACACGCTGACTCAAGGATATGGTCTATTTGTGATTCCCCAATGCACGTAGCATAAGGAAGTAGATACCCTATACATACATATACTTAAATCGCTAAAATTGTGTATCGTATGTTTATTATTGGAAGTGTTTTCGGTGGTTTTTGATATAATTTCTTAGAATATCACGTTGTATTTCATTTATTTACTTATTAGAATGTAGCATAGTTTACTCCACTCTGTTTAAAGACAACAGATGGATTATTTTAAAAAGTAGTAATATAGATAGATGACAATTTTTAAATTAATGGCGGAGGATCTGGTAATACGCCATATATGTAAATCTGTACTAATACCTTATGTATGAAAGTGTATATTTGAAGCTGTTATTCCAATGAAAAAGCAGTATATTGTATTTAATATAGTAAATTGAAATTTATATATTAACTACTGTAATTGGGTGATTGAGTTCATAGCAATCTGGTAATATTAGCAAATAAATAATCATTTTAATTAACAAGAATTGGGTTTGATAGTATTCTTCAAGACTTCATCTGTCGATGGAGTATATTATTATATCAACATATATCTAAATAGATGAATTATACATATAAGTCTGCAGATATATTTGTTTCTAAACATTTATTTTGGTTTCACGTTGTTGTAGAAAAAGAATATTATGCAAAATTGCATTTAACGAGTAATTAACATTATATATCGTATTACAGTATAAACTGTGACAGTTATATTTTTGCTACAGCTTGTACTTTATATAGATTTTATAGTAAAGTTTATATAATGAATAATATTAATTACAGTTTCGTTATGCTTAAGTCCTCTATATACTCGTATTACTGAGACTCGTGAAAATCGCAGATTTTTGTAAGAAAAAAAGTAAAAAGCAGACACTAGTTCTCTCTAGTAGAAAATACACACTACACAATGTGCATACATAATAATAAGTTTGTTAAAGACACAAAGTATGATATACGCGACATAAAAAGTTTTTTTTTTAAATAGTTGTAAGTATATATTGGAACGAAGAAAATTTTACTTACTGACTTACTTTTATGTTTTAGTTAGTTGCATGGAGAAGAAAGTATGAATTTTTGTGATACTATCGATAATACACTTTTTTGTTTATTTCTTAATAAGTGTGATGGATAAATATAATAAAGTTACATTTTTTTGTATTTGTTTTAATGGAGTGTACAGAAGCAGATACTATTAATAAATAGTATATGTATAAAAATATTTATTACATTTTCTAAATAATGCAAAAACAAGTGTAATAAAAAAGAAAATATTTTTTTGTTTAATACTCAAAATAAACTGATGTTTGTTTTTTAATTTATTTATTTCCTTATTTATGGTGGAATTAACGGCATCGGTCAGTAACCACTTCGCTATATCTTGTTTAGATTTTTACATTCTAAGATACTATTTACAAAACTTTTTCCATTTGCATATTTTGATTGCCGAGAAATTCTTCAATTGCATTGGGCATGTGTAAAGTATCTCTTTAATTATGCATATTTATTGATTCTAACAAAATAGGTACTACTATTAGTGTTTGATCACACACTGAATATATTGAAGACCGTTCTATTCTCTTCTGAGAAGATGCAGATAGGCAAGGTATGTTGGCAAGAGGATATTATTAACTAGATATTCGATCTCATCTTAAAAGACTACGAGGTAAAATCCATTAATCTGCTTTTGTCTGCGTTTGATTTTCAACATTAAATCCATTGTGATCTACTTTAACTGCCATTTATGTTTAATTGCAAAATTTATTGTTGTTTCAAATCATTATTTCTATTCAAAATTGCATGCACTTTTTGGACATTTGCTGCTTGATGAGCAGCAACTTCCACGACTTCGTTACCTTCTACTCCCATGTAACTTGGTCACCAAGAAAGTAAACTTTTTTGTGTACATTACTAAGCCAAGTGATTAAAGGTAGTCTCGTTAAACGAAATAATCTTATCTATAAGTGTTTTCAATAACTTGAATAGAACTTAATCTGTTATAATTAAAATTTCCATATTAGAGATGTACTTCGCATATCTCAGAACCTATCAAATACGTACAGCGCTGACAAAGATACTAAAATTATAAGGAAGACTCCAAAAATGTGCCTTTTCATTTGTTGCAAATACAATGCCTATACCAATAATCATCTCCCAGTCATTTGAATATTTGGCTTGCTGTTAGGAATTAAGAGTATATTACAGCAAGAGGCTTTCATTCATGTATTTTATTCTTCCTATATATGACCAGATCTACAAAATAGGAGTCATATCGTCTATGGAAGGGATTTCACAGGCGCCTAATGGCTGCTGCTGGAAGGACTAGATATAGTTTTGCCATTAATTCGTTTGATCGTATACGGTGTCTTAATGAATTAGATCGGAATGAACTGGATATCATCGTAATACCCATATTTTACTTTTATAATGAAATGGTGTTTTATCTCTTCTAACTTATTGAAGATGTCTGCTTCGGGAAAGACGGAAGTAACAGTACTTTTCCGAAATGATCCACTTACCAGCCTTATGTTCTAGTAGATACAGTAGAATATACAATCCGCCCATAATCTAACTTGGACATTACTGGTGACGAGTATAGCCTGAAAAGTATATCTTTGTTTGCTCCACAATTAGTACCAGATAAACAGCAAATTGATATTTAAGGCAGTTTTTGCTCTTATGACTAAATCTAATATATGTAACCCCCATGTAAGTTTAGGATCAAGTGTTACACCAAGCACTATTATTATCGATTAGGCAGTTATGTCATAACCATTCACAAGTAGATTCTGATCATTATGCAGACCTCTAAGATGACAAAAATAACAGCACATTATTTTAGATGGTAGATATTTTAAATCCTAACTTTCTGTAGGCGCAGATTCTAGATTAATTTTTTTTTGTTAAACAGAAAATAAATAATAAGCCTTTCAGTTATTTTCAGGGCACACTGAATCTATTTATAAGTCTCATTCGTATCGCCGCTGGAAGTAATATAATCATTATTACTCTTTCATTATTAACTCCCGACGTGAAAATCCAATTTCGACAGAGTAACAGAACAAATAAAAAAATTGTTTTCTGAAGTATAGCTCCCATTTCAACTAAATTAAATATTTACCGAAGGTTAATAAAATCGATATAGATGTTATCCATTGTGGTTTTCCTTCCTAACTTTTTAATCAGATGCCTCTTTTATTTTATTAATTATATTACCTTATATTATTAGTTTATTTACGGTAGTTTAACATTAAGGTCATTCATGAAGGATAACACATGGTACAGACTGATATGCAGTTAATGATAGTTTCAATCTAATGCATGGATAGAACAGAACGGAAGTTGATGCCTTGTTTTTAATGACCTTTCTGTCTATACTTTTTTGCAATAAAATTATGTTAAAATGGAAACGAACAAAATATTTAATTTGAAATAATAATTACGATGGTCTAGTACTGTTGTGAGTTACCTAATCTCTGTTTGTATGAATCTCTTGAGATCATCGTTGTAGGTGTGTGAAAGTAATAGCTTTCATGTTATTACTATAATGCTGACGTTGAAAACAAATAAACTGCTCGTTTTGTTAGATAATGGAGCCTACAAGGATGATATTAAGTCAAATTCATTGGTGACAAACAAGTAAAAACCTGATGAATCTGGTGATCTCTAAATAATGAAAGGTCTTTGGTAACAACTGAAACTTATTTCAACTTTTACTCGAGACTTTTATATCCGACATTTTGATCGCGACTTCCAAATTTGTCCATCGACATGGTATATTGTGATTACTATATATTTTTCCTGTTAGCAACACTCATTGTGAACTAGATAAAATAACTTTTTAACAAGAAACTCCGACTTCCACTGAAGACAACATTAATATAATTGATTTTGCAATATAAATTAAAGGTACCATTGAGAAGTAATGCAATAAGATAATTTAGGCAGGTATTTAGAACATATGTATCTCTAAAATTATTGCGTTATTGGATATGTTTCAGGAAATATAGCCAATACATATATCTAAATATATTTAAAGTAAAAATGTTATCAGAAGATAGAAAAAAATTTGAAAACATAGAAAACGTTAATCCCAATATAGTTACTCAAGGATCTCCGATAAGAATAACTATATCAGAAGTTAAGGAAATGTGTGACAATTACCGAGGAATATCTGTTACAAATTCCATCAGCAGAATATATGGAAATATATTAAAAAAACCGTATGGAGAACGAATATTGTGAAATGGAGGCAGAAGAACAGGCCGGTTTCAGAGCAGGAAGATCCACAATCGATCACTTATATACAGTCACACAAATCTTGTAGAAGAAGATAGCATATAACTAAGAAGTACATCTACTATATGTGGATTTAAAAAAAGCATATGATAGCATTCCTCTGGTAAAACTCTGGGAAACTTTACAAAACACTAATATAAATGTAGAATTAATAAAGGCTGTAAAGTCTCTGTATGATAATACCAGATCTAGAATAAAAATAGGACACAATATAACAACGGGATTTATAGTAACTAAGGGACTTATACAAGGATGCTACCTATCTCCTACACTATTTAAGATATATCTAGAACGCGCATTGATGACTTGGAAAAGAAAATGTCACGATATGGGTATACCAATAGATGATACATCAACACTATACACATTATCCTTTGCGGATGACCAAGTTGTTATAGCGCAAGATATCGATGATATGGAATATATGACACGCAAACTTATCGAGGAGTATGACAAATGGGGTTTAGAAGTTAATGTGAAGAAAACGGAATACATGTGTATTGGAGGACAACAACAAGATCTACTTCTGTCAACCGGGCAAAACATCAAACACTGCAATGAATGTAAGTATCTAGGCATGAAATTATCAAACGACGGGACATTTGATGAAGCGATTTCGGAAAGAAACACTCAAGGAAGGAGAGCAATTACTATGTTGAACAGCATCCTATGGGATAAACAAATAACAAAAGAAAATAAAAGAAGAATATATAACTCAATAATTAAAAGTATAGTAACCTATAGTTGTGAAGTATGGCCAATATAAGAAATAACAGAAATAATGATAAGAACCACAGAAATGGACTTCTGGAGGAGGTCAGTTGGAAAATAAAAGAGAGAAAAGGTAACAAATGAGAGAATAAGAAATATGATGGGAATAACACATGACATTGTAGATGATATGAGAACTAAACAACTCGTATGGTACGGGCATGTACAGCGAATATCAAATGACAGAATACCCAAAAGAATTGTAAACTGGAAACCACAAGGAAGAAGAAGGCGAGGAAGACCACGAAAAAGCTGGAGAGAGGGCATTGATAATGAAATTCGGGAGAGAGGTCTGGACGAGGACATGTGGAGAAATAGAGAGGAATGGAGATTAGGAATCGGAAGACGGCGAAGGACGTTAGAAACCGATATGATGATAATATTTAAAGTATCTTATTACATTCATCTTAATGGGACATTAAAGTATTATTTCGAGGGAATTATAATAAATGTATAATATATGTAGAATACCAATCGATGTAAGTACTCTCTGTTTTTTTTTTTTTTAGTTAAATGTAACTCTTTTCGGGAGTTGTTGATCAGTATAGTTAAAAGTTCTTTTACTAGTCAATGGTGAATGGAGTTCCATTGCTTCTCAGTACACATATGAATGCTCATTGATTGATTACTCGAGTCAAATAATCTCACTCCAAATATAGTAAAAGAATGTATTGACTGCTCACTAAAATTTGCATGAGACAGAACTGTTTCCAATTTAATAACGGTTTTTGTACAACGTGAAGGGGCAGCCATGTGTAATTCTTTGTCACCTTTTATTGCCAGCCTCTTCAAAAATATTCTTGAACCAGAAGCAAAAGAAGAATTGGAGTACTTCCCCTGGGTTTGGGTTATGTACGTGGATTATGTGTTTGCAGTATTTGACACAAAAGTCATGAACATTGGTACCTTGGTTTCCAAATTAAATAACCGTTTCGTATCAGTAAAATTTACATATGAAGTTGAAACCAATGAGGAACTACCATTTTTACATGTACTACTCGTAATTATTGGAAATAGTGAAAGTAAGTTGGAATTTGATATATACAGAAAAGACACCAGCACTCTCAGATATATCCTTAATGATTCCCGCCATTGTGTTCAACACAAAATGGTGCATCTCAATTTTCTAATTCATCGCTTTTTAAGCTTCCCTCTCGTGGAAGCGATAAAGAATTACTATCAACATCTCCAATAATTAAGACGTTAATAAAAAATCTTTCATACACACAAATTTTAGAAGCATTATCTACGTTCTAGAGCTTTCAAAAATTAATACTCACTTCCTGCTGTGCGTCATCGTTCATCCAGTTTAACTCAACCAACAACAACCGTTTCTGGAAGAGAACCCTCACCTAAAATAATTAGATTATCACTTAAAATCCATTTATATCTGATATAAAACATACACAGTTGGATGCATAATGCGCTTCATCGGAAATAAAAAACAACACAGCAATAGCGAAACCTGCCGTGATAGCCAGTCCAATATCTTTAATACCAAGACCCTCTTGGATCTGCGACATTAGTCCGTATATAGTTAGTGTAATGATTAGAAAGAGATACAAGCACAGGAATATGAGCGTGTACCCAAACGCATTTCCCACGTCTCGGATAATTTTACTCAACATCATCCATAATGAGCGATAGTCTGCCACCCTTGTGGAAGGTCCTATGTGTTTTAGGGCTTGTTGGAAGTCCGAAGAGATGATCGTGGCTAGAGATCCTATTAGGTCACAGTAAATGTACCAAGCGCCACCAACAATGTAGATTATTGTGTTTATATAACAGTATGGAACCACCTAAAATAATATAAAATGGTGGGTCAACCTTATCATCTACAATATCATATACGATATACAAGTGTGAGTATACATGATAATTATTTACTTTATTCAGGGGCGGACCGTGAGTTTGTGGGGCCCTGGGCTAATACAACTTGGGGGCCTGTCTAATTAATCATTTAATTGCCATTTTGTCAAAACACTGTTTTCGATAATGATGTTCTAAGTACACGGTAGGTATAAGAAAAAAGAGGACAGTAAAATATCTTATTTATTTAATATGACTGAGACACACAAACAACAACTGACATTATTGCAAAAGAAATCAACAGGTTATGTGTAGTTATGTTATATAAATTATAAAGCAACCTTTCTACATTTTTATGCCGCAAATTCCTTTATTTGCTCATCACATTGTAAATCCTTTGTTAAATCACAACTTATGGAAAGAACTGATAAATTATTTAGTCGATAGTTTGACATTGTTGTCCTATATTTGTTTTCTATATGCGGCATCCTGGAGAACGAGCGCTCTGCTTCACAGCTAGTGATTGGGAACGTTAAAAAAATCTTTAAGATAGTATAGCAATTTGGGAAAATATCAACAAGTTTCTTTTCATAAATTAGCATAAGAATTTCACTGCAAGAGGTGTCAGACTGCCTCACTGTAGTAAGATTTTAACTGAATGCACTCATTCACTAAATATTCGTCTACGTCATCTGAATAATAATCAATAATATTACATACACTTTCCAGATCTATGTTTTCCATATTTTTGCAAATCGCGTTTGCGAGAGAATACACGGCAGGGAGTCCTCCGTAATAGACGCGAGAAAATACAACCAAAACAAGCGACGGGGAATCCCCCGTCCCGTTCGATAGGCGTGCACACGGTTTACTTCATTTTAGGGTTGCCAACCTTATGATATGAATTTTTAAAATTTTAAATTTTTTCAATGGGGGCTGGGGGCCTTTTATATCCACGGGCCCTGGGCTGCAGCCCAAAAAGCCCTTATATAGATCCGCCTCTGACTTTACTTATTTAACTATAATTTGTGCTAAAATTGCGTCACTTTTGTTATCATTTAAGATGAATCTTACGGGGTATAACACATGTGATTTTCTTAAATTAAGTTTTTTCTGCCTTTTCAATATATTCAAACTATCTTGAATCTATTGAATATCTCTTGAAGATCCAGTAATATTTCTTACATACCAGTTTTATTACATGTTAAATTATTACTTTAATATCTCAATTCTAAACTCAACATGTTTAATCATAAAATTTTTTAATCATAAAATAATAATAAATATAGGTATACAGCGAGCGACAAAATACCTAACATTTTATATGATAAATTATTGTTCTTTAATCCTGAGGTAAGGCAATTTCGAAAATTTTCGTTTATGAAAATACCTTAGAATCGACCAATTCAAAATCGATCTCGTTTCCAAACAGTCGTTTGTTTTTGGTAAATGATATTTTCTCCCCTATGTTTTAATAGTAATCCGATCCTTCTTTATATTTAACTATAGCATACAGTTACAGAAAGGGCTACATAAAAATCTTATGATGCATAATCATACAAGTACATACATCATTGTAATAATGGATGCATATTTGTAATCGAAAGTCATAAATCCAAATAAATCATAATCTTAATAAATTCAAATTTTCTTGTATACCAATATACAGAAAAACTTTATAAGACAAATACTACCAAAGATACTTGTATTTGCAATTCCTTTAAAATTATATTATTCCTGCCTTCCTTTCCTTTTTCCTGTTGTCAACCATATTTGAAATTAATATTACCAATGTATTTCTAGGGGACCAATTGACAGGCAAGGATTCATAAAGTGGGTCATACCTTAACCTCATTGATTATTTCTTTGAATGATTTTAAATAAAAGGTCAATGTTAACATGCTATTTACCTGTAGGATATAAAAAATCGAATATACGTTGAAACCCAACAAACTAACAATAAAGCAATCCATAATGTTCAAGACGAATATATAAATGGACTGTGTGTATTTATAAGAAGTAAATTACTGGTTAATTTAACAATTTCGATTACTCTTAAAGGAGTTTTATTTTCAGCGACAATATAATGTATGTTTTCTAATGTCCACTTGACTTTTCTTTAAAGAATTCTTGATGCAATATTAATGGTGTATGTAATTGATAGTAAAATTTTTCTCGAACAACTGCTATATGTACAAATACTAATAAAAATGAGAGGGGGAACATACCATTTAATACAAAAATCGTCGTCATCATTTTAATAAAAGTGGTAGTGTACGATTTTGATCTTTTACAATTGACCTTTCGTCTCAGTATATCAAAAACAAGAACTGTATATAACCATAAATATAATCAAGACCTTTTTGTGATTTTAATGATGATAATTGTAAGTACTCTTCCTCTTGATATTATTAATTATAATTAAAATAATATTAACGAAAACTTTAGATGTTGAATGTTACAATGAACTCCAGTAAAAGTAACAGAGAGGGGGAGTTAAAACAAAACTTGCAGGAATGAATATTTTGGTCACGTGTCATATCATATAATATAATATAAAGTTTGTGTTGTTGTATAAAATTTGTGTATATCATTATTGAAAATTCTAATTTCCACGTCTTGAAAATGCTATTGAAAATAGTGAAATGTCAACAATAGAAATATTTATTGAATGAATGAAAACAAATATTTAGTTTCGATTTAAGGCTTGTGTACTTGTTGTCTTAAATACCCAAGCAGATAGAACTAGTACTACTCCAGATGTAATTGAAGAATATAAATCGAGTTTGCTATAGACTTATTGACCTTTTAGATAAGAGTAGATCATAGTAAAAAATAGCATGCTCCTAAAAGAATTAAACATTCTAATATTCTCACGGAGAATATTTAAAAACTAGTGGTAGTATCCTTAGAAGAAAGACATTTTAAATGAAATAGCAATAATGTACGGTATAGGTTTAAAGTATGAAGTAAAATTTATCAAATTAAAATCGATGGTTTTTTTTGAAGAAACTCCTCAGACAGGTTACTTTTATATTTTCAAAACAATACCTATAGGGTTGTTTTCAACTCCTCATCATTAACTCCAAAACACAACCTTATCTTTAATATTTCAAGAAGTCTACGTATGACGTCGTCTTAAAACGTTTCTTGTATGGAATTCAACAGCAAAAAATGCTTTCTTTACTCGACGATAAAATTTGGTAACGGAAAATCCATATCTTCAATTTCAGTATTACAAACAATGAAACTTGAATAACATTTTTACAGTTGTTAAACTCAAAACTTAAAGTCAAAGTGATTACCATTCTGAATTTAACCATAACCTATGCAGTACTGGGTGACATTTACAGCAGAATTAATTGTATTAGGAGGAATTTCAACAATAACCTTATTCAGTTATTCATTGTTTTTTGGTCGACTCACGCAAACCCTACTTTTTTCCATAAATACTCCATAAATAAAAGTTTAAAGGGGTTATGTCGGGAAACCTTTAGCGCCATTATACTGCTCTTCATCTGCCTATCTATAATTGGGAACAGAACAATTGAAGTCGGCAATAATTCATATACAAAATTAAAATACACTTCTCCGTTCATATTGTCTCGAGAAGAAATAAGGTCCCAAATTCTATCGCTAATTATTCCTAACAAAGTACTCACGTATTTGCGAATAGGTCTCTTGTAAAAGAGACGATAACGGTTTAAGTAATTTCAGTATCTTATGGTTTGTCTATACTACCATTAAAGTAAAACATAGCTTCGTCTAAGAAAAATGTATTATGTAAGTTTTCGCTATATATTATTATTATACTCAACACTGTTTCGCAAAACTTCTGTCTTCTTCAGCATCATCAGTAAATAGTTTCTAAACTTAATGTACTTTAAATGGAGACCATACTTGTTTCATTCAATAACTATGAATTGTTAATTTAGAAATATTTTGTTGCCGAGCTAATTTCCTTATGGCCTTATGGAATTAATTGAATTTTCTATTAATTAAATCTAGTATTACTTGAGGTCTCCAATCATCATTTAATTTGTTGTAAAATCTGTACACATCTTTTACAGGGCACGTTTATTATTTGTGGTAAATTTACGCACGGGTGACTGTGTAATCAAATAATTGGTATACAAATTGTTAAAAATATTGTAAATTTTGAGTTGACTTCTAATTTTATATCGACATATAATTATAATTCCAATTAGGCGATTTTTAATAAATTTAGGATATCGAATATAGCTGCAATTTGTCAAATTACGTTGTATAGAAGTATAAAGTGAATGACTTTTAATTTACTTTACTTAACTCCTTAATATTACATTCGAATTTGGAAACATATTTTTTGGATGTTTTTATTATTTATTAACCAATAACCAAACGAGATATCATATGAGGTACATTCACATTTAAGAGTGTAAAGTTGAAGTTGTTAGGGGTCAGTGAGTTGATGGTAAGAAGTTAAAGAGGACCCCTACAGGCGATATATTGAAAATGCAAATTCATATATCCGAAGAGTTTCTTCAAGCATTGCTCGTTTAAATTTTATACCATATTTGGAACTCTATCCAAATTTTAGGGATATGCTGTATGCAAGTTGCATTTAATATCTTCAGTACAGTACAACTGTACTTATTTATATTTCTAAATAACGGGTTTCTTATTATTACCTGAACAAATCTGAAATGGACCATGGTATAATGCGTAACAATCATGGTGGATATCGACAATATGGGTAAACCAATAGTGATTAATAGCGGCTTGTTTCCTAAGAAGACAGATAATTTTTGTTTGTTGATCTTATGGTATATATTCTCAAATGCCACCATATTAGTTAGAACAGATGCTTGCTTTCTAGCCTCATACCAAACGATAGGATTGATGACAATAGGCACTAAGTAAACCGTAAACAAATAATCTATAACAGCTTCCTCAAATCGGCCCTCGGCGGACCTCACCATTTCTACTTTGTCCCATCTGATATAGCCAATATATCCCAAAATCATGGCATAAATAACTGCTGAGTATATCATCCAGTGGGGCGTCACTTGAAATATTCCTCCCGTATTGCCTATCGGAAAGATACCAATAATCCTCAAGAATGTGAGCAGAGGTTTTAAGGTATCAAAAATTATGCTGTTAAGTTCTTGGGTGTCTTGAAAGGCCCTTGAGGGATTATTTTTGTACGATAATGGTGCTGGTGCTACTCTGGTAATTGTATTTTGCGATTTTGAGCTGTTGTTAAACGGCTGAACTCCTTCCAAATACACGTTACGTTTTCCAGAAGGCTCATTAATGGTGCCCTCAATTGTACTTAAGTTGTTCATATGTTGGCTGTACATTGTCTACCCTAAAATGAAAGTGTCATTATAAGTGGAGTACTTTAATTTATATAATGAAATGAAAATTAAATTTAAATGAGATTTTTTCATTTTAAATAATCACGCTCTTGCAACATTAAAAGAAATTATAGAATAATTTAATGGTTTTATGTCATCTAAAAATATTATTTAACGTAATAAGCAGTGTTATTTAGTATCGGTATTTATAAGGGTAACCTGCCTTAAGTATGTTTCACATTACTATTGACTTATGTGAGTAATGGTGAGAACCATCAATATTATTGTAGACTATGTTTTATTGCTATATCAATTTGTGACAATGATTAACGTAGGTGACCAATAATTGTTGTGATACCTGGTAAGAATGTCACAAAGAGTTAGTAAAAACGTCAGATATGTCTGTGTATTCCTATTGTAAGACAATACAATATTGGGTCAAAATCTTTCCTGAGAAGAAGATAGATAATAGGGTCGAGGTTGTGGTCTACATAATATGGTGATGGAACTTATTGTCGTATTGAAAGATATTTTGGAGTAAAGACAAAGACTGGAAGGGACTGGACTATCGTACAATCGTATACTGCATTCTAATAGTTAATAAACCGTAAAAGATAAGCTCTCAGTTTACTGACGCATTAATGTCGTCATTCAGCATATCACCAAAATAACGGACTGTTAGGCACAGGTCCCTTGTCCTTGTTTACGCTATTATCATCTTTAGCCATCTTGATATTTTCATAAGCATTTTGCAGTGCTGTTATTGATGATAGTTTAATCAACTTAAAGTTATTAAAATCTATATTAGGATTCAGTTAGAAAGCATATTGAGCCATACATCCCAGATCTTCCTTTGTTTTCCATTTTGTTTTTGGGGTATCCCAAGAGTTGTACAATTTATATGCAGTGGAGTATACTAATGTACACTCAAAGTCACTGTTAATATGAAGAAGAATTTGGGTTGTATGCAACCACAAGTATTTAAAGTAACGTTGAAAATTATGAAAAAATTAAATTTATTTTTTAAACGGTAATTCCTTTAAAAAGCTGATGGTTGTCTTCAGATGATTTTTGCAAACAGATATAAAATACAAGATTGTAATAAGGAGTATAATGAAAAAATTGGACAAACTAGAAACTTAAATAATTTATCATCTCCATTAGATAGACATTTCCAGGTATCAATAAAACATATTTGCTTTTATCTTTATTTGGTTTCTATGTCACACTTGGACCTTTTTTATAGGTGTAAGACTTGATTGAACATGCTTTTTTGTATAAATTATATGAAATTATATATGAATTAAAAATAAATTTTCCTTTGCATAGGAATTTTATTGTTTAGTTCAGCCTTATTTCTCCACAAGCATACATTAATATAGATGAACCAGAATTATTATTAAAGTTATTAACTTCAAGGAATAAAATTTAACGTTTGATTTCAGATTAAAATTATCTTATTATATCCAGCTGAGATACAAGTGTATAGCACCATATACGTATTTTTAGGAGTGAATTAAAGCTTACCTGATGTAATACACGTATATGATGTATTTTATGTAATTATGATTTGGGTTGTTCGTGTGACAAATTAAGATTCACTCACGTCCGCTATTTTCTTCGGTATCACAAAGCACACTAACCAGACGTTTGACCAAACCATTTTTGTTGAACAAGTGTTCAGGTGACGTATTTTGTTTTCTTAAGGGTAATTATCAATGACCTACGTTTAATGTGTCAATTTATGATCAATTATTCACGATACCTGAAACAGGTCAAGTTTTATGAAAATTACGATCTTTTCTTTAGAAATATAAACAGTGACGATGACAGACATCGTCAAGTCATGTTTGTACAGCCTTAGATGCCGTTACGTAATTTTGATGTGACCTGATGGTAGTAGACAGGATAATCAAGAGTAAAGAGTTCCTTTACACGAGTATTGAAAAGACGACACCTACCACCAATGTGTATAAGTATTATTAGAGAAATAATATACTGATTTTAAACTTTTATACAGTGGTGTTAGAAAACGATGGTTTCATAATATTTACTTTTACAGGACGTTATTGACAGATGATCCAAAATCAACATTAACATTCAATATTTGGATCTGTAAGTATTCTGTAAAAAAAAATAATTTTCTTTACAGAATACTTATAGATCCAAATAGATAGAAAAAAAGAAAATTAATTTTCTTAATAAAATGGATGTTATTAACGCTCAGAAGTGTATATTTATTGTTGTGTATATAATAAATATTGTGTTTAAATTTTGAGTTATTATGTTCTCAAATTTAAAATACGTAATGTTTACATACATACTTATAAGACAATTGAAAAAAGTAACCTATTTAATAAAATAGACCTAATTGTATGGCTGAATCTATATTTTTCAAATACTATATAAAAATTAAATGGAATAATATACATATGTTTCTAAAAACTATTATATCATTTTATGTCTATAACCTATAACCTATAACCATTCACGAAGGTTATTTTTTTATGCGACATTACTGCCAGTGCCATTCATCACACTCTCCATCGTTAGATATTATGTATGGTGTTTGCTACACTTCTTAGCTGTGGATTTTATACTTCTCGCATCTCTTTCTAAATTCTACGTAGGTACTAAATTAAATTTAATTAATGGTATCTATGAAGTTTAGTTACTCTCCTAATCGGTTCTATTTCATTGCTTAGGCATTGTATAATATTATGTGTATAGTTGGAAACGTATATCACTATATCTTACAGAATCTTGTAAGATATGTTTTATCGTAAGTTGAGGTGGTCTCTTCTCGAGAGTTCAAATGGCATTTTAACCCTTGTAACGTATCAACCCTGGTTTTATGGTTCTCAATTTGGTGCTTGTCTATTTGTCAGGTTTGTCAGGTCTCTTTGATTCTAACATCTACATACAATTTAAGATTTTGAGAGCACTCGCTCTTATATACTATCTATTAATTGTCTTCCAGTTATCATACTTATTTGGCTTCCATGTCAGAGAATTCCATGACCTATATAGTGTCTAAATAAAGGTGATTGTCTTGGCATTATAATTTAACTAATCTATGAGAGAAATTATTTGTTGAATACGTGAATCCTTGCAGAAATTGATGTTAATTCTTTCAATGGAGCTAATAAAATCAGAGCATACTCGTATTCAGAAAGAGTTATGATTTGAGATATCGCAATAACGAAAGTCAAATAACATACAGTTTTTTATTTAAGAATGTCACCATAGCATTAAATTTTAATTCTGATGGTTATATTTATTGATATAATTAGTGGCATATCCTTATTAATACCCTCTATATCATATTGAAAATGTACAAATATCTAACAACAGAAATTAGTTTGAAATTTTTGCTGCCAATGGTACTCGTACTATTTGTCCATTTCAGAATCTTCGAGTCTTATGATCCTTTTCTATTGAACAACTACAACTAAACCTGTTCTTCCATCCAGAATATATTATAAACATAATGTTCATTGTATAACATTATTTTCTAAAATTCCATGTAAGATATGATTTTACATATTTTTGAGGAAAAACTGTAAAATGACAATAAATTGCATGGAAATTCAGTGCATTAAGGTCAGATGTACTGTCCATTATAATTATTTTAATATATCCTATTCACTTCATATTTACCAAATTTTGAAGATTTGGCTAGTGAATTATACAAAATCAATACAAACATAAACAGCTCTCTGTAACATTGAATTCTGAATATTATCCCTATGAAGATATGAAAGTAGATTTTAGCAGTAAGAAATATGCTGAAGCCTATTACATGTGCATGTATACAGTTTTCTAAAATATTCGCTTCAAATAATAAACCGATACTTGACTTTCACGCTTTCAGTAGTTGGGCAGTATTTGACATGGATTTTTCGAATAGAAATGATTCTATAAAATCTTCAACTGAAAATTGAAAGCAGAAAATCATGATGAATATATGAGCCATGAATATATATTGAATGTGAATGTATACAGAGTTCGATCTGGCCTCGGGTAAAGTGCATCCTTTTCCATCCGAATGCTGTCTCATTCTTTCTTCCACACATACCTAGAGAATCTCACATGTTACACAATAAGGCTAAAAGGCTAAAGCCTTTTCATATACTTCTTGACAAAATTAATAATTCTATATTGTCTATTCTATAACATGATATTTTTGACACAAAATATTAATATAGGGTGGTCCAACCATAATGCACGATGTTAATTGTGAGTCACACCTTAATGTCAAGTTTCTTGCCCAACTTAATTTGACATTTCTTTGTTTCAGTGTTTGACAAATTCAACCATAGAGAGGTACACAATTGAGCCGTGCGTTAAGATTGTTGGAGCCTTTTACGAAAATGGGCGTTCAAAAAGTCACGAAATGCATTTCATGCACTTCGTGATTTTTTTGGTCAGCATAATCGACCAAATGTGTCCACAATCGGGAGAATTGTGCGCAAATTTCAGCAAACCGGGTCTGTAGGAATTGTGAAAACACCTGTGCATGCTCGCCCAGTTCGTTCTGCGGAAAACATTGCTGATGTTCGCGATAGTGTAGCAGAAGTGCCGTCAACCTCGACTCGTCGTCGTGCCCAACAATTGAACATCTCACGAACATCACTGATGCGAATTTTGAATAGAGATTTGAATTTACACGCTTACAAGGTTCAATTGACTCAAGAGCTGAAGCCTACTGACCATTTCAAGCGTCGTCAATACGTCGAATGGTTGGTTGAACAGACAGAAGTGAATGGTGACTTTACAAAGAAAATCATCTTCAGCGACGAGGCACACTTTCACCTCAGTGGATTCGTTAACAAGCAGAATTGCTGCATTTGGGCAAATGAGAATCCACGAGTGATTGTTGAAAAGCCGATGCATCCACAAAGAGTGACTGTTTGGTGCTGTTTATGGGCTGGCGGCGTCATCTGGCCATACTTCTTCGAAAATGAGGTCGGCCAAGCAGTTACCGTGAATGGTGTTCGCTATCGCGAGATGATAACGGACTTCTTGTAGACAGAAATTGAGGATATGGACCTGGACGATATGTGGTTCCAACAGGATGGTGCCACTTGCTACACAGCCAACAAAACAATGGCACTTTTGCGCGAGAAATTCAATGGCCGTGTTATCTCACGTCGTGGCGATGTTAATTGGCCGCCACGATCATGTGATTTGACACCGTTAGACTTCTTTCTTTGGGGATATTTAAAAGAAAAAGTGTACGTCAATAAGCCAAGAACAATTCAAGAGCTAAAGGATGAGACAATTCGGCACATTAACGACATTGAAAATCTTTTATGTCTCAGAGTCATTGAAAATATGGACCATCGGATAGAGGTATGCCACCGAAGCCGTGGTGAGCATTTGGCCGATATATTGTTTCACACATAATTGTCATAGATCCTTCTATCATAATAAAAAATATTAAGATAATTCTCTGAAAACTTTTTGTTTTATTTACAATTAACATCGTGCGTTTTGGTTGGACCACCATAAAAGGTGGTCATGGAAGTGAACGTATTGAATAATAAATGTAATTTTGCCTTTGAAATTAAGTTATTTACATTAATAAATGCACATTCTAAGAAAACAATTATGTTCACACCAATGTTTATCAATTCATCATTAAAACTGTGGATTTGAAATACAAAAATTCCAGCCTCTTTAATGGAGTTTAAACAACGTCAATACCTCTATGTAGATATGCGAATGGCACAAAAATATTCTTTGTGTAAGTGTACAGGCTCTATAGGTATTAAGAGAATAGAACCGTGACCGTGTTTCTTCGAAAAACGTAAAGTATCCTATCATATATCTGATTACTGATCATCGATCATCAGATATAATGTCCCACTAATTAATTCCCTTCTATTTAATTATTCCAGTATTTCTTGGAATAATTAAATAGAAGGTTTATAAATCAATATCTAACTAAATGGAATTAAATCAATGGATATGTGCATACGATTGTAATTAAATTTTCAAATTAGTGCGTAACAAAGATGGAGAAAATCCGAGAGGAATATCAAAATGTATTGTACGAGGGTAGTCCCAGAAGTACCCCAACTGGCGTATAGATGGCGGTTGTTGTTTGAAAAGTATGACTATGGTAGAAAGTGTGTACCAGGGTTAAGTTTGAAGTTTGATGACGCTAAGCGCTAGGGTTTTTAGTATTTGTTTGTCAGCCATCAATAGTGAACGGTCTCAGTGAATTTGTAAACATGGAAAAAAATATTCATCGTTGCTTTAAATAGAAACAAATCAATTTTTTTATTTTTATTATGGTTCTTTATGTTGACATGAATTCTTTTGTTAATTGTATTTAATACATTCATTGTAGACAATGAAACTAATATGAATTTCCTTATGATGTTTTTATTAATACTCGTAATTCACTTAAACATATTTATTTTAATTAAATGCACCTAAATCTGTCTAAAGAATTACATGATTGTTACGTTCTATTTTGTTCTCTATTTGTTTTTGGTTGACGCCCTCGAGTCCCTGTACTCTAATGAAATTCATTAAGATGCGGATTTTTTCATTAAGAAGCAGGTTATGATCAATACTCAATAATTCAATGCCTGCATCAGCAATATTTAGTCAATATCAAATAATGCCATAAGCATGATAGATCTAAAATTTATCAATTTTGGCAGTTCGTAGTTACTGTTTACCTTGTAAGTTTCAAGAATATTTACATTTTGTAAATAAAATCGATGAAAATATTGTTGTAGAAGAAATAGTGTATGTAACTAACTATTAAAACACCTGTATTCACCTGCGGCTCATATCGTAATTCTCCTGTCTTAAGATCTATTTAGCTCGTAAGCTGACAATGATTGCATAGCAATGAGCTCTGCAATGTTTAAATATTTGGCGGAGGTGTCAGTATCTTTCTATTTTGTATTTACTTCTATAAGTATATTTGGGGTATCTTTCCTATCATTTACCCATCACATATAGTATTTATACATTATGATATATTTGCAGTAATTGCATATGATAAATGATATAATAATGTGGAAATAAACAAACACTTACTGCCTGCTATAGTAATTGAAACAATTTAAACTAACACCTCCGCCATTTCTTTAAATATTCTTTATTGATTTTGGACTAATAATAATAGATGTGGAATAACAAAAAGTTTAAGAGAACCTTGAAATTGAATTCTTAATTCAAAAAGCTATATCATCTGTGATATATTGTAATAAAGCAATATCACTAATATTTTAAACCTAAACATATACTACTTAAAAACACGGTTTCATATACATGGGGGAATTACGGCCCCCTCGTAATCGAATACTATTTTTTTTTCGGGAGTGCAAAACATCAAAATTTAATAACAATTTGTTTTTGTTTTGCTATTCCTGAATAAGTAATTTTAGTGAACATATTAAAAAAATAACATAGAATAAATTTTATTCCTCATGGCAAACTTTCTTAAATATTAGAGTTAATTTAATTATTTTTAAAATAACTTTAAATCATCCAAACTCTGCATATTATAGTTATGGTCATAGGGATCAAATACAACTACAAAATACAGTATGTTTTATTTGAAATAAGTAATTTAATTAAGGATGATTTTATCAACATTTGATTTCGTTTTCTGGACTCCCTGTATATTTGAAGGGCATTTGTAATTTTTACATACATAAACTCTATATTCCCTTAAATATACGGAACATATATACTTATTGAGCTTTATCCTAGTGGAAATTAAATTTAGGAACTAAAGCACCTGTAATGAACCCGATTAGCGAATTCTGAATTTCACATTATTTATAACTTCCTAAACCGTCTAATAGGCCATTCATTCACTATGATATACCCCGTATACATCGTTATGTTTATTAATATTATGACATACATTTGTGGTTGCATTAATAAAGTGTTCATTGGCCATTTTTCATTAAAGGGTAGCGACTGTTAGGTTTATTGTTTTATGGTTATGTGTAAATAGGTATATGGTAAATAAAATATACTCATGAACGTTATAGATATTTTTTGGGGCTTCAAAATATGATAATAAATTCGAGTACATATATATTGGTATTGACAGATTGTATAAATATTGACTTGACTTTGATATTATAAATAGTGGGTGGAGGTAATAATTTAGCACATTCATAGCAAAATTTTATAAAAATTTGCTTTCCACAAAAATTGTATTCTATCAATTTCCTCAGACAGAATTGAAAGTTTTATAAACAGATATGTATGTATGTATAATCAACAGTCAGCAGGAAAAAGTTGCGATACCGTCAATGTCACTACCATATCACATGCGCATACAGTGCCATGAGGGTCGAAAACTTGTTTTCGTAAAGTTTTGGACAGATGGCGCCAATGGCTAGAGCGTTTATATAATGGTTTAGAGAATAAGGTGTAGATGTCGCAGGTGAGCTTACTTGTTTCTTCTCTTATAGTTGTTCGAGACTGAGTTGAAAACTACATAACCTCGATGTGATGTGTGTTATGTTATTTTTTTGCTTTAAGTTGTGTTTTCGCTATAAAAATGCCCACCAGTTGTTCGGTTCTCGGTTGTAACTCTACGAGTAAAATAGACGGTGTGATAAAGTTTCATCAATTCCCCAAAGATGAAACTTTGAAGAAGAAATGGTTGAATGCAATTAAACGATCAGAAAATGAATTATCTAAACGACCGAAAGTATGTTCTAAACATTTCGCTGAATCTGATTATACTGTAACAAGGCTGAACTATTCTATGAGTAGTAAAAATAACCCATCACCGAGCCGTAATACTTGTAGGTTTTGCATAAAGAATATTGCAAGTTATATTAACACCCTGTATATTCTAGGCGAATGGAAGGTCGTAAAACCTAACGTAGTTCCATCTTTAAATCTCCCAGGAAAATCAACTATCAAAATTAAAATTAGTAAAAAAAATAATGATCAAGAAATAAAAATTGAAGAAGTCCAACTGGAAGGTGAAGGACAGGTATACCTATATTTTCTAGTCAATTTTTTTTTATTGTCTATAGTCCCTGTGGCTCTAAAACGTAAGCATAGAATTTTATCTTTGTTAAGAAAAGATCAACTTCTCAAACAAGTATCCCCACTACAGATGAATATTCCGCCATATTAATGACGTCATGGTATTTTCTATTTGAAATATGGCTTAAAATTTAGATATAACATGATTATAAAGTTATGAGTAAGATAATATGTAGTAAATTGAAATATATTTTTTCATATATATATATCAATTTCCTATCAGGAAATTTATTTATTGGACAGAAACATATGTTATATTTGAAATTCGCGGGTCCTTACTTGTTTCTCCCTCCATTTCACTTTTTGACAACAGTGAAATTAAAATGGACGCCGATTGATGTAAAAGTAGGGTTCTTTGTGGTTTGTGGGAAATATATCCTGAATTCTTACAAGTAAGTGTATTTGTCTCATTTTAAATTGTTCCCATAACATAGAAAACATTTTTAATGTAAATAATTTTACTGCACGCTGTAAGACCGGTAAATTAAATTGTTTGCATCTGTCAAAAGTAACATTTGCCGCCATTGATGGATACTTGTTCGGCATTTTCATTTTTTTAAATTGAAATATTTCTATTGGGTTCCCGAGTTACCACAAATTAATTTAAATTATTTTCGTTTTCATGTTATCACTGAAGCATTACACGTTTGTAATCTGGCATTCATATGTTGTGAACCGCTCTTAATAAATTATGCCTTAAATTAAGGCAGGTTCTCATTTTCATTTATTTGGTCGTAGGTGTATTTTATTTTCAAAATGTTTGGATTGCCTATTTTACTTCAATTAATTTTATGTTAATTACAGAAATATTGTACGCAAAATTCTTAAATGGTTAATATTTGTAATATTTTTTTTTACCACATTGTAATTTTTTTTTTTTTTTTTGTTTACAGGTCAAGATGCCCAAGAAACATGCTGAAGTTTTACCTAGGCCACGGACGCAATCTAGACGTGCTGCTAGCAAGGAGGCTTTAAAACAAATGCAACTTTTGTTAGATGATGATGACGACGACACAGTTGAAATTCCATCGGATGATGATGTATGTTAAAAACTTGCAAAGTACATGTACTGTGCAGATATGTCAGTTGGTTTGGGAGGCACCATACACAACTTTACATTTATTTCTGGTATATGAAGTACCTTGTGATATATATTTGTGTATTTTTAGGTTATCCCAGTTGTACCGGCACCGCCACCACCACCACCTCCCAAAAAGAAATATAAATTAAGTCATAGGAAATCCTCGGATGGTCACGGTAAAGGAATTGAATATATATTTACCTTTATGGTAAGGTAAGGCACATGTACCAATAGAGATCACATGTTATACCAGAATTTTCAATACTATTCTGGGCAACAATGAAATATCTATTGGTCTAAAGTGTTACTTTACTGTAACTGTAAATTGAAGAAAATACTTGATAAAATTAGTGTATTAAATAGTTTTTAACTATTTATAAATACATTTTAGATCGGGATGTTATTGTTTTGAAAAGCATTACAAACCGCAATGCAGAAAATACCCTGGAATTGGACTGCTGGATAGAACAATTAGAGGAGGTTCAGAAATCCAGAATTGATAAAATGCAAAAGGAAGAGAAGCAATTGCAAGAGAAACTCGAATCGCTCATTAAATCTGCCAACGCTGAAGTTATACATAAGGGTGATCTCAATACTATTATCGAAGTAACGGAACAAGTTCAAAGTACATTAACAGGTATGAAATTGTCTTAAAATTATATTAAAAATTGTGATTGTGTACACTGTTGCCCATTAGTGTATCAAAGCAAGTGCTGAGGAATATGGAATCTTGATAATTATATGATGTGGAAATGTACACTCCTCATCCTTAAGTCACCAAATTTTTACATCTTAATCTTAAGCTTACTGGGTATCATCATTTATCTTTATTATAAGCAAAGGTCAATAAGATACTGAGTGTGTTATAAATACTGATAAATTTGCTTATAGAGTTACAAGAATTGTATTAGGTTTATATACTCTAGCATTTTTAGGAGATTCTAATATCTATTAATTTTCTAAACATTTTTTTGGTTCAACAATATACAGTACTTTTCTTAAAGATATTTTTAAACATGCCCTTTTGGTTTTCATGTCAGTAAGTACCATTTTAATAAACAACAATCAACGAGGATTAATTTGTATAAATCCTGTGTGATTTGATTGTAATATATCACCTTAAGATTGTGAAATGGTCTATGAAAAGTGTAAAGTTTGCTGTTTTACCCAGAGTAATAATCTCGAAAGTTGCTACTGACGTTTTTTAATGGTTACTGAGAAGAAAAAAAGAAACAACAAAACCTTCTTGGAGGTTTAAAAGAAAAGCTGGTTGTGGATATTTGACAAAAGTATTACAAATTGAAAATTCTAAACAAATAACTTGATATTATTGGGATGACTGTTGCAAATATTTCTGTTCCTAATCGCCAGATTGAAACCAAGCTGGTAGATGACAGTGCCCATTATTACATTTGCAAACAATCACAATGGGACATAATAATGAGACAACAGTAACTCCAACCCACCATTCCTCATTGATGCATACATTTTCGTAATAGACACCCTCACAAATTCAACGAGAATAATCGTTCTTATTGAAGAATATGTGAATAGCAGAACTACATATTATGAACGAAATTTGAATTTTCTGCTGATATATTCCACTACAGTGGTGGATTATCTCAATAAAATTGTTCTGAGAAGTTTATAGTTAATTGAATACATACCAATTGATATAAGAGGGACACCACGTTTTGCGATTTAATGCCAATAGTGTAGTTTTTGTTCTGTTCTAAACCAGTTTACATGACTATAAAATTTAAAAAAATAAAACCCGCCACAGGTAGGATTCGACATCTGTCCCGGATTGGAACTGAACGACAATTCAATGCCTGGAGGGGCTTTAGCCCGAGGAGTAGTTGTTGAGAATTAATAAGTTCAAAACAGCTGTATGTCGTTCGGTTCCAATCCGGGATAGATGTCGGATCCTATCTGTGGCGGGTTTTATTTTGTAAAACCTTATCTGATTGTGCAGAAACACGAGAAAGGGGTCGAGGATCGTTTTTAAGGTATAATTCAATGCCTGGAGAGGCTGTAGCCCGAGGAGTAGGTGTTTGCTATAGCGATTATATAATTGCCTTGCTATTTGGAACTACTTTGATAACCGCATGGCGATTTGGTAGTTCCTTTCTCGATTTCCGACTTATATGTTAATGACTATAAAAACTAAGAATAATATTCATTAATGAACACAAATAGCTAATAAATAGCTTTATAGAGCAAGCTAATTTTATTTCCGTTATTCATATTGCAGCTGAGAGTGTCCTTGTTAAATTGATGTGAATTATGCGCTGAAATTAATGAATATTTTGTAATGACATTTTTATGAAGAATGTCATACTCTGAAATACAATGTATTTCATTTTTTTTAGCTACAATCAACTGATTATATGAGTCAATTTACATTTAAAAAAATATAAGTTTGTCATACCTTAGATATTATTTGTCATGGTAGCCGATTTGGTTAGAACATGTTATATGGCAAAAGCAACTAGCTACTCAACTGTCATATCTTAAGTCGATTCCAAGCAACTGCACTGGCAATGTTGGTAGGAATGGTGGACATTCAATGGTGAAAAATAAGATTAAATTAATTTATCAACAATAAGCCAATGTCAACAGATACTCCTATCTAAACAGCAAATTAATAATCACACTATGATGTGGATTTGATGAATTGGAAGTGTAGTGTATGAAAAATATGAAAGGAAACGGATTGAATTAGGAATATTTATTTATTATGAGTTCTAACGTTAATGGGCTTCTTATGAATAATTTATTAAGTCTCATAATTTTTATCTGATTGGATAATAACCTTTAATATGTTTTTAAATATATTGATAGTTAAAGGAAATAAGAGCAAAAACTATTTCATTGTATCTATTGGTCCAAAAGTTGTATTGACAGTTTGACAAAATATTGCATAATCATTGGAAATTATTTTCTTATGCAATAATCAATCATGAAACAATATATTCTTTCTGATGTTACTCTGATATGTTTTAATAGGTTGAGAAAACACAAAATCTCTGCAGAAAAAATGACACCCCACATTAATTATCTACACCATGTGTATCACTTGAAATATAAAATAATTTCTTATTTCAGTATAGTGGATATAACTTTTGATAAATGAGAGTGTAAGGGTGATATCACAACTCTCGTAATAAGTTGTATAATTAAATATATCTGTGACTCAGAAAATCAACATTTACAATTATTTGTTGTTTTCAAGGTTAATTAGGGAATTCAATCTTTTATGCTTTTGATCTTCCAAAGACGAAACAATCGAAACCACTTATTTTACATTACTTTATATATCCTTGTCATTTTTGTTGTAACTGAAAATGTTAAAACTATTTCATCAACCTATAAAAATATTGTTGAATATTTACTTTTTAAAAGTTAGAATTCTATAAAAAATAGTATACTTTATACTTAATAAATTAATCACCATAAATATACATGCATGTTTTAGTTATACAAATATGCAACCTAAGCTATAGACATTTGAATAATGTCTAATTATTGTTTTGACGTATTTTGAATATGTTTACTGAACGGATGAATTGGTAAATGAACACCTACCATCCCTACCGTTTATGGCTCTGAAGCTTTGCATTTATAACATATATAAAAGAGAAATGTAGAAATAGAAATATTATCGAGTATTTTTGCCAAACTTATTAATTGAATGAAGAAGATTAATGTAATGTCAAGATAAACAAAGGAGTCAAATAATTTATTGTAGCTACATAATTTTATTAAAAATTTTAATTACTACGAATTTATTAATTATATCTGTAAATTACTCTGGCAGGTTATAAAAATATGCTATTCTGCTACCCCAATAATATGTAGCATAAGAGAAAGTTTTGATTTAATTTTGTATCCTTATGATATATCAAGGTATATTTTTTGGTATCAGTTTTCAATTGTTAAGAATAAATAGTTTTGTTATATTTATTCAGAATTAATTATGATATATAGTGCTCATTAAGTTTAGCTTCTATTTAATTGATATGCAATACAATGACTCAATTTTTTAATTGTATAATTTTGGTATTTCTTGCGGCAGCTATTTAAGATTCACTTGTGTGATCTTTCCATCGTTCTTTATAAAATATGCTTTGGTAGAATACCAACTGGCTTTTAATAACCATTTTTTAGATTTAAATAAAGATAATGATACTAGCAGTATAAAGTTCATTTGGATATTAGTAAATGAACAATAGGATGTAATTTATAATTCTAAAATTTAATCTAGTACTGATAATATTTAAACGTTGCAAATGTAATGTTTAGTAATTCGTACACATAAAAAAATGTTTTCTCACAATTATATACATTTTTATTCCAGCTGCACAGGCTCCTCCGTCTAACTTGATTCTAAACAACAGCATTTCTGGTACACCTCAAAGCTATCAGTTAGTAATGGATCCAAGACTTGGCCTTATTGTAGGTGCTGTTACTAGCCAGTCAGCCACAACGCCTACAAATACCCCACAGAAGGTGTATCAAGGAAAAGTTACTGTGAGTACATCATGATTTTTTGAAGAATGTGATTTAAGCCTCCCATTTTAGGTTGCACAAGGCTTACAGCAAACAGCTACCCCTTCCACTAGTCAAGCACCAACTAGAACCGTGAGGACACGCAGAGGTGCCGCTGCTTCCAAGATCGCTCCTCCTCCACCACCACCCGTTGTCCCTGCTCCTCAAACGAGATCGGTTATTCAAACAAGATCTACTCCAGCAAAAGTAACCCCTCAGACAAAAGTAACCCCTCAGGCAAAACCCACACCCATTACAAAGGCCACACCCATTACAAAGGCCACACCTTCAGTAAAGGTAGCCCCGCCAACAAAGGTAGCGCCACCTACTAAAAAGACCGTGGCCATGGGTGCGCAACCTCCTGCAACCAGAAGTAGGGTGAGTAGATGGTAGTGTAAATTAATGTATGATGCTTTTTTGTGTTTTTTTTTCTTTATATCAGTTGAAGTATCTAATTGAGTAGATATTTTGAAATAATTTGTGTTGTGTTAAGTTTTTGTTGGAACCATCATAAATCTAGAAAAAAAATCATTCTGGGAAAGTTGAATTGTGTTCTGGGCAGAAGAAAATATTTTATATCTCATTTTATTTGCATCTGCTTAAAATCCGTTTAATTGTGCTGATTTGATGATTTATATTTTTTTTTAACAAACTCAAATGAATTTAATGCAAAAATAAAAGTGTATGTGGGTAAACTTGTAGGGGGAACTGTTGAGAACTTTAAACACGATTATCAATAGCAGATAAAAATAAATACATTTCTAGTGATAATGACATAGATAATTAACAGAATGTGTAAAAAAATATCCGATTGAGTTTAGTAGCAAGTTTGTTTTAGAATTTTTCTTACTTTCATTGTTTTATATTATTTATATGAAGTTTGCACAATTAGGTGCCATTTTGGTAAAAATAGTCTTAATATTTTTCTAAAGTTGTTTTTCAAGTCTGGTATAGTGAATACCTCCAATTTTTTAACATTTAAACATATTTTGGTATCACAAAATAAATTATTTCAATATTCATCAAGATTAATTTCTAGCAATTTTGTTTGCATTAATTCGATAAAATTATGTTGCAAAAATCTGCTGTGAGGAAAAAATGATAATTTTATGAAATTATTGACTATTGCCAACCTCAAAAGTAAAAACCAATAAACCCTTACAATATTACCATCACTCAACCCTTCACTTCTTATGTTTATTTTGAAAATACGTCAGTTCATTATCATAACTTGTATATATGTACATATATAGAATTAAACCAATTAAGATTTTGATTTTGATTTATTTAACCACCTTATGTTCTAATTTTTTTTAAATTTGAATTTTGAAAATATAATTGAAAATATGAACAAATTGTTGAAGAAATATTTTTGTTTATTAGTTTCGCCAAAAAACAAGAAATCGGGTTACAAAACGGTGATTGCAGTAATATATAAAACCAAAATTAACTTGAGGTATAAGAATAATTGATTTTAGTAAAATTTTCCTTTAAATTCCTAGAATTTTGCCCAATCAAAGCAAGGTAAATTGGGGTTTCTGCAGCATCCATAAATTTTCTATTTTGATTTTAATTTTTGTCTGGAATAAATCTGTTAATTGAAAGACACCAATAATATGTTGGTAGTTTAAATAAACCTTTCTCCCATCTTTTAGGATCTAGCTTAGCCAGATTATTGAATGCTTTAAATAATGCCAGCACATAGATGATACAAAATTCTATAAAATTCGTCCTATATTGATAATTCGGACACTCGTCTGTTCTATTTGACCATTGTGAGTTATTAGAAAATTAGTTTTAAACGTTATTGAACCTATGAAATTCTGTTGAATATAAAAATGTTGAAATCAATGATAATGTGTTTATATAACCAATAGTCAGTCAATCAGTCTAGTTTTGACTATTCGTTATCAATTTATTAGCAAGTGCAAACAATTAGTGTACATTTTGACTATATAGTGTTTCTACAATTATTACTATTCAAGAGGGACAAATTAAAATTTTTAGAGTATTTCAGAAAATTTTATGTGACGTACATGATGTATCATTTAATAGAGGTACGATAATATATAAAACTTAAAAAGGAACTGAACAACAAGGTAAACAACTTCTCTCCTGCAATTAAGAATCATTTCCTTTTTTTTGTCATTGAAGTCTAATGATAATGACGATAACAGTTATTGCATCTATGAATTGTGTTGTGAAAGCAAATTCTTAAGTATTTATTTAAAAATAAGTGGAAGTATTTATTTGTGTTATCCCTTATTTGATTGAGACTATATATACTTTTCTGTTAATGTCTCACTTTAATTTATTTTATTTATAATTTCGCAATTATCCCTGTACCGTTTGCTAATGAAATGTTAAGTACTTATATTTTTCTACACAAATTTAATTGCCGCTTTCACAAAACAATCAATTGCTCAAGTTGTATTCATTAATACAATGCAGTGAGATAAAAAAAAGTAAGAGAAATAAGGAGGGTGAAATTTAAAATTTGATGTTCAATGTATATTTTTCCAAAAAAAAATTAAAACATTTTGTTTTATTTTTGTTGAACTAACTTTAAATCTCATCAGTTACAGTAAATAATTTAAAAAAACAACCCAGTATATTACGTGTATATATGGAATATATTTTATGTATAAGTGGGGCATTAAAAAAAAAATCGAATGTAACCCACAATATTTCTGTCAATTCTTTCGCTAAGGTTTATGACAATAAAATTTATATTTTGTGTATTATAATGAGCTTCTTGTTCTCTTTTACTTGCGTTTCTTGACCGTATGACTTCATAATGGATATAAGAAATATATAAATAATCTTACAAATGATGTATATAATAATAAATTGTTAAAAGCCTTAATAATTTTATGACTTTAATTAATCCCATTAAAAAAAACTAAATGTTATGTCCTTTTGTGTGACATTTCTAATAAAATTAGAATTAAATTTCTGTAACCTTGAAGTTATTTATAGAAAATAAATAAACTATAAGTGAACTCAGCACTTGAAATAAATATTGTGCATTTGGTAAAGCCTGCCAAACTTTTTTAAGTTTAATTTTAATATTTGACTGTCATGTAGGTTATAATGGAACCCATCGTAGCGAGGTTCAAAAGATGCGTTGTATTTTCGTGTACTAATACTTCGGAAAATTCAGGCAAACATTTTATTCTTGTTAATATCAGTTCAAGCGATGGGTTAAATGAAGTTACATCTATTGATGGAAAAGTAAATTCAGTTTTTGAATATTGTTGTGAAGATCATTTTATTGTAAGTATTTCAAAGATTGCATATGATTGTGTTTGAGAGATGATGTATCACCGAAAATAACTTTAATTATTAACAAAAGAACAAGGTGCTAGACATCTACTTAAAAGTGTTACTGCTTTTAATTAGTAATACATGCAAATAAGCAACAAGAGATATGATCAATAAAGTATTCGGTACTTAAAATTGATAATTTGAAGTAATTATAGTAGTTTTAAAACTTTGTCTTTTTGAATGGAATACAAAAATATAAACGTTAACTATATTTATTATAGTTGTAGAATGCATCATATGTAGAACGCGTCTTTAAAGAAGGTTTTATTAAAGGATGATAATATTAAACACCTTACTCTTTGCATATGCACAATTGAATTTCACAAGCAAATACTTGGATGACATGTCCGATAATCAATATTTTACTACACAATAGAACTTAATATTTGTAATAATCAATGTCAATATTTATTCCAACACATACCAATTAGTAATGGCTACCCTCAAGTAGAGTTTTGAGTTTTATCTGTGGTGCAAAAACCGCAATCTTCTGTAACTAACAAGAAATAATGTTTGTATTATACCGGGTGTAACAGGATCATGGTATGCCCCCCTTTTCTCCTTTAGTTTTGAAGATAATTGATTGAAATTTAGGATATCCTATACAAATAATAAGTGGCACTTTTTGACATACAATTGACTTTTCTTTCACTTCCGGTTTCGCCGGAAGTGACACTAACGTTCGATTTTTAAACGGAATACCCTGTATATTATTACATTTTTGAATTCTGCATAATTTTATGAATCCAACGATACCAAATAAGTGACATTTCAAAAGTCAACATTTTTTATAATCTAATTTTTAGTTTTCCATTTTAGTGTGCCATGATGGTTCCGATTTATTCTAAATGACCCTTGTAACGCTACAAAAATCGAAATCCCGTCAAAAATACTAAATCACGTGATTTATGAACAAATAAAGTTCATCAAAATTGTTTTTGGGGCAAAACTCAATTTTGTCAAATGAAACCATATTGGTACCATGGTACCATTTATTAGTACTGTTAATAAGGAATTTATTCATATATCGTATTAAAATGTGCAATAAATACAAACAAAATTACAGCTAAAAGAAAATTTTAGTATTTTCTTAAAATCTAATAAACTATAGATTATAAAATAATTCCTACTACTACTATTCTCAATTTAAGGTTACTGTGATGATATAAGAAAAAATAAAATGCCTACAGTTCATTACACATCTTCAACTTATTTTTATGGTTAAAATTTTTTTTTTAAGAAAAGTTTATTTTATCAACCCATTTTGTTGATGTACAATTTATATATTCATATTCAGTTATTTGAACTACTACATCCATAATACTGAAAAAAGCTGTGTTAGTTTTAATATAATATACTCGTATGTAAATAGTTTCTTATTTAGTGTAGAACTTGAAGTAGAGAAGAAATATTTTATAAATGTATACATCCAAATTACTGCCTAAAATTTTGAGGTAAAAATATGCACAGTATCATAATAAATTTGTATTTTATTTTGATGTTGTTTCACAAGTTAGATGAAATTTTTATGAGCATTTATCTTCAAAACTGTTGAGGCCAGTATTTTATGTTATTGTTATTCTTTTTATTTAATTGATTTTTAGTATTGAAGAGATGAAGATACTTAAATTATCTCACATTATTTTAATGAAGGGTTTGTGTTAAGTTTATTATTCATCATAATTTTTTGTCATTTTCTAGTATGCATATACACGAAAATAAATCTTAAGGATGTGGAATTTCAAAGAATTTCATTTAGGATGATACTGATTTAATTTTTCATGAGAAATGTAAAAACCGAAATATCAGGAATTATTTTTGTCAAAGGTGGTCATAAAATAGAAAATATCTATCTTACCCTTATGTTATTATTTTGAAATAATTCAAAAGTCAAAGTTTTTTCAATAGCGTGCTCAATAGTCAAATGTTTCATTCATTTTCAAGTTAACTAAACTGAAAGATTAATTTTTTTGTTAACCCAAAAAGAAAATTTAACTATTGGAAATGTCTGCCACTTTGTTTAATAAGCAAGTTTACTTGTCCCTTCAGCTACCCAAAGTATTTTGCAGCATTTCAGTGTTATGGCTGAACAATCTTCAACAATTTTTTTATTCCATCTCTTGCAAATTGGCTACAGGAATTCTGAAGGAACTTTTTTAACTAAAGGAACACAAAATTATTCAAAAGATATGTTGTAACGAATTTACTAGGAAGTTCTTTATTTCTCGAACACTTATTTACAACTCAACTATTCACAAATCCAACTAACTAACTAACTTTCTTTCTACTTTAACTTTATAAACCAACTTTCGCACTTTCTTCGCACTGTATCGCTCACTATCGCGGTCCAAATTCAACTAACTACTGGCCGGACGATACAATTCTTATATAGGCAGTGGAATGTCTCTCCAGGCGTTTCTAGATAAAGAACTTTGGCGAACCTTCTAGTATAGAACGAGCTGGAAGTCAACACCGCACGCTCTCAAGGTTTCGAATATTCCCGGCGTTCGGGATCGCTCGAGTCGTTCGTGACACTATGTATATATGTTGTTGCACCATCTTTCTAGCAATAGGTATGCTAATAGGTTCATCATCATACAGTTGTTGACTAAATTCAATTGGCTGAATATTGTTTATCTACTTTTCTGCGATTTAAAAAAATGGGCCCAATTCTTCTGTAAGAAACTGCCATCCAAACACCAATTTTACGAGGCCGTATTGGATATTTTACAAAATTATGAAGATTATTATTCTACATTCACATACATGTTGTACACCGAAAAATTTAATCACCCTTTCTCAGAAAGAAATGTTAAGTTTAGCAGATTGTCATTCTCTAAGTTATTAACAAATCACTAACAGTGCACAAGACATTTTGGAATAAGCAAGAAGACTTTACTTTCATTCTTCACAATTCAATTTTGACACTGCTTGCATTCATCCAAGCTAATCGCTACCTAATGTTTCACAATTCAATTTTGACACTGCTTGCATTCATCCAAGCTAATCGCTACCTAATGTACTTTTCACCGCTCACTAGATAGTGCTCTGCATGGCTGAATGGTGTTTTGTTTCAGGTCATTTGCCATTTTCAAATTGTTACCTGTCATTTGTCCTGTATCCTATCATTTTATGAACCCTATACATTGAAAATAAATGAATCAAACTAAGGATCTCTAGAGTAGAATGTCTGTTTGATATTAATATGGAAAATAAACAAAAATTTAGTGTATTAAAGAAGGGGTTGGTAAGTTGGGATATAATTAAATAATGTTGACTAATACTAGCTGATATATAATCTGATCACTAATATGTTGATCAGTGAGTGTAATTTTTATGTTACAAAAATGGCTATCACTACATGTATGCTAGGTTTGAGCAATACTGTTCAGTCAATCGAGTCATGATCGCTCCTGTAATGATCATAATTGCATGAAACTATCTGACCACCTTTGACCAAAATAATTTTTAATATTTGATAATATACATGTAATTATTATGCACAATATTTTATAATTACTTATAGGTGTTTTAACACTTATTTTCTTTTATTAGCCACCTGTTAATACTTACTCCAATGTGAGGCCATCCGAGGGTAATGTCGAAGGGGGATTGGCAACAGGTGGAGGTACAACTGCGAAAAAATCTGTTGTCGATCTCACGTCTGAAGATGGTCGTGCGGTTCCAGACAGTAGGGAAATATCTTTCAACAAATTACAGGGAAAAACTTTCCCATCCCTTGTCGTCGTCGCCAGACCACACCTCAGAGTGGTCGACCTTGGTGTTGACCGTCCTAAATTAGATGCCAAAGTGAAATCGGTATTAATGCATGCCCCAACAAAATTCACAGAATGGTGAGTTAAAGATCTAATTGGTTTACTAATTTTTGTTTGTGTTTCTATACATGGTGTTTTAATTTCCCCAGTTGTATGTATAAGAATATAAAGTTAGTTTTGTAAATGATTTGTGGGAATTTGAAAAAAATTCTTTGGTATTATTTGGAATGTGGACTATTTCACATCAAATTTTACACAATTGCAATTATTTATGGAAATGGTAGGGAAAAATATAATTCTGATTGAAAAAAGAATAGAAAAAGTTATGACAATTATGATATATATATTTTTGTTTTTTATAGACTTTGGGACCTGTTGCATAAATTTTCATATATTTTTTTTTATATATTACTTATATAGTTAGTTTTATATATAACTACTTTCTTCTTTAATTTCATATTCATATAAATACACTTTCATTTCAGTATTTTGAATGGTAGAACATAAATTTTGAATGGTGGAATCACCTTTAAAAGATTTGAGTATAAAATTTTACTTTGATATATTTATAGTAGAGCCATTTAGATATACATGATCAAATATATTCATATGAACTAAGACCAAAATTTGAGTTAAACGTCTATCCATATCCCCTTTTGTTTATCAAATTCCTTTTTCTTTTTCACGAAGAAAATATATTGGCAGGTAAACTAATGTGTCCCAGTCTTGAAGAAGTTTAATTCGTAGTTGCTACTCGTGGATAGTTTACTTTTTGCACAGCATTGTATATTGTTTACAGTATATGTATTTTTATGCACCTAGCATACATCATAACTTTACGTAGAAGCACAGTTTTTCTAACTTAACTTTTCTAAATTAAAGACAAGTTTGATTCCGACTACTTTTCACACCACGGAATTTTGTTTATGTACAACTTTTAAGGTTAAAGCTACAAATTTTCCACTATGATAATTTTCATTTTGTTAACTAATTTATAAATGTTCCATGAACTTCTTTTATGGAAAATGATTTTGTGTCTCATTTACTTTTAATGTCTTCTGTTTGACATTGAGCTTTTTGTACAGATTTGGAATTCTACCAATCAATTCAAAACACTTTAGCAAGCTATTATTTTTCAACTATCCATTCTAAAAATTATAAACCTGAAATATATAATATCTTATATATGCATTTCGTCACCCTAATTGTAATACCACGTATCATCGATTTTAACTTTTTACAGGAGTCGAGAAAAACTTTTTATAGTGGTTAAAATATAATTTATTTTGACAAATATGTAATATGTTCTTGCATTTGAGGTTGCAGCTTGTTGTGTTATGGTGGATGCTAATTATTTTTTGTTTTTTCTGAAAAATTGTTTGATACAGGTTATTGCAGTTAGCTACTTACATCTCATACATGGTGTTGCAGTATTAAGGAAATACAATATTAAATTTTTTGTAGAAAGTAAGCTCTATTAGTCACCATACATTAATGAAATATTAATATTAATAAAAGTTTGCAAATCGGCGGGTAGCGTAGACTTAAGTTCTTGCAAATGATCGTATTTTGTTTTAGATATCTTTAATCTATTTACAAACAGTTTCTGGTAACAGTGAAAAACATGTATCAAATTTCTTTTAAAATTCTTTGAGGAAGGTCGTTGAGTTGGTCGTCAAAGTGCAATTTAAATAGAACTTTCTCTTCTGGTTTGTAGTGAATTTCTCTTAAATTTATTAGTCAGATCTTGTCTTTTCTTCCTGGTGGAATGCTGTAGTATTTTTTATTATCATAATTTCTAAAGTCGGAATGATTCATGTATATTGCTTCATAAGGCTCTGGTTTTAATCTTGCTTCTCTAGTAATCTTCACATAGTCCGTGGGCAGTTCAATTTCTCGATTGTGAAGTTTCCTTTCAATTCCACTGTGAACTAAGTCACACTCCATTTGAGTGTGACCCGGTTCTAAGTATTTTTGGATCACTAGTCTCTTATGAATAACCGCGCACTGTAGTAATGCGTTTGACGAGACTACATTCCGATTTTGATATGGACACCTGTCACTCCATAGAATGATGGGAAAATCATTTTTGCAGTTTCATTTAAATGGTTAATTATCATAGTTGTAAATACAGACGATGATAAATCACCTTCTGTCTTATTCCATCAATAATTGGAACAGTAATGATTTTTTAAATTATAGATAATATAGTTATGAATCTTCAGTCTAGTTTTAAAGTAAAACTTATTGGCGTTATTCACTGGACATAGTTTCACCGCCTATACATCCATAACGAAAACAAAACATTTGTCTTGTGCAGCTTTTTCTTTATCTGCTGATTTTTCAAATATAGCTCGATCCTTCAGATTTACGTGCAATGTATACTCAGATTCTGGAATATTTCGGCCTTATGCGCCACACAGATATTGCACTGGCCTTTTTTTGGACTAAGGAGAGCAAGATTTTTATTTTCAAAGGCATTTGAGAAGGTACAGTAGTTAACAAAGTCAATGTTACCTTCTTCACATTTTTTGACATAAGTTCTATATAACTTGGCTTTGGAGGTAAAATTATTTTCTAAATAAACTGTTGTTGACCCCCGTCTGCAGTAATGCGATGGCATTTTTGATAGTTCTGCAAAGAAATTATTAAGGTGTTTAATTTTTTCTTCCGATTTTTGGTTTCTTGGTCTTATAGAGTTCCATTCTTTTAGAACTATTTCTTGAAGTATGCATACCGCTTTCACTTTTGGGATACCAGTTAACTCCATTCTTTAATACCTAATGGCGATAAAAGCCTCTTACAGACCTATTATTACATAATTTTCTTGCGCCTGTCTGACATTACAATAAAATAAGTGTCAGATACGAGCAGTACCGAAGCCTAGTGGTTTTACTGTTACTTGTTTCTTTAGTTTGAAAATAATTTTTCAATTATCAAAATAATGAAAGCCAAAACCTATTCAATAGAAATTAGGAAATAAGCACTTAAAAAAACAGAATGTTTGTGTAATTTCTTGAAATTTTTTTATAATGTTTATAAACAACAACACGTATCATCCAACTTCAAACAAAAATCAAGATGCGATGTAATTTAAAATAACACGTACCATCAAGACAAACTAAATCTAACTTTTTCTTTCAAAATATTATGTAATTAGTTCTACCAAACTAATGGTTGGCAACTTCAATACATGTATTTTAAGATACATCACTAATTATAATAATTATCAATCTACCTCTATTAAAAACAGTGTTTTCTTAATAGCTTTAAGGAGCACCTTGTGTGCCGCATAAGAAACAACTGCAAAGTACTGTTGATACGAGGTATTGTTCCAGACAACTTCGCGGATGATATTACGCGCTATTTTACAACTGGCCATTGCGCGTTTCCGATTGATTCATTTGATACGTGATATTACATATTACATTTTATTTGTGGTGTGGACAAAAATCTCAATTTCAGCAAATTTGATGATACGTGGTTGATTACAATTAGGGTGACGATATAAGATATTTAGCACAGGCAATGTTTTATTTGTAGGTTAATTCAGCAAGGCTTGGTACGGTCTGAGCAGAAATGTTCTGTTCATAACACAACGCAACTTAAATTAGGCATGTACAGCGACGTGTCGAAATTTCCCTATTCGGGAGGTTATGTTTGGATATCGGAATGTTGCCCTCAGAGGTTTGTTTCAGTATTTAGTGGTTCTCTGTTTGAAGGATCGCCCCACCCCCCAATGGTTATATTGAAATTATTATATCATTGGGCGTGTCAGACGAACATCCAAAACGTTACTCAGTGGGTTAGTTCTATACTATTTAAGAGTGGTGATTTATTTTACGATTTACACTTTTAGGTTAAAGTTGATAATTTATATGTAAAGGGTATGTTCACGTGGCTGAGGTCCATGTGCTCAGTGGCACTTCAAACGCATATAAGACAGCTTGGAGGTCCTGGAATAAAAGTAGAGGTAGGCGTTATATCTCTAGGGACAACGTCCCAGGACGGTAATCAGAGGCAGGTGAAAGTGGAAGTTTTGGGTATATTGGAGTCGAACTCAAAACTTATTAGACTCCGTGCCGTGGAACCCCAGGCGGACGCTGATAGAAATTATAAAAAGCGTTTCTCAAAAATATTGGAGCCCATTTACCAGTGGGTACATCCCCAAAGTATTTTAGTGGCCGATTTAACAGTTGATAAACAGACTTTACATAATATGGGCTTCGCACAGGTGTTGCAATCGATGTCTAGTGAATATGGAAGTAACCGACAAATTATGGAGTACTTAAGGAGGATAGTTCCAAGGATGTTCCAGAATACCCTATCGCTGTTGTCACGACAAATTATTCAGCAGGTAATGTTTCATTTATTTTCATTCTGTGACTTTAAACAGTGGAGTAATTACTGGTAACATTAAACCAAGAGTTTAAACCCTTAAAAGGTATATAGTGGTGTAGAGTTTAGTTGTATAGAAACACTTCTAGGCAATTGCCCGCCATTTACTATAATGTAATTTTGATTTGATGTAAATGTCTTATGTACAAATATGGTAAATGGTAAACATAAAAGTAAATTTATAAATTAATACTAAATTAAAAAATATGATTGGATTTATCGCAGTTTGCAATTGAATTAGCAATTATTGCATCTGAATTATGGAGAGATTGTTTTATTATTATTATTATTGTTTTGTTTTGTTTTTTTTTTTTTTTTTAGAAAAACTAAACCTGACTAAATTAATTTGTTACAAATATTTGCTGTCGCATTACAGAAAAAAAAATCATTTAGTAAACTATAGTATCCTAAATAAAGACAAATGAAAAAATATATTGAATTTGCATTTTGCCCCTATTCTTCATTAGAAGTGGCATCAGGAATTGTATATTGCAATAGAAGTATTTTATTGAAAAGGTAGAGAAAAGTAATTAAGGCTCCAATTGATTTTTTCCAGTCATCACCAAAATGTTCCATCATCACCAAAATGCATTATCGTTTTAAAGAAATTCCAATTTTTTATTCTTTTGACTTCATACTCGTATTATTTTTCCCTGTTCTTACCAGTCAATTTGGCTTCACCCAAGTCATGTGTATGTGTTTACAAGGCTTAAACTTGTTAAAAACCATTTTGTGGTGTTATTTAATATGTATTCCGGATTTAAGAATTCCAATGAAATAAATTATACAATCATACAATTTCTCATATTTCCTGTTGAATATTGCTAAAAACAGAATCAGCGGTAATGTTAGAATTTCTTTTGATGAGAAAAATAACAGAGTAATGATAAGATTTTACAACCATATTAAAGTATGAGAATACACAATTAATAGTGATCTGTAGTGATCATGTAGAGAAAAAAAACATGATATACATCCTGTTTCCCTATTGAATTAAATGGATCCATTGCATTTATAATTAGGGTTGGTTAAGCATATCACTCTTTGCATTTATCATTTGTAGTACAGCAAAATTTATTACACAAACTTTGCAATTGTTTTGATAGATACGTATTAAACATATATCCTTGACTTAGTTTTTACCTATACTCCGGTTTCAAAATAGTGGGCAGTAAGGTATAGAACACTATTTTTATGAGCTGGTAATACGATTCAAGAATTCTCGTGTCTATTTTACTTGTAAATTGTAAATAGTGCTCCCTGCACTGTGTTTTCTGCTATCTTTAGTCGCGCGCAGACAGTTGGCACGCGCCTTGCCTCTCTCTTATATTAGGCAAACAAAGAGCGAATTACTTACTGTCTACAGTTTTGAAATCAGAGTTTAAATTGGATTTGTCATGATTTATAATTATATTCCTCATACACAATGTGAGTTTTGGAACTGTACATATATTTTAAGTACATGATATCTACATGTAATAAATGTTTATAGTGAAAATTATTTTTCAATATTCTTGTTAACAGTGTTTTTGGATTTTCAACATTTAGGAATATTTGCTTCACATTTTGAGAACCTCTAGATTTAATTGGACCTTTGGGTAAATCATTTTAATTTCAAATAATCTTCCTGCCACTAAAAGAAGACAGAAACTTGACCACATTCAAAACAGTTAAAACAGAGGAAAACGAGACTAGTTTTCCACAAAAACTGACTCACGTTTTGCCATGGAAAAGCAATAAAAAAACTCGAAAAAATTCATTATAGTAGAGGTGCCAATGAACAATGATAGCAATATCAAATGAATAAAACGTTGACACCTCAATATTGTTTCTGTGATCCTTCAACATAACCTCTAATTGGATACATTTAGGTCAGAATTTTTATAGCTAATCAAAGCATGATTAGCTAGAGCTAGACTATTTATTATGAGGTTAGAATTTTGTGAAAATGTTATTTTAAATATAAGAAATTACTAGACAAAGTGCAACCAATCTAAAGACAAAATCGTCATCTAAAAGCAACCAAGAGGTCATGTGGTTTGTAAATATTATAATGAAGGCATGTCATTGTATGTTGCAACTGCAACTGGTGCTGTTGATTAGCAATAATCAATATGTCATGGGGTATGGGTGTATTCTACAGACCCAAATACACTCCTGGTATGAATATGTGTAGAACTCAAGAACTCGCCTTGAATAAGTTTTTTTTTTTTTTATTCAACAACATTAGATCGTTATTTTCATGTCAGTCTTTTTCATGTGCAAATTATTTTCAGTTTTTGGATGAGTTGGTGTGGCGAGAATGGTTTGGAACATCCTCATTACAAGCTTTCGATAACTTAGTAATTCACTTATCTGAACAAACCCGGTACGACAGCGGGCAGTCCCTAATACAACGTTTAAATAAAGTAGCACAAAATCCATTTAAGAATTGGGCAATACCTGTTACGAATCCTGCAAAAATTGTGGAAAATGCTCAAAAAAAGCCGAGAAGTCGGGCTAAGGCAGAAGCTCCTAAAGTTACGCAGAGCGTAACAGTGGATGTGAATCGTCCTCCTAAATCTACTTCTCCCGACGTGCCTGAGCAGATGGTCCCACTGGAAAATTATTATTACGGAACGATAGACCACTATGCTAAGAGCACAAAGATCACCTTAAATATCAAATGTCCACTATGTAAATCTCTATTTAATAATAATATACAATTAATGAATCATTTGTTCAAGCACGCGCATAACGTTTCCCAGGATGCTCAGCTTTGCAGGTATTGTTTGACCAGTGTGCCTACCGCTAACGACCTACTTAAACATATTGGTAAGCAAAATCGTACTCAAAATTTATATTTATATGTGAAAATCTTTGTATTTGTTATCCAGTTTTACAAGTATAGAAAATTGCCTCTTGCATATTTTTTATTTATTTCTATTGGTGTAATAATATAAAATTATTTTCAGTGTTTAATAAATTGCAATGTTCATTCACATTGAAATTTATGTTCAATTACTATGTTTAGGAACTATCTTGAGTAATATTTTTCTTACAGCTACTTCCCACCCTGCCGAAACCAAATTCGATAATGGTTTCGTCTGCTTGATATGCGAGACCCAGTATATGAACCCCTTTGTGCTCGGCAAGCACATGTCGAAAGAACACTGCCCGTCAGAACTGCCCTATCAATGTGGAACGTGTGGTTATCGTTGTTCTAATCACAAACAGGCAATAGATCATTTCTATAAACAGCACGATAGCGGACCTACGATACAGTGTCCCTTCTGTTTGAAATCTACTACTGTATTTTCCTCATCGAGAAATATCGTCCAGAACATGAATTACTTCATACAGCATCTTCAGAAGCATCAAAGAAAGCAGTTTGCGAGACGTTGCGGAAAATGCAACCTGTGGTTCGTCCAAAAAGACGTGCTCAGGGATCATCAAACGAGAATGCATGCGTCTCAAAGGGGCAAAAACGGTTTAATACCATGGAACGCGCCTAGAAATGGTGTTATGGTGCCGAAATCTAAAATGGACAAATACCCTGGTGATGCGGATGTTATAAACTTCAGTACTTTATATTTTAATGTATCCAAAAATCTTCTTTGTAAAGAATGTAATACATCAATGGATACGCCAAAACATTTTCCGTAAGATCAACATTAATCTTATAATTTGGTACATGAGTAATTATTTAATTTTCAGGTCATTTGAGAGCTGCCAGAATCCTAATTGCCAATATTCGACTTGCTGCACAAATGCAATGCAGGAACATAACGCTAAATGCAGTAAAAGCTATAATCCAGTAGCGGAAGAGAAGATGCCATTTGAGATGTTCTGCATATGTGGATACAGTGATACAGATGGTATGTACCATAAAAAGAGACAGTACTAAGACACTATCGATATGGTCTCTGAAATATAGGTGATGATTAATTAACATTGAAGTTACTTACGCTCTTGGCCACAAAATGATTCAAACCAAAAGTAACTCTAAAATTAATCCATTATTGTTCATGCTTCAAGTCAATGCATGAAAAGTGTCTCATTAATTTTTTTGTTGATTGTACATTTCAATAATGCCAATTTTTTATTCCTTTTAAGGAAATCAAATGGCGAGACATTTAGCAATTTGTGAGAGAAAATCTGCTTATCCATCGAAAAACGAAGCCAAATCCGCAATTGTCACTCACAGCATGCTAGATGTCCTAGGATTGGTAAGAAAACCTGAAGAAGGACCATCAGGAACGAGTAAAAGGACTGCTACAAAGCAAGAACCTGTTGTTATAGACGATAACGAAATATCGCAGAGCAATGACGTCGTCAATGAGTGCAATGTCAAAGAAGTCGTCGGCGTTAAAAAAGCGGAAAAGCGAAAATATTCAGAAATGGCCGAGGAATCTATCAAGATAGACGATGAAGTAGAAGAGATAATCGAGGAAACAGAAAGTGCAGTTGAAGAGACAGTAATAGAGAAAGATAAAGAAAAGGAAACAGAGGAACAAAAAGTCAATGTACTTGAAGATGGTGAAATAGAAGTAGTGGAGAGTGAAAAAGAATCTGCTGATGATGAAAAGGAAGTAGTAGAAAATGAAAAATTAAATGAGGTCACAAAGGAGGAAGATAAAGAAAAAGTAGATTCTGAAAAAGAGGGAAGTGAAAAAGGAGATGGGGAACGTGACAAAGAAGAAATAGAAGCTGCAAGTTCTAATACGTCAGCTGGTAAGTCGGTTGTAATTGAAGATGACAAGCCAGTTGTTATTGAAGATGACAAGTCGGTTGTTATTGAAGATGACAAGTCGTTTGTTATTGAAGATGACAAGTCGGTTGTTATTGAGGATGACAAGTCGATTGTTATTGAAGATGACAAGTCGGTTGTTATTGAAGATGACAATTCGGTTGTTATTGAAGATGACAATGAAACAGAAACTATTGAATCCAGTTCTGGTGTGGTTTCTCACATGGCCGAGAAGTCGCCAGAGAGCACAGCTGTTGAAGAAAGTATGCAAGATGAATTGAATGATGAAGTAGCCAGTACGAAAAGTTTCACTGAGAGCCAGAATGAAGTGGGAGAAAGTCAAGAGGCAACAGAAACAAAATCCATACAAAACGAGGAAGATGCGCAGGGTGTTGATGCGCCTATTGCGGCGGAAGCTGAAAAAGTTCTGGAAGTGCCTCATGAGCCTGTAGGGGCAAGAGAGCAAATATCTCCAGTTAATGAAATGGAAACATCAGAGGTGATACAAGAAAAAACCAACTCTCTAGAAACTGAAATTACTTCGGATGACATCCAGAACATCATCTCGGATGTCGTGGGGGAAAAATCGATCACCAATATGGGTTTTGATGATGTTGAACCTATCGAGCAATCGGCCAATATGGAAACGGAGACTGATATTAACGCATTTTCTACGCAGGACGTAATTTCGAGGCCAGCGGAGGACGTCGCCATGCAGATTACTCAAGATGAGAGCATGGAGGTGCCATGCGAGAGGAACGAGGTTATGGAATGTGAGGTGACACCCATGGAAACGGACTAAATTGAATTGATTATGAGAACTTATAAATAATTATGTATGTAAGTAAAGAGAGTGTTTGTATCAAACATAATTTAGCTTGATTATGAAATGGCCCTTATCCTACGAAACTTGTAAATAGTAAATATATTTAAGATTTTTGTAAAAAGTATGTTCAGCAAATTGTATTCTTCAAAAAGACTTGGTGCATTAGTAAATAATTTAACTAAATGTTTAAAATGATGTTCGTTCAGTACCTTTGTTTTTATTTTTATAGACTACATTAAATAGTATTTTTTTCTCTAATCGTGTTGCACTATTTGTACGTTTACTTTGTTTTCCAGTTATCTTTATTTTATTTTTAAAATAAAATATTTTGACTTTATAGTAAAATGATCATTTTGTTGGGTTTCATTTACTAGTCGTTCAACACCTATAGGTAAGCAAAATCATCTCCTGATGATGCTAACTTGGTTGGCGAAACGCTCGTCGAGAAACTTCATAACACATAATCTTTTGGTGTTCTTGGAAAATTGGCTCCGGTTTTTGTTGCTGCATTGATGGTTCTAGCCTCTTTCCAGAAAGGATCTAAAGGGCAAAAGCTGGCTTGGTCCCGATTCTCACTATGCATAACCACTGCAAAAACAGCTTATTGATTATTTTGGCTTCAAGACTGTTCAGAATTGAGTATCAGTTGGAAGTTATCACAGGAATAAACGGCTTGTGGCAGCCATTGGGGTTCATAGTGACATCACTTTTTGATTCTTCAATATTGACTCTTCCTATTATCGGATGCAGTTGAGGTTACTTTTATCCATTTTACAAACAAGGGGTTAACTGCTTCAATAAAACAATTTGTAAAGTTGTCCGCTTTAGTTATACCATAATGGATATGTTGTATATTGGACTCTGACTGTCTTTACATACCTTGCATGGTCTTGTCCCCTACTGTTGGATCAAGTGAGCCAGACTCTGGTGAAGTAAGTGGCTTCAACCACTATGGGGTGGAATAAGTTGGTCGCTAACACATATCAAGCACGATATATCCAAATCAAATCTTGTAATTTGGGATTCCAATAATCATTTGGTTATATCCATGGGAAATGGGGAACGGTGCATGACATTTTAGCAGCTATTCGATCTAGAGAAGTTATATGTTAGGTAGATAAACTAATAAATCACTAATAGGCTGTATGACCCTTGAAACAATGGTTTGTTTCATATTGGGAATAGGTAAGCTAGTTATGGTCCTGACGTCCATCTTTGCGGATACAAAAATTACCTATGAAAGTATAACTATGAAAAGATATGACATACCTTTGAACTTTTTTTATTTACATGGGTAAGTAAAGCTTTAGATTATGTAATAAAGAAGTTTTAAATCATTACATTTTGGATAGAAATAGAAGTTATTAGTTTTAAAGAAGAATTTACACAATTTATGAATGTAATAGTTTATTTCAATATACCAATTTTAATACAGACAGATAAAAGTTTTAATGCAAATAAAATAAAATTAATTTTTGTTTTGAGATTTGTTATTGCTATATTTGATTTTCTTTAAAATGATAAATAAGAATGTTTACATATACGTATTATTCCTGCAGGTAGGAAGTTGCTTAATTATGTTGTCTTGACTTGAAAATAATGTTAGATATAATTTTGTTTGTGGGTTGTACTTTCAATTCACTGCTAAGGAATAACAATTTGCAATTCTATCTATAATTTCGGTGTCAGGGGAAATTCGTTCAGGGTCATATAATAAATAATACTCAATTATTTAATTGCAGAACGATTATGTATTTGTCAATATACTATATTCATTTCATCGCTATTTGCAAAATAAAAAACTTATCTTGCCGATAAACGGTAGAGTCTACCTGAACTAGTCATAAAAACAAGCCATGGTTATTTTTAAGATTTTATTTGGCAAATAGCGATGAAATAAACTATACTTTGACAGGTAATGAATTGATATTGAGAATAAATTGAAGCACACAAATTTGACAGTACATTGAAATATAATTCGTTATCCTTAAATAAAAATTGTAGAATATTCTGTGTTGAAATTTTAGGTAGTAAAGTTGATAAGCAACCTCATTTATTACGGATATTTTTGATTAGTAAGACTTAAAACATTAAGAAAAAAGTGAATTTTAATCATCTCAGTATTACTAAGAGATAGACGTGCTTTTTGCTAACTAAAGTTTAGTTAGCAAAAAGCACGTCCATTACATAATTTCTTAGTTGGTGGAAAATTGGAATTCTGTTCCATGTTGCTGTATTGGAAATTATCCCAAGATTTTTATGGATTAAATATCACTTATTTATCCAGAAAAACATCTTACCGTAGAACATACAAGTAATGATATGTATAATATACAGTGAAGTCCGCTTATAACGAACCCGGTTATAGTGAACTTTCGGTTAAAGCGAACCTTTTTCCTTGTAATGAAAAATCTTCCGTAGACCAATGTAATTTTTTACCGGTTATAACGGTCCCGTTTATAGCGAACTTTCGGGTATAACGAACCTCTTTTTACTGTACGAAAGAAACTAAATATGAACCAGATGATAATCTTCCACTTAACCAGTGGTTGGAAAAGCATAGGGAATCTGACGAAGAGTATGAATCCGATGAAACTGTGCAAAATTTAGTCGTAGAACATGTTAAAAGCAAATTTAATGACTTCAGTTTTAACGATTATGTGAGCATTGATAATGATATGACAAAATAAATATTGATAGATGAGCAAATTATAGACTCTAATCTCAAACATGGTTTTAAGTGATAATGAGGAAGATGAATACCTTGGTGAAGGCGATTCTGCTAAAGACGCTGATGTTTATGTGCCAACCATTTCCGAATGACCAAAAATATGTCAGAAACTTGTAATTTTTTGGAATCACGCCAAGTTTCTGATCATATATGGGTGTCGTTCTGTAGCATCGAAAATTACATTAATAACGCTTATTTTTCTAACAGAAATGTACAAACAAGAATTACAGATTTTATGAAGTAGATTTAGGCATTGTTTTCTTTAGTTGTACTTTTACTATGTAGTTGTGGTATGTTTGTATTCTATGTAGGACATGGTAATTGTATACAAGAAGTGTTCCTGGGCAAATGCTTACGAAACTTTTCCTTCCCCCCTATTTTCGAATGTGCTGGAGACCTAACCATAATAAGTAGATAGTCAGGTTAGGTTAGTATCCTTCAAAATAACAGCGTATTTAGTTGTTAATATTCAAAGTTAGCTTTTGGAGCCTCTCTGTACGTATGTAGTTTCATCGAACGACACGGAGGGCGTACGATTACAATGGACGACGCCAACTGCAAGTCATTGTATACATTTGAAGTAACTAAACATCGAAAGTTTCTAATAGGTTTTATGACGGTTTAGTATATGATATGTGTAAAGGAAGTGTTGTAGCATCTATTGGTATTAATATTAGCTATCTATGTAGTGTGAAGTGAAAGTTATTTGATAGAAAAAATGGCCTCATGCGGAAAAGTGGAAAATTCATTTTCTCGAAAACCGTGTCCGAGCGGATAAAACAAGCCAGATTCGTCTCCAGCACCCTCGAAAATAGGGTGTAGGAAACGTTTCATAAGCATTTGCCTAGGAACACTTCTTGTATACAATTACCTTTAATGTTTATATTGTGTTCGAATAATATGCCATAATTTGTATTGAATAAAGAACGAGGTTTGGAACAAATATAATCCTACATGAAACGGGCCTAGTCGAAGTATTGTGAAGACATTTACAATTTGCGCCTGAGTGACATGAAAACATTAAATCCCAAATACATAATAAAAAAATTGGTTAGCCATGCACAAAACAATAGATTTAAAAAAAATATTTTGTGACCAACGTTATAGTACATACAGTTGATCCACTTCGACATCATCTGCTTTGTTACTAATTAGTAGCAGATTAGAAAAATGTCTTGGTAAAGCAATTCAGCATCGTCTATTGATATACATTCTAATATATTTCATTATATTATAATATAGTAAATATCAACTTACATCAACCATTATTATTACTTAGTGATGCTGCTTATGGTTTCTACTGGGCGTTTCTCAAAAATATGTATTCTAATTTATTATACATTTTGTGTGTTTCTTAAGGTAAAATTTAGAGCAGAAATTATTAGTGTTATTTCTAAAGCCAATTTCTTATGTTATCTTCTTACAAGATTGGTTATGTTCGGCACTGCTACTAATGAAGCAACTAAGTGACATACACCCAAATAAAAATTTATTGACACATTTTACCACGTTTTAGGACTTGCTTTTTTTTAAATATAACACCTTGTATTTTAATGGCCATTTGGACTACTTACTCCATCCATCAATTCCATCTATATCTGAGACTTCAGTGTGAGAGATATTAAATTAAGATTCTAGTTATATCTCAAGGCAGTAAATGAGTAAATAATATTAACAAGATATAAAGCATACGTTTATTTTTATCACACAATCAAGCACGTTCAACACATTCAGTCTTCTTATAATAAAAATATTTACCTGTATATGCATATATTTGTTACATGCTCATCATATAAAATATACTCAATGGCATCCCTTATTCTACATTTTTGTTTAAATTGACTAGTCGATAACTTTAGTTACATGATTTCGTTTATACAATAAAAATGTATTTCTGTAAAACGTATAGAAAGAAAAAAAAAGAAATGACACAATGGACTATAAATGAAAATTATAAAACTTGGTTTCTCAATTTTATACTTACAATTATAGTTGTGAATCATTTAATTTATAGTTGTTAATAAACAGCTTACTTAAGGATTATTCAAAAGCTCTTCAAATTACATCTCTACATTCATTATAAAATAGCATTAGTTTTCAAATGTAAAAACTTCATTTCATATTTTAATATTTCAGGAATATATACTTAATTGCACAGAATTCAGCTTCTTTCATAACCGTGTGCTAATAACAACTGGTAACTATATATACAAAAAAAAAAAAATTACAATTCCAGAAATAGAGGCATTAGTAAAACTGGCGTGGAAGTATCTTATCTAAATTAGTAGTAAAATGTAAAAATTAAGTAAGAAAATGTTTGTCCTTATAGGTACTAATTATTATTCCTGCTTAGACCTTTTTGCTTGTATTTTTTCTTTTTTTAGTTGTTCCTTAAGCTGGGCCATTTTTAAGTTTGTCATTAATTGCGTTGATTGATATAACCAGCTACCCTGTAACAAAAATGTAAAGCTAATTGGTAATTCAAAGGATATGATTAAAAGTTGATAAATAGTGAATATAATAGGTATAGAAATATCTATAGCAAAACTATATTGTAATTTTTGTTTTATTAACTTGAAGTAACAAAGAAAGATATATATTTAGGGTTAATATTCAGCTTTGTACATTATAGGTTTCTTTTTGTTATGTAAGGTTTATTATACAAGGTGTCAGGTCTAGAATAATTAAAAATGAAATTAAAAGTTTGCAGTAATACTTAAAAATACGTCAAGATTTTGTTGAAAACAAAATACGTAATTATGATAAGCCATAAATGTTCACTGTTGTATTAATAAAGTAATTGATAATATTGTCAAGTCAGCTTATATATCACAATAAAGTTACAATAATCTGAAGTAATATTAAAATTATTAAAAAATAATACTCTAATAATTATTATTTACCATTTCATGTTTTACCATGTTTCAGAATATATCACCAATACATTTACATGCAACCTATATATACTATGTTAAAAAATGTCAAATTCAATTTGTCCTTGATAAACCATATAATTTAAACATTAAATTTTTTATTTTCAAAATTCTTTCCCGCTTCTTTCAGTATAAACCAAATATTATCAGTGATATATTGTAAACAAACATAATAAAATTCAAGTAGTGCATAAATATATAGTACATTTTATTATACATTGCTATACAATAAAAAAAAAACACTTGCAATTAAAAGATTGGGCTGGTATTTTATCCTGTATGAATGAAATCATGTAGCTTGACATGTTAAAAAATTATGATGTATGATAGAAATTGCTGGAAACGATGAGAACCATGGAAACCAATCTGAATATTTGGCAAGATGAAGTTCACATCTTGCAACTCGAAAATTGTAAAAAAGTTTTGCCTGGCACTAAAGAGACAGAAAAGATACAATTGAGAGGCCTATAACATCACTCCTTTGTCATTTTCCTTTGCATTTTTTATGAGAACATTTAAGAACCAAAGTACATGCCATTAACCGAAATGATTAATAAAATTTGAGCAAAAAAATATTGAAAGAATGCCATAAGATATAAGATAGCCCTTCAATTGATATATAATATTCACAAAAGGTTTGTAGAGTATTTTCAACATTTATTTATGTAAATGCATTATTTTCAACTTATTAAATCATACCTTATACATTCATAATGTGAAATGTCTCGAAAAATATTTATTTGAACTTAAAAACTAGTACACATTTTCAAATGAGCTGAATACCTTTAGAGAGGCTTTGAGGGCGATTATTTAACTCTTAAACTTACTTAGTTTTTGATTTGATAAAGCACAAAATAAACTGGAAATCACCCCTAGTTTTATGAAATACTTCAGTTTATACTATAACTGTGTCACATAAAACTAGGGGTGCATAGTTTTAAATAGTTACCAACATTATCATGATTACGTTAAGCCTTTTTCCAATTAAAATTCATTACCAATTCAAATCCATTCCAATAAACCAATTTCGTTTCCTAAATATATTTTACTTGTGTTATAGATTTTGTCTAAAAACCTTCATTTTAATTTTGTTTATGATTGTCTTCCTCAATGATTCTAATGTTACTTCTTAGTGATTTCACCTTTCCAAATACTAGGAATATATTATTAATGATAATATTATTTTCAAATACACTTAATTTATCTATAAAAAAACAATTATTCAAAAAATAAATATTAAAATATAGAAATATTTCATTCACATTAAAATATAGTAATGAATGTGTTGTTAGTGAAATATCAATCACATTTGCAGCAAGTAACTTGTTTATGTAGTCTTGTTTACGTATTATCTTGTTAGTACAATTTGTCTTTCATTCTCTATTAATAAATAATATTTCTTATTATTATATATAAAAAACCATAAATATATAGGGCCGAGATGATTCTTAATAGGTATTAAGATTAATTAAGCAATGTTAATATTTTTTATTAAAAAAATATCGGTTAAACTATATGCCTCATGTAGTACTATCAGGACTGAAATATTAAGAAGACAATGATTATCTATTTATATTTTTTTAAGATAATACTTTATACAATGTTACACATAATTAACCATAATAAATATTTAACCTCTATAGGTATTAGCTAATATTATGTAAATTATATATTTGTGAAACTGTTTCCACTAGGGTATGATCTACTTGTTTACTTTCTATATCTCACAATCTGATGTATATCTATGAAATATAATATCTATATATAATTATCACGATTTTTTTTAACTAATCAAAAGCTTTCTTACACAAAAAATTTAAACAATATACCCATATGGAAGTTCCAATCCATATTGTATGTAAATTTGTTCTATTAAATATTTTCATGAATAATTTATGAAAAATAAATAATTCATAAGTTAGTAAATGCAATATTTACTTACCACCATTAAAATACAATTCATAAGAATCGGCATAGAAAATACTACCGATATGAATAGACCATTTTTATCAAAATATTGCTGCCTAGAAAATATTTTCCAATTTGTTGAGGCCATCTTATTAATACTTTCTGAGAAATAAACAAGTAACACTAAAAGAAAAAATGGCATTAATATATGAAATATATATTAGCCAATCTTCTTTTGATTGAGTTTTTGAAATCATGATTAATCTCAATCTGTTGTATTATTATAAATGTAATTACTCTTAACTATATTGTAATTTACATAATTTCAAAATCTTATATAAAGGAAATTGGCTTACATGTAAGCTACATTTATAGTCAAAATATAACTTACATAAACAAAAAAACAGTAAGGCTTGGAAATTTCCATAATTTCTAGTTAAAATAGCCATCATAAAGATGGAAATGTGAAATGTGAAAAGCCCTATCAGCCATGGGTCTCTCCAGTCAATCTGAAATATTGACATCATTGAGCTCAATTATTCAAGAAAATAGTCCTAGTTTTTGTTGTAAATATGGTATATTGTTAAAGATATAAGTAAACAAGCAGGAGCTAATTGCTAAGGGTATATTTTATTATACAGATAAAATTGTAACCTTATTGGCGAACATATTGCTCTAACATATGATTAACCTATTTAAATTGCTTACATAAATTTATAAATTATTTACAAAAGTTGAAATCAGAATTATACGCTTACTACATAATGAATACATTTTTTGTAACCTTTTACTTTCTAAATATTGAATGGTGATTGATGAGTTTTCAATAAATAATTAAATAATATAATTAAAAATAAAAAACAGTAATAAGACAACCCTATCTAAGGGGTGTATACACGTGTTAGGAAAAAACTTGATAAAAAACAAGCAAAACGTCAGCCAAAAATAATAACCGGTTTTTATAGGAAAATAAAATTAAAAAGTTAAAAACCTTGAAGGGAATTTTTGCGGTAACGAAATTCTAATACTCACGCTCCATAAAAATGACAAAAAATCGTTTATTTCGTTAACTTCTACAAAATTATGTTCAAGCATGTTATAAATTTTATATCTTGATAAAAATTATTGCGAGTATGAACACTACAACATTTCGTTTTGACAGATTTGATATTTTTCTTGTCTTTTTTAGCAAATCTGTAAACTAATGAATCTGTGGATAAAACAGATATGTATTCATAATAATGTACAGAGTAATCTAGCGGTGAATGGATCTGATGCCGCAACTCAGTTAATATTTCCGTCGATAGATGGCACGTTTCTCTGAGTTTTTAACCGGATAATTATATAAAGTATATGACATGATCTGTGAGCAGAAAATATGGAGCTACTTGTATAATGGTAGTATTATGTCGGTACAATAATTTCTACTGACTGAGACTCTGAGACATAAAATAAAAGATATTTTCAAATGAAATCTTTGATTCTTGAGATGCAAGTATTCTAATTATTTATAAAATTCATTGTTTAAAATTTAATTTCTAATTGTTTATGAATAAAATTACTAAATGAAAAGTAAAAAGAGAACATGAGCTCTTTCGTCTAATTTCTTGTTTCATTTAATTTTTGATTTACTTGGTCTTGGTAAAACGAACCAAAAACACCGCTAGAAAACAAGTACCTATGGAAAGATCTCGAAAAATATTTTTTCTTTGCAAAACTACTTGAAAAAGTTAAAAGCTGATTTAAATTTGCCATTTTTGAAATATTTTACTTCTATGTACAGTGGCATACGTTTGCAGGGTCACAGGAGGCACATTTCTTTAAATGGCAATAACCCTAATTTTTTGTTCGACACAATGAAAGAGAAAATTTTTTTGTATATTGTTGTAGACATTGTATTAAATTAGATAATGTTTCGAGAAAAATGCAAGTAAAATTTTAAATTGATTTATTTAATATGTTGTCTAGAAGATATTGAAATAAATTTTATTTAATGTCAGTTATGTCAAATTATCGTTCAACAAAATTGATATCTAATTATTTTCTGTTATCTGAAGTCAAAAAATCTTGATAATAACGTATTTTGGAAAAAAATCGCATTCAAATTCTTATGATGTATGGCTATAGAGATAGGCCTAAGAGTTACAGTAGAAGTCTGCGCTCTCCTTAATGAGGCTCATCAAGTTCATCTGTCTATACCACGATCTATTATTAGTAAAATTATAGGTAAATAAACATGGGCATGTACATGATTTACCAAGAGCTGGTCGCCAAGTAATAAATGCAGATACACAACTTGATATTTTAATAAAAGTTGGTGAATATCCACATTCTAGTCCCCATCAGATTTGATTAGATATAAATTTGAGTTATGCTATAGTGCTCAATGTTTTATATAAACATAAATTTCACCCTTAAAGTTACATTGATTCCAGAAATATCAGAAGATGATTGTGATCGTTGAGTACAATTCTGCGCGGAAATGCAATTACATTGTAACTGCATTTCGATGACATTATGTATTGAAATGACAATATGTTTGCGAAAAATATAAATTTTTCGGATGAAGCCACATTTTTCCTTAATGGATCTGTAAGTAGATAGAACTGTGAACATTAGGGTTTGCAGAATTCACGATGGATGCAGGCGTCATATACTCAATCTCCAAGAAAAGCGAACGTTTGGGGAGGTAGAGTCAGAACTAGAATTTTTGGCCTGTATTTTAGATGACAACTTGAATCAAAAAATTTTAAGTCACGGGTTGTGTTATTGATAAGGCAACAGCAATACGTTCTTGTCATTGTCGGTCAGATGAAAATATTGTTGCAGTGAGGGAGAATCCGAACACATCAATTCGACGTCGTGCAAAACAATTGAATTTGTCAAGAGCAACTACGCATCGGATTTTAAAGAAAGATCTGCATCTGTCAGCATATACAACTGAGTTGACAACAATTAAAAGTCATAGACTATTTACAACGTTGTACATCGTTAATTGGATGTTAGAAAAGAAAGAAGTGATGCTGATTTTTGTAGCAAAATTTTGTTCAGCGACGAAGCACATTTTCATCTTGAGGGATATGTAGCAAACAATATTATCGAATTTGGGGTACTAAAAATCCACATGCTGTTCACGAAAGAGCAATGCATCCACGGACGTGCACGGTTTGGTGCGAATTTGGAGTGGTGGCATCACAGTAGGTATCACAGTAAATGGGGAACGCTATTGTGACATGTTAAACAATTTATTTTTCCACTAAATTAATGATTTGGATTTGGACATGTCAATTCAGCATGACGGTGCAACGTGTCATACAGCACGTGCAACCATAACTCTGTGGCATACCACATTTCCTGATCATGTTTCCTCGCGGAATGCTGACATCAATTGGCCTGCACGATCGTACGATTTAACACTACTGGACTTTTTTCTTTGGGGTTATGTCAAGGATAAAGCGTACACTACCCAGTTAGCAACAATTAATGACCTTAAAGCAAACATTCAACGTATCATTCGGAAAATAGAGCTAGTTTTATGTGTCCGTGTTATGAACAATTTTGGAAATAGGCTTTCTCAAACAGTTAATGGGTAACAGTTTGAACACATTATTAGTTAATGTATCTATTTTGTTTATAAATAAATCAATTTTGGGAATTAAAACTTTACTTGTATTTTCCTCGAAACTTTCTTTATATAATTTAATAAAACTTTTTAAAATAATACTCAAAAAAATGTGTTTTTTCACTATATAAAATTCGTCCCCTTTGACCCTGTAAACGTGCGGCGTCACTGTAGATAAAACTAAAGTATTAAAAAAATGACAAGTATAAAATACCATTTGACTCCTTCGAGCGTTTTTGTAAGAAAAACATATTTTGTGAGTTTTTAAATATTCCAAACTTCTTTTCCACAGTGCATATTAGACAATCCAATATGCTGATATATCACTGAATGTTATTAATGCTCTTTTCATCAAATATATAATTTTACTAGTCATAATTAAATTTAATTTTTTCTACGTATTCAAACACAATTTAAATATTGTACAGTTTTTTAGTACACAGTGCTTTTACGATTATTCTATTATTTTCAAACTGTTTAGTAGAAGGCACATTCCTATTGATGTATATAAATTTTTCATTTTCAAAAGACTTTTTGTTTTAAAAAATTTTAAGAAGAATCCATGTATAAGTATATTTTTTGCTTTATATCACGCTACTTTAAAGTAGAAAATTTAGCTGAGATATATTCAAACTTACACAATTCAAATATTAAATATATACATGCATTCTGAATTTGTTTAATTCGCTGATTCGTTTCAAATTTACTTTAAAATGTCTCATAAATAATATTTGCATAATTCAGTAGCGGGAGGATAAGAGATCCACAGACTATCTGTAGTAGAAGGGACATTCCTATTGCTGTATATACATTTTTTATTTTCAAGAGATTTTTATGTTTTGAAAAATTTAAAGAATAATTAAAAAAAAAAAAGTAGTTTGGACACACAGAAATTAGACATCCTTCCCCAGAAAGCCTACAAACAGGCTTTGTGTAGGGGAAGGTTACACATATAAACGCAGACAAGCATCCAGCCCTGAGGGAAGTGCCAAGTTCCCTCTGGTGAGAATCGAACTCACGCAGACAATGTGCCCAGTATTTGGCCCAGTTGTCACCCTGTTACCAAATACCAAGTCAGCACCACCGCGGCACCATGAGAATAAGACCATGCGTCACCCATTCAAGTCGCAACCGTGCAATCCGTTGCTTGACTTCGAACAGCGCAGGTCCGACAATGAACGGAGTACGCTGCCTCATTCTCTCATGTATAAGTTTAAGTTTTTTCCTACCTCAGTTTTCTGTACTCGAATACCATTAATATGTATATAAACTAGATCTTTAACTTTACTACAAGCTGTGGGCCGACTAAAAAGCATTATCTGAGATTTACATTGTGAATTGTGAACAAAAACTATTATGAGATTTGTACAAGAGACCTTAATCTTTATAGATCCTTGCACAAGTGGTAGCAACCTCATTTCAAATAGTAAATCTGCATATCGTCAAGATAAAACTGTGATGTACAATATGGTAATGAATGTCTTTCGGCGTATAAAGTAAATAATAATGGGTTCAAAATAAACCCTTGAGGCGTACCAGATACTATTTGACGACAATCAGATAATTCATCTTTTAGCTAAACTCTCTGCAGTCTACTATTTAAATCATTTTGTAATAAAGATACTGAATTTCGATTAAACCAATATAATGGTAACACACTACCAAATGGAATCATCGATGGCTAATTCTATCAAATGCTTTAGATTAATCCAACAATACAAATAACTTTATATTATTACTATTAACTGACGCCAGGATATCATCAGTAACCTTTAATAGTGCGCTGTTATGCAGCTGTAGTTTGATCTGAACCCTGATAGACTTTCCGGTAAAAAGCCCCATGAAGATGTATATCCTTTTAGGTGATTAGTTAATTTTTCAATTAATTTGAATAAAACGGGTAACATACTTATTGGCATGAGGATTTGATATCGATAGGATTACTGACTGTTGGCAACGGTATAATATGAGAAATTTTCCAATTTTGGGATAGGATATTATTGTATTCTAAACAAAAATTAATTGTATATGTTAAAATCAGTACTATTAGAGGACAGCAGTAGAGAAGCATACTTATATTAATATTGTCTGCACTAATGGCTTTGAATCTTATAGATAATATATTTTCATATACATTGTTATTAAAGGGTGGTGCAACCAAAACGCACGATGTTAATTGTAAATAAAACAAAAAGTTTTCAGAGAATTATCTTAATATTTTTTATTATGATAGAAGGATCTATGACAATTATGTGTGAAACAAAATATCGGCCAAATGCTCGCCACGGCTTCGGTGGTATACCTCTATCCGATGGTCCATATTTTCAATGACTCTGAGACATAGTTGAGGTTCAATGTCGTTAATGTGCCGAATTATCTCATCCTTTAGCTCTTCAATTGTTCTTGGCTTATTGACGTACACTTTTTCTTTTAAATATCCCCAAAGAAAGAAGTCCAACGGTGTCAAATCACATGATCGTGGCGGTCAATTAACATCGCCACGACGTGAGATAACACGGTCATTGAATTTCTCGTGCAAAAGTGCCATTTTTCCTTGGCTGTGTGGCAAGTGTGCCTCGTCGCTGAAGATGATTTTCTTTGTAAAGTCACCATTCACTGTCTGTTCAACCAACCATTCGGCGTATTGACGACGCTTGAAATGGTCAGGAGGCTTCAGCTCTTGAGTCAATTGAACCTTGTAAGCGAGTAAATTCAAATCTTTATTCAAAATTCGCATCAGTGATGTTCCTGAGATGTTCAATTGTTGGGCACGAGACGACGAGTCGAGATTGACGGCTCTTCTGCTACACTATCGCGAACAACAGCAATGTTTTCCGCAGAACGAACTGGGCGATCATGCACAGGTGTTTTCACATTTCCTACAGACCCGGTTTGCTGAAATTTGCGCACAATTCTCCCGATTGTGCACACATTTGGTCGATTATGCTGATCAAAAAAGTCACGAAATGCATTTTGATTTGAACGCCCATTTTCGTAAAAGGCTTCAACAATCTTAACGCGCTGCTCAATTGTGTACCTCTCCATGGTTGAATTTGTCAAACACTGAAACAAAGAAATGTCAAATTAAGTTGGGCAAAAAACTGGACGTTAAGGTGTAAACTCACAATTAACATCACATTATGGTTGGACCACCCTTTAGTTATAGAAAATCTAAACTGACTTATACCGGGTTTGATGGTATACTGTAGGAATTATAACAATTCCTTGCTTGGTTCATTAAATGCTTGACTTGAATAAAAGAAATGCGTGTTTACAATTTCAGCATCAACTAGCCCCTCATGTATATCATACATTTTAGATTTGTTGTGTATATTAAATTCACTGAATATTTTATATGTAGACCTACTGTTGTTTTAAAATTGAAAATGAAAATTAGACCTTTTTCATTATTGATAATTGTTTTCAAATAATTTCTAACACCTCTATAGTATTTCCAATGTGCAGGATTGCGAGTTTGTTTTTGATCTGTGGTATATCTCTTAGTCGATTTAGTAACTGTATATTTTCTTTAAACCAGAAACCATTATGAATGGTTGACCTAATTATTAGCCTTGTCGAAGCTAATAATACTAAAAATGCAATAATATTTAATGAAAGAAAGATAGTAGAAAAGGTTACATTCCTTTCTTAAGTGTACCCTCATACAATTAAATATTTCATTTCATAACGTGTCCTCTGTTGAACAATATACAACATTATTTGTTTGAAACAAATAATCTTCTCGACTTTTGGCTTCCAAATGCAATGCATTGTTTTCAAGTTACAAATAAATCAAATTCCATTACGTATTACATACTGAACTATCCACTTGTCTGGGAAATATCGACACAAATATATTTTATCAAATTGTAAATGTCTCATTATATAACTAATACTCTTGAATTATTATCTTCGTAGTTGTTACTTTAATCATTTCGTTAGTAGTTGCTTAAATCTTTATCACACTCCAGTACTATATTTATTTTACACAACAGGTCTTTCAGCAGTTATAATATAATATTATTTTATTTGTAATTCTATATTTCTATACATAAATATGTGAATAATACAAAGTACAAAGTGCTCATATTAATAATTGTTTACTTCATAGTGTGGTTATCCACTGAGCATACTAGACTTATGCTTTTAATTTTTTTGTTACTGTAACAATGAAAACTAATGCACTTACTTGTACATGTATTCTTCAGAGATGCGCTATTCATGTAAGGAATGATTAGATTACTTCAATTGTTTCGTTTTCGACAATGGACCTAATATTATAAACTTTGTATCTAAACTGTGGTTTCAAAATAAATATTCTGACTCAGTAAAAAATAATTTAAAATAGCTCCCTATTTCTCGCCTACATCAATACGATATAGGGTGGACACCACATAAAGATTGAACTTATTTCTGGCTTTATTTTAAATGATTATTAGAGAAACGTTCGCCCATGTGAATTTTTAATCTAAAGGATAGGGGAAGGTCGGGCAAGAGGAACCACTTTAATTTGAATGTATCTGTATTCTAGAGTATTTAAAATATATATTGTATATATATTGTATTTAGTTAAAAAATAAAAAGAAACTGTTCTGGATAAATTTTTTATTAACTTTATACACATTTTAAAAATGACTGCTTTGGATCTTCTTGCCCATAGTATACGAGTAAAAGGAATCAGTAGGTTGGGCAAAAAGAGCCAATAAACAGAAAAGAGTGGAAATAGCAGTAAAAAGTAAAATGAAGAAAAACATTTTATAAACATTTTCTTGAATAATATCACAGCTTGACAATTATCGTAAATATATATTCCTTCATTATTATGATCGCTGCATAACTGATGAGACCAATTTTGGCAAATGTTGCATTGTATCCACTTCCCCTTCGGTGCTGAATTTCTATAGAGATCACCGTACACGAGACATGGAATTGACTATTCTGGTAGTACATTTTCGGCTGTTTTTTTTAAAGATATTTGACAATGAGTATCCGTATCCTTGTTGAAATTCCGCTTTGCTTTATTAATCCTTATTCACATTTTATTTTCCCTTCTCTGGAGGCTTTTTTACCTTTAGGCGAATTTCATTTTTTACTGGAGTTGATGTCAATATTTTTAATCGCTGGGTCTTTCTTTTTTAGCAGTGAAAAGAGCTTTCGGTAGTGGCCTCATATCCAGAAAACTAATATTTGGGCTGTCGCTAGTGTCAACTCGACTTGAGGGACCTGCTTCACGAATTTCCTTAAATGACTCTAAATATCGTTGAATTTCTGCCAGTGGGACATCTTCGTCTGAGTTTTCAATGTCTGAACTTACTTTTAAGAACGCCACATTTTCGACTTTGTTCTGTATTTCCCATTTTTCAATATCTTTTTCGCTAGGGTCTTCAGTCATATCCTTTACATTGCGAACAGGTCCATGTTCTTCATCCTACTTATTTTCATTGGAAACAGGTTTTTCGGTAACGGCAGCAGGTAAAATCTAAATCCGTAGAGTCGTCTATATCACCATCTGTGATACCGGTTTTCTTAAAACCGTTTATTGCGTTTTGGGGAGTTGCTGGAGTTGGAAAATTTATTCTTTGAGATGGATGACTCTTTTGCCACTTATCGACTTCTCGTTCGAAATATATGCTGAAAGGGGAATATACACTCACATCTAATGGCTGAAGCTTATGAGTTGATTGGGAGGGGGGGGGGGGTACTGAGAGAATCATAACGTTATTGGATGATGCATAATCTAGAACTTCCATGGACCTATGTGAGGCATGATTATAGAGAATAAGCGGGTACTTATGTTATTCGGTTGGCCTTGCGCACCTCACAAAGTTTCTGCTGTTACCCACCCATTATCAGATACAAGATCTTGACAGCCTGGAGGAGTGCCGTCCAAATATCTCGGATTTTGTTTTTTCCTAGGAGAAATCAAACAAGGAGGCATAAATTTTTGCTTTTTAGAAAGAATTTGAAACCTACTGTCTATCAAATCAATATTATCCCTTCAAAATTGTACCCATTAGATATTATACACTTATGCCAGCGCTTCTTCCAATCCCCGAATCAGTTCTGGAATCCAATCTTTGGGACAGCGTTTAGCTCTCTCAGCGATGCACTTTTAATTTCATCTATGCTGACAAAAGGATGGTCCTCTAAGATTCCATTTATTTTTGGGAACAGAGAAAAGTCACGTGGAGTCATATCTCGCTGGCTTAATACGGAGGCTGGGGCATCATTACAGTGTTATTTTTGGCCAAAAATTCACGAACAAGCATGCATCATGGTGCAAAAGCCACGAATTATTTCGCCACAAATCCGAGCGTTTTTTTTCGAATTGCTTACGCAATGGGCGTTGTACTTGTGCGTAGTACTCCTTATTGATCGTTTAACTCATAGTACACTATGATGGTAAAATCTAAGAACACAGTGAGCATAACCTTTACATTCGACTGCACTTGTCGAGCTTTTTTCGGTCTTGGCGATCTAGAACGCCTCCACTGGGATGATTGAGCCTTAGTTTCGACGTCATATCCGTAAACCCATGTTTCATCACTTGTTATGACACGTTTCAGTAGTTCTGCATCATTGTTGACTTCACTTAATGACTCCTGAGTAACTGTTTTTCTAACGGCAACCATTCGCCGCTGTTTCTGTCCGAAATTCAACAAGTTTGGAACAAATTCTTCCGCCACAGGTTTCAGGTTTCATACTCAAAACACTCAAAAAAAAAATTTATGGCATGAGCCAATTGATATGCTAACATTATCAGCGGCTTCTCTGATTGTGATTCGGCGATAGTTCATAATCATTCCTTTCACTTTTTCCACGTTGTCATTGGTTGTTGATATGTTGGGATATCCAGGGCGCTCGTGATCTTCAACGTCTTCCCGGCCTTCTTGGAAACGCTTATACCACTCGTAAACCCTTATTTTACTTATGGCAGACTCACTAAAAACAATATTTCATATTTCTAAAGCATTGCTGCATTTTACTTCATTCTAATAGAAAAAATGTAATGCAAATTCTCTAATCCATTTTTCAAACAAATAAAAAATCGTCGATCATACCAAAATACATGTAACCTTTTTGACAACTGACAACAGACTAAACATCCGATATGGCTAACAATATACACATACTTCTACCTGTATCGTACTAATCGAATCGTACTAATACAACCCGGTAAACTACAAAATTCCCGTTACTTTTTGAACACACTTCGTATATATATATATATATATTTCATACGTACATCTGGACTCAAGTGAAAAGTCTTATCGAAGTATTTCTCTAAACATTAATTTGACTATTTTTCCACCTCGACTTAAACTTCAATAATAATTCTCCACAGACAAAAATGTGATTCGAAACAAATAAATAATAAATCATGTAATGGATTAATACATAATCATACATTAACCTAGTCATAGACCGGTATTTATAACTTCAAATAATGGATTTAAAATCGAATTGTCTCAAAACAATGTGGATCACAGGTCAGAAATGTTTCCATGAGAATTAAAATAAGATATATTTGACTCATTTATTTCTTATCAATTGGAAGATAAGAACCAATATTTATTTCAATCGTTAGCAAAATAAAGCAAACAGGATCATATGTGTGACAGAGGCGGCACATATTTTAAATAACGTAAACACAGTGAGGATTGAGAAAAATGATATAATAACGTTATGATTCAAAACTGAATAATACTTAACATCCTGCAATTCATTTCGTAGTACCATAATTAACAAATTGCTAGTAACAAATTTTATTTGATGTTTAATTAATCTACTGAATAATTAGAAAACTTCACTCCACAGTGATTGCTTTAGAGTATTTTACCTAATTACATAGAAATTACTTATACATTATAAGTTAAAATTACTAAAAATTTAAAAATTTTTATTTTCGACCTTTAACATATAAGTTCTATTTTGAAACTTCTAAATTAAAACTGGAAAACTACTTACCAGATTAAGACTCTAGTCATTTTATATATGTATGTATTGCAGTGTAAAATGGGGTATAAACCATCATTAACGACAACTTCCTTTTCATCATTTAAGAATATAAATATATCTTTTATACATTTCTTTAACACAAACTAATTTACAGCTTATATTATTATTTATTTCGAACTGTGTTCTCTATTTCGAAAGATTTTTTTTATATAAATAAAAATATACGTAAATGTGAATAACAGCTTGCTATACATTTATGAATTCTGTATTATGAAACGTGTTACACAACATTCCATCATTAAGTAATTTGGAATACTTTTCGTTATTAACCACTTTTGGGTTAAATTTGTTAGTGCAACTCATAGACCGTAATTTCTTTTAAGTTGTTTACTTTATCGTGAAATTACTATATTCATGTCAAGTAATAAAACTATCATTATATAACAATATTTGGGAAAAAACAGAAAACCTATACCGATATGTCAATAATGATTTTTAAAGTACACAAGCGGTGGAGAAGTCGCCAGGGATTTAATTTATTTCTGGAATAACATTTTTAGATAATTATGTTATGTTATGTTATGTTATGTTATACTATGAAAGATAATTTAAAAATAAAAAGGAAAGTAATGGGGGAGGACATGTGTTATGTTAAGTATATAAAAAAAATTATAGAAATAACATGATTATTTGATATATCTACATATATACATAGATACATATATGCATACAAGATACATATGTACATAGATATATATATATATATATATATATATATATATATATATATATATATATATATATATATATATATATATATATATATATATATATATATATATATATATATAGATACCAATGAAATGAAAAGATGGTAAGATTGATTAAAATTTTTGTTTTACATACTTAATTTTAAAGAATGGGACACCATTCCTAATGTTCCTATTTTCAAAATGTAATACATAATTCAACATTACATAATGTTTCATTAAAAATAAAAAGAAAAAAATATCTCTTGTAGATAACTATAAGGAAACTGTTATAAAATATCGCAACGGTTCGAAGTGTGATATGTAACACAATGTACAAGACACATTTAAAACTATTTGATAACAGCAAAAGCAAATAAATCATGTTAAACCAGTTAATGAAATAAAATATCAAAATGTTTAAATAACAATAATAATTATAAAAATGTTAACCTGATTTCCCCATCATTTTCATTAATCTCGATAGTGACAAGGTTACAAATTATTTTCACATCTACTAATGATTTCTTCTGTTGAATAACGTATACCCGTTTAAAACTTAGATACAATAAAACATTTATTATGCAATAATTTTGATATGTCAATTTTGGTTAGTTGAAAATCGAAGTATTAATAATTTTAGCTACTGAAAAAAACTACACGAATAAAATTATTGTTGACACTAAAACAGTTTCAATAATTTCCTCATTTAATGATATAGTGTATACCTTATTGCACTTATATCAAAATATATGAGATGGATTCAAACCTCAACTTGTACAACAAGTACTAACATCTACTTATATTCAACGAATATAAATCCGTTCTCATTGTTCCTTGCTTAGGTATTTACTTCTAAGGTGATTGATAAAAGTATATAGTGACTGGAATTGTAGAATACATACATATCTAGGATATGTTGTAAGGCTAGCAATGTACATACATGTATGGAAGATGTAGAGATGTATGAAATATCTATCAATACTAATAAGTGTATCTTCCATAACACATCTTTACAATAAATAGTTTTAAAACCTTAAAAAGGACTTTTTCGCACGTAGAATATCTGTATCTCGAAATTGAGTGGCCGAGAAAAATAAAGCAACAAGTGCAGAATATGTGTTTAAGCGGCAGTTTTAATTATTTTAATTTTTCTCAAATAGTCCACTATCCTGTATCTCATGACCCATGGACAGGGTGGGGTGTGTCCTATCCACCTCAAAATCAATAGGTGTTGCCTGGGAGATGTCCCCGATCAGAATCAGTCAAAACCCAATCGATCCGACACGGTTTAGTTGAGTTATCGTGCTAACAAAAAAAATCTCAAATAGTCCACCATCGTGCTTTCTCATGACCCATGACCAGGGCGAGGTGTATCCTATCCACCTCAAAATCAATAGGTGTCGTCTGGGAAACGTCCCCGATCAGAATCAGTCAAAACCCGATCGATCCGACACGATTTAGTTGAGTTATCGTGTTAACAAAAAAAAATTTCACACATACACACACACACACACACACGCACACGCACACGCACACACACACACACGCACACGCACACGCACACGCACACGCACACGCACACGCATACGCACACGCACACGCACACGCACACATACACACACACACACATAAAATGGTTTAAATCCTCTTTTTTTTTGGTTTTTAGGTCGCAAAACGAAAAATAAACCCAAGAGAAAAATTTTTTTTACACGATTACATTACTTTTCCGCGTATAGTGGAGTGCGGAAAAGTAATATACGTATTTATAGGAATACTTTTCCTTATCCTTGTAGAATAGAATAAGTAAAACAGACAGAGATACACTGAGTACGTTATTACTCTAATGCCATATGTAATTTGCTTAATAGTAACGTTTCAGTTTTTAATAGTATGGGGTATAGTATTTATGGACAATCTTGAAGTACAAATACAACCATCTATTTATCATTTTAAACAATACGTCAAAAAATATAATTAGGTATAACAAAAAAAAATGATTATGTGTATACAAAGACATAATAAAACAACACATTTTGCTGATTGCAAACTTAAACATAATATTAGACTTGTCATTTATTTCATAAGTGGGAAACAGAAAATATCAATGAATGTTTATATGCTTTTCAAATTGAGTATATCGATTGTATACTGAATGTAAAATGTGTATATCAACGGTACTATTTTCTGTTTTAAGCTTATTACGCCGCTGGCGCCAGTGGCGCCGGGGAACAAAATAACATTTTTTTATGCTTAGACAAATTTAATATCGGTTTATGAGTACTCGAGGACTCTAATTTTACGTTATATCTTCATTTTGGCTAAATTGACTACGTTTGTTAAAATAATAGAGACTCCTGAAATTGTCTATTCTCAGCATCAGTGGTTTGTTTGTGATAAAAATGGTAACCATACCTCTTGGACAGCAAAGTGGATATAGCAAATATCTTCGTCATCTCTATCTATGAGATAGTCGTACAAAAGAAAAGCATTGGCAGCAAGCTGTTTCGCCTTTGAGAGATGCTATTACAGTTGGAAAAATCAACATTGTTCACGAGCCATTAATAAAGAGAGAAAAAATAATACTGCCACCTCTTTACATCAAACAGCGTTGAATGAAATAGTTTGTAAAAACATTGGACAAGTCAGGTAATTGTTTTAAATAAATTTGACAAGTTGCCAAGTGCATTTCCAGCACTGTGTATGGAAAAATTAAAAGCAGGGATTTTTAATGGTCCACAAATTCAAAAACTGGTAAAAGATCCAAATTAAAAATTTCTTGGGCAAACAAGGCACATAACTACCAAAAACTCGTACATAAGATTCTAAAATGTTTTAAAAAATTGGGAGCCGACATGAATATTAAATAACATTTTTTGCATAGTTACAAGTTGCATTTTAATTTAAGAGATTGAGAGTTAGTGAGGAACAAAATAAACGTTTTCACTAGGATATCCGAATAATAAAAGAAGGATCAAGGAAGGTGTGATAGTCACATGATAACCGATCACTACTGCAGAGCGACTGCTCACAGCAAATATATGAAAAAAAATCGTAAACAAATTTTTCTAATAAATTTCAATCTTTTTTTTTGATTTTTAGATTTTTAATAATTCTTTATTTTCTTGTTATATTTCTCATATAAAAAATTCAAAATAAGAGAAGTTGCTTATTTTATTTTGTTTATATTACATTGCATTAATATTTATCATGTATGTTTATTTCAGAAACTAGAGCCAATTAAGAAAAAGTAATGCCATTTTTAGCACCAGGGGGGGGGGGGGTAATGTAACTAAAAGCGACTCTTAAATTCTTGATAACAAATAGACTTTTCCCCAGTATTATTTATTGTATAATCAGTCATGTCAGTTTAAATTAAAGGTAAATGGAGAAGATTTTAACCGTGTTTTAAGTAGAAAATGTAGTAATTATACAATAAGTACAGAGTCTTTACGTTCATTAAGTTAAGGTTTGGGTGAATAGTATGTACGACAACTGATGTTAATTGTTATTGCTGTTTATTGATCATGGGTTGCAAAAATTATTGAGATATATCAGAAAGAAATTATAGATTATCATCGGTTGGGTTTTGAAATTTAACAGACTTTTGACAGAAATAAATGTCGTTGAAAGTTGTGTTGCTAAAAATTAATGATTGCCTCAAAAAATATTACAAGTGAATTCGACAGGAAGGAAGTAACATCTAGGTGAGTAGCATAAAATAATCCACCGGCCCGACCATCATGGCTGAAGCGGAGCAACAACAAGTGCCAGCACAACCTAAAGCAATCCCGAAACTGAAGGAGAAGGAAGTAATTGCAAGTAAGGTGACTGGGACAGTTAAATGATTCAACGTTAAAAGTGGTTATGGCTTCATTAACCGAAATGATACACTCTCTGTGTATTATTTCGAGAGAGGTTCACAGAGAGCATCTCAGATTTGGAGGACCAACTCAAGGTAATCAAAATTTAATTTTACAGAGTAAATTTATAAATTAACTGTTCATAGTAATTCCATTTACTTATTCCTATGACACTCCTAATTGTCATAATCCTAATGATCATAGTATAAGAATTCTTTTAGAATTTTCTTGTGACTATTGATTTCCAATATTACTGTTGTTGATATGCAAATACAATATTTCAGTTACTATTCATTTACATGTAACTATATTATATTATAATATAGTTAAATGGCAAACGTCATCCTTTCATCAAAACTTAAATATGTCAGGCCTTAAAAGGAGAATATAGTTTATCAAGAAATGATGATAATTAAAAGCAAGTGTACTTTTATCTCGAAATGATACAATGAGAGCTCTGATCTGAGACGCTTTATCATCCTTTTTCCATGGGTCTGGAGCCTCACCATAGACATGCCTTCTTTATTATCAGCAATTAGTTCACCTGTACCTACAGCCTTATATAATATTCTTTGGAGTTTTGTAAATTTGGCAGTTTCTTTGGCAATAATTTCACAGCACTTTTATTCTCGGTACATTTTTCTTTCGAAAGCTGATCATCGGATACCTTGCCCAAGATCATCTTAGGAGACGAGGAAACACCTAACACGTTATTTTTATTTTCTTCATAGTAGCTCCTGAAATCGTCTATCAGGAGAAGTAACATCGCCCGAACTGTTAGCAGAAAAATTACTAGGGGTTCGTGAAATACGTTCGTGAAAAATAGTCGAAGGTTTAGAACAGAAAAGATCGAAATTCGTATCTGGACAGCTTCTAACACCTTGCACTCTTAAAATGGGTTCGCTGAATATTTCATCTAAAAATAAATTAAACATTATATTATTATTACATATGGTTTTGAAAATAATTAAAACAGTACCTTAATACAATATTCGAATCTTGGAACATACCCATACTCATACTGAACAATATGAAACAATATGTAAGGGTGGATATCCAGTTAATATTACAGAGACATTTTAAGAAAAATTTTTTTCGTAAATACTTTCACACAAATAGATCCATTGTACATGGGAAAATATGCTAATAATGTGAGATACAAGTTGATCAAAGATTTATGTGAGGCGTTAGGATCAATCAACATTGCGTTATTCACATTTAAATTATTAAAAAACTAAAATTTACAGATAGTGATAAAATAGACTTATACGCTGTTTAATAACCCCAGCCTTGTGATCAGACTTAATAAACATCTTTCGTTATTTTATAAAAAAAAAAAAAAACTATTCACAGTCATATATCACGGTTATCTGCGTTTAACTTATCTACTAGTCTATAGGTGACAAGTATCATCGACCTATGTTCCCGCTCCTTTGCACTTAGTCTACGACTATGATTTGTCATCTATATCAACTGTCCATACGTGATATCTGTAGATAGTTTAAAATTATGTTTAAATTATGAACTTTGTATCGAAACAAATAATAAGGATAAGATAAATTCCTACTAAAATGAAGCTTCTTACAATGCCGGAGCATTTCGTGTTTGCATTCTGTGCAGTTAACTAAACCACCTGTAAGCTGTAAGAGTTATAGTGCAGACTCTAGTGACTATAGAGTCAGTTACATATAAAGTAAGTAAAACAATTGTGAGTACTCTTTCCAATGTCGTTTAAATAATTATGTTATTGACAAGAGAACGCATAAAATGTGTTATATAAATAAAATAGTATAAATGAATGCACCTGATATGGTTAAAGCTGATGAAACTTAATTCATTATCACTAATGGTTTTAATAACTAATCTTTCAATAACATCAACTTAGTTGGCGAAATGAGTGTATTATATTCTTTGGGCGTTTTGAGGGAAAATGAATTTCTATTTTTTACATACTGTTTTTGGAATATACGGGAATTTGAAATAACAAATTCCTAATAACATTATTTTTTATATATAAAAAATTAGAATTATATCAACGAGATATAAAAATTGTAGATACAATTAAATGAACTGAGTGAACTTAACCTTTTTGATTGTATATACAAGGTGGTTAAATGTCAGTGTTATTGTTGATCAGTTTAATAATTATAGAAGATATGGAAAAATATACCCCAGAATCTGGGCCTTTGTTATAAACACAAAACCTCAACTTTGAAAACCGACGTAACTTACAGTCTCTTGTTTTTGACTAATAAACGAAAAAGTTTAATTTTTAATTTTTATACATGTCGATAATTCCGTAGGTTGTTGAACTGTAGGCAAATTATTTAAGTAATATTGAGGCATTCAGGAAAAAACAATAGTTACGAAATAAGAAGAAATTAAACCTCTGTGTACCAAAACAGTAGTGAACAGTATCTTGTGTTTAAACGCCTCATTAAAATGACATTTAACATATTACATATACAAAATTATCTCTTAGTTCATTCATATATAGTTATTAATTTTATTATAACAATTTATTTATGGACCACAAAAAGAAAAGAAAGAAACAGGATCAAGGTAGTTTCAATTAGTTGGAGAAATACATTTCATCTTCCAGTTAATGAAAAATATAATAAATACCTTAATTAAGTTTTATAATTGAATATCTAATAATGTCAAACAGACAACACTATTGTTTCAATTACAATTCTTATTTTCTACCCATTACAGGTAGAAGTTCTGGTGCGCCACTATTTAAAAGATCTTCTTTATTGAAATCCAAAATAATTAAATAGGGTAAAATAAAATGAAACATACACCTATTATTGTTCTAATAAATATTTCTGTAATTAATTTTGATATTAACTACAACAGTAGCTCTATCTTTTCAAAAAATAAAACCCGCCACAGATAGGATTCGATATTTGTCCCGGATCGGAACCGAACGACACACAGCTGTTTCGAACTTATTAGTTCTCATCAGTGCCGTACACGGTACGCCAATTCAGGACAAATGCCGATTGAACTCTATGGCGTATACATCTTTATCGATACGATCTCTGTCAGTAAGATTTCCGAGTCAGATTTCCGACTTATATGTTACTAACAGTAGCTCTAGTTATATATGTATGTACCTTTCAAGAAATTCACCCTTTAACTTCTGTTATAAAACTCATTATTTATCAGCAGTTAACCTCTAGCTCTAGCATATAGGTACATGTATATGTAGTTCATATGTAGATCACTGTACGTTTCTGTATTACATTTCTGGATATTTATACAACTGTTATAGGTATGAATCTAGAAGAATCATCCTATTTTTATAAGAAGTTAATATTGCATTGAAGTTTATCAAGGTCACCTTTTCAAGGTTCAGTGAGCCTGCTTATCAGTAGGCAGTACCAATAAACAAATGCTCAAATCAAAATTGCTGATGTATCAAAGATCTGTATTCATATAATGATTAATGAGGTAAAATGTTAGTTTGACTACTATAACAATCATATAAGGGAAATACTTTAATAAAATTACGCAAATTATGAGATAATTAAAATAATTGCAAATAAATAAATTTTTCTTGGGTTCCTTATCAGAAATTTAATTTTTAAACATTTATTTGCATTATTATAGTAATACAGAGATAATGAAATGACGTCTTGTTTTCTAAAATGTATCTATTGAGTGTGAACAATAAATTTTAAAAAATATATCCTTCTATTTATTTTTTTTATACTTTTACTTATACAAACTTCACACTAAATGAAGTAGACACCATTATAGCTAATATTTATGTAAAAATTTATAACAATAATAATTTAAATAAAGTGAAATCGATTTTGAAATATTTTTTCTATAGTTAAAGTATTACTTTTAATCATCTCCTGATGATGTCAAGCTCATTACGTAACGTATCGGTGATTGTAGAAAATTGGTCTCCTGTTTTTCTATGAATGAGAAAGTTGCACTCTATTTGAGATATTATTTCAAAATATTTAGAATGCAAATAATAAATACATATACGTGTAAATCTTTTATACAAACTTAATTATTAATAGCATTCATTTCCACAAAACTGTTCAGTTTCTACAAGACGTTAGATGAATGATGAGAAATTTCTTAAATATATTTTTGTATTGTAGATTGGCCAGAAATACACTTTTTTTTATAACTCGCCTTACTGTTATATTTACCACTTTATAGGTATGCTAATTGCCCTACAATGAATATATTAATGGGTCACAATCAGTTGTGGTACCATTTTGAATACCTATTTGGAATCTAACACTTTTATCATTATGTCATTATGTCATAAATTAGGCCCTCCATTTTTATTTACTTCTCGTTAAACATCCTGAATTGAAAAACCATTAAATTTTATAATTACTCATTGAAAATTCACAAATATATAATGCCAACATCAATGTTTAACCATTGAGTACTTCAGGATATTTTCAGTATTTGGGGCATTCAAAATCGAGTAATTATTATTTACTTTAAATAATAACTACAGTTTAAATTAATATAGTGATACATTTGTCTTCTTGTCTTTACTTAATACATATGTTTGGTCTTGATATACTTATTTTTCCTCTAATTATCTTATTTTATTTTATCGCTGTTTTGATACAGTTACAAGTATGTCTAATTAATAATTACAGTGTAAGAATAAATATATAACACGTTTATTGCCCTATCTGAGATATATGAATTAAATTTAATTGATAGGACGTTTCAACTTTATTATCAAGATACTACTACTAGCTCCTTTAGAAACAGCTGAGACTTCTTGTATTTTTTTTGTCTTAATTATTTCAAAGACGTAAATACAATTTACTAGATATCCATTTTACAGTATAAAACAGCACAATAATAATGTTTGGTCAAAAAATCATAGCAATGTGTACTGAAATATTAATAACTAAATCATACAATATTTAACAGTTTAGAATTTCACTGGTTCTTTTTTGGATATATAAAATTGGAGATTTTAATGATTTTCATAGGTTTTACTGATTTTTTCCGATAAAGTACACTTGCAATCTTCGATACAGCAATAAACACAGATCACCAAACACTGGAATATATCACTCAACTATCTCTTAGTTCGTCAACTAAGTGGGTATTATTAGCAGATGAATACAACTGTTTTTGTATTCATTTTTCTTGATTTTTGTTAAGTAAAAACTTCTTGCTGCAGTCTCTCTACATTATTGCGTTTAGAATAGTTTAAAACAATTAAAAATTTCATGAAAGATTCCTTCAAAATATTATTTAAAGAGAATGATTAACGAATAGAATACTATACGAAATATCTATGTTTTCTAGATGGCAGATTTTGTTCTGGACACTTCACCACCCGATGCCGAAACATTGGCTATAGCGAAAGAAGAACTGCGAGAAACTCCCGAGATTGTGGAACAGGCTTTGAAAGAACTTCGGGAGCTCTTGAAAAACGATGACACTATTTATTTCAAGGATGACGATGATGAGATTTTGAAAATTTTCCTAAGGCCGTGCAAGTATTATGCTAAAAGTGCATATGAGCTGGTGAGTTTAAATAATAGTAGTTAATTTTAACTTCAATACTTTTAAGACTATATAAAGCAATTCATTATTTAATGACCCTTGTATAGAGTAAAATATTGTCACCAATAAAATACTCTTTCATTTGGTGATTTGGTATTTAAATAGTAATAGTTAAGTGTTTTATGTGTATTAAATTAGTATTATATAGAGCGTCTCAGAATATATTTTAAAGGCAATATTTCCGTTATTTGAAAAATGAATAGATAAACCAAAAACTATTTGAAGTAATATAGAAATATTACTGATTATTACAGACTTAAAACGTTCTTGCTTTTTTTCTACTCTTTGCAACCGTACTTTCTTTGTATCGAAAATTAATTCCCACTTCATTTTGAATATGAAAGTATAGGATATTTAAGAGTTTTAATTACATTTCTCCATAGAAGGAAGCATTATTATTAAATAAAAATTAACACCGTGATGTTCTAAACTCCATGTATAAAAAAACAGTAGTAATCTAGTACAAGTCTATATGATCTGCAATTTGGTAAAAATACTGAGTAGTGTAAGATGTACCTTGGGCATAGCAGGAAAATATGCTCTGGTGGTATTTCTTCGCACTCTATACAAATGTATACTCCCAAAATAAGGCTATAGCCACTAGCGTTGTCCTGTTGAACACTATTAGTGGAAGCGATCCACCCACAGGCATTCAACCCCATTAACCTTCTCAACCGACAATGAAGGGTTCAAGTAGTGGCGGTGGCAAAAATAAAAACACTGTCTTACCCCAAATGAGGAGATCCTTGCACACATGTCGAGACATTTATCAGCTCGATGACATTTGTTAAAGGCGAAGCCCAACCCCTTCCATCCACGAAGTTATTTTTCCATAGTTCCTATCGTTAACGAGTGTCCCAATAAAAATATCGAAATTTGTTCACCCGGTATACAACCATTGATTATGATTACGAAAAAATATATCTTAATTTCTTAATTAAGCCGGCAGCCACAACAATTAAACACGTTATTATGTGTTAAAAACGAAATAAAAATAAAATAAATACCATTTACTATATTTGGAAAAATAATTTAATAACAAAATTTAATAAGAAAAAAAACTTTGTATGGAATATTGTTACCGCCATATTTGTATATCGAACATAGATATATGTATTTTATTGACATAGTAACATATATCGTAATTTGATTACTATTTTGTTAAAAATAAGTTATATCGATAGATAGTACGACTGTTTATCAAATATATTTTTATAAATATTCCACTGCTTGAAACGTGATAATTAAGTCATTAACTTATTACAACAAATAACACGAAAACAGGATAGTAACCCACTTATTTAGTAATTATAAACAAAGTGAACTTCTTTTAACCATCATAAATAGTTGCGATTATATTATTATATAAATTAAAACAAAAATAAAATAGGATACAAGAACTGGGATTACAAATAATAACGGTTACAAAGGCGGGTGTTAGAATTTCTTGTTTTGTATTGATTAATTATTGATGGTCCAAATTAAGACCAAGTTTTCATATAAAGATGTTATTGCTTCTATAGGTTTGCGGTATATTTTATAATAAATATGGATTCAATACAATTACCATGACTATTTTTCACACCTTCTGCCTCTCTGTTTCGAAAATCTTCGTCTTGCTCAAGACGACTTCATATTAAATCTTTTTGAGTGTCCATATTCTATTATATTCTCGGTCTTTACTGCTTTTTTCTATTTTTCTATCTCGAGTTTCATAATTTAGTTATTCGGTTTTGAAAAATAAGTTTGCATCATCTTCACCAGAAGATCATTTGTTTTAATTTTTCATTTCATATTTTTATTTACTGCCCATTGCCTTCCTAGATTAACTAGACTTCAATTATTGTTGAAAACATTATTTTATATTGTCAGTTATTGTGTATAATATTTTAATATGTGTATAGTATTTTAATATAAAAGTATAAAATAAAGAAGAAAAATAGTATGCTTTATACTTTAGTATTCAAGTACGTGTATTCAAGTATTTTCAATTGATATTATCATACTAATTGAGAATACGGTGGACATGTAGGTCAGACGCCCGAGGCTGATAAAAGAGCAGTACTTTTCTCTGCATCTATAACTTGGATAGGTAATCTATTGTATTATCCTATAGAGGTATTTGCAACAATGCTATTCATACTTTGGCCTGGCGTATCGTTGACTGAATCTAGTACTGGGGATGTCATTGCATACTTGGTTCGAGTCCCTATGAGTTTGACATATATTCCTCAACACATGCATATCTGTTGTCGTTTCTAGGTATAACCTTCTTCTTCGAAGCCTAAGGAATTAGGAGAAGGAGGTTGCTTTTTATGTGTCCAAACTTGTCGAAATATGATTTACAATAGCCATTTATACAAGTTTTCTGTTTGTTGAGCGAACATTTATTATATTTTAGTATAGAATTGACAGCATCTGCCATGCAGCTACTTAAACTCGCTTCTAGGACCACCTCATGACACGAAATTGAGTTTTCAGTTATAATTTCCCGTTAAATATTTCCTCCTCTAATTGGTAGTCTACTATTTTCCAAGAATTCTCTAATATATTTTCAACCGTTATTGCTGACAAAAAGCAATACTGATGATGTCTATTTAAAGTTTTAAATATATACAGCAATGGAAAACTGTACCTGTTCATCTACGAGAAAACATGTTAAGTTGCCCATTAGGTATATAGCTGTTGCTTGAATTTCTTTATATCTGTTTTGGGCATTGAACTGACTACATACCCACCGTACTGTCAGTGAAGGGATTAGGTAGTCTAAGAAATAATTCAATGTTCCCCAATCCCCAATGTAACACCGAATGATATTATACTAATGTATTGATATCGACGTCGTCGTATTGATAATTATTTTATTCATTGACCTGTTTTGGTCTGATAACAATATTTCTCATCAGTTAGTGGTTATTCATATATTTGAGGTTAAATTCTACAAATATTTTTCTTTCAATAATAGTCCTTATAATTCCAAATCATTTATCCCCATTATCCTTAGACATCTTCAATGGTAAACATTAAGTTTCATACAATCAAGTACTATTTAAATAATCATCGTAACATTAGAAAAATTAGCCAATTAAAAATAATATTATCAAGAAGGAATATTAACCTTTTTTCTCCTTCCCAGCTTTTAATAGATTTCTTAGCCATGAAGTTCTCGAACTGCCCTTTTAAAAATGTATTTAACTTTGCTATATTTTCTGATACCACTTGTCTTTATTCTTGGATGTAATCGTTCTAAACAAGGGCTTTAATTCCATGGTTACGCTTTTCGAACTTTATGAAAATTTAATTTAACTTTGTGAAAACTTAATGTTCATTCCAATACAATTAACGATTCGATTTCAATTGCGTTTATTGTTATGATGATTTAAAATAAATCCAAATTTTAATCCACCTATTTTGTTTTAGATGAAACGTATCGCAGAATTTAAGGAAAAACATAAAGACATTCTGAAAGATTTACTTCCTGAAGATGAAAAGGTTGCCTTCACTGAACATACGGTAGTTAATGTCCTTAAAGGTAGAGACCACAAAGGAAGGAGGGTACTTTTTGTAAATGCTGGAGGTAAGCATCTTTCAAAAAATATGCATGATGTCTAAATAATCGAAATTTATACAAATCGATATCGATAAGTTTCATTTGACATTTTTTGATGTTGTTTATACTGTCAGTTTCTTTATTAGAACAAAATTCTCATTGGAACCCTTTACAAACATGACAATCTCGGCTGAATCTGTACTTTCTGTATCAAACAAGACCATAAAAGTCTAGATACTGTAACAATATTGATTTATTTCATATAGTTCAATTGTCTGTTTTTATATAACATAACTACCATTCTCTGCTTCATTGCATAATCAGCTTGAATTATTGTGAAGCTGAAAATAAAGGTAATGTTTAAAGTAATTCTGATTATGATAATGATGAATCAAACAAGAAATTTCTCACAGACTGCTTTCGTATAACACATGTACGAATGTGTAATCAATTTCAGATTTTTTATTACTCGAAGTATTAATTGTAATAAAATTATTAAGTAATGAAATAAAATCTACAATTAAAAATATAATAACAAATAATAACCCTTAACCGTAAAATTAGATACTCATTTAAAGAGTTGTTATGAAACAAAAAAAATGAATAAAATCGTGTAAGTGGGGAAACAAAAACATATAGATTAATAGACCGTTTAATGAAATGATTGATGCTATTATATACTTAGCTACATACATATAATAAAATCAATAGGGTTTAGAATATTTTTTCTTTGTACTAAGTAGATATCTGGGGAGGTAAAAGAATGGAATTATTAGCAGGTTAATTACAACTAATTATACAAGAACACGAGGAACCTTAAAAATGAATACATTGATATGTAGTTAAATAAGAAAAACGTAAAATCATAAAACTATCTCAACGATCTTTACAGATCTCAAAAACCGTTTTTCGGTTTTGAATAATTTTGAAAAATTTATTTCCTTAAATTAAATTTTCATTGTTTTCTCATATTATTGTAAGATATATTCATTCATATATTCAGCCATGTATTAGACATATGTATCCCTTAAAATATATTGTCATCTAGCTACAGTCGTTATTATCGTTTTTGGAAGAATAAATTGTGTTAGTAAAGTTTTGCGAAGACAGTAAAGTATTAATAAAATTAAAAAAGAAATTCTTCATTACTTCTATTAAAATTTACATGTTAACTTCTTTGACACTAATAATTACTAATATATGTTAGATACTGAAAATGTACTGATAAGTAGGTAATCCAACACAAATATATATCGACATTCCTAAAGCTATATATACATACTTATAGAAAATACTCTAAGCAAGAACCATTGTATAAATAAATAACATTTTTTTCACAGCAGAGTGTAATAAAATATTGGTTATCATTTGGGAGAGTGATACTGTTAAATGCATTGACAACAACAACCTGACAACATTTTGGGTAAAAATTAATAGAACATAAAATGGATTGTACATTTTATTTGCAATATTCAAAATGAAGACGGCTCTTGCAATACATAATAATGACTACAGCTAGAGGAAAATATTTTAAAGGTATTGCAATACACAGAAAAATCTGAATTATAATATCAGCCCAGAATAAAAAAATACAAATATGTATATAAAGAAATAATATTGATAGTTCTAGGATGAATAAATGTGAGAAAATAAAATACCATTACATCGTCAAAGCGTATTAAAAAATGCTATAAATGAGTAATGTTGGTTTCTCCATATATCCTATAATAACGTGAAAAAGTAATAAAATAAAAAGAATTAAAAAAAATTTAGTTTTTCTAAATAACTTAAAAACGAAAAATAATTTGTTAGATATTGGATACCTAATTGTTATGTATAAAGGCCATTGGGATATTCTATATTAGATGTTATTCCGATTCCGTAATGTTTTCGGTGTATATATTTCTGAATAAAAGGATTAATACAAATTACTAACGCGAGAATAAGTAGCAATAACAAAATTAAGACAGTACATCTAGTAGCAGTAAAGAAAAAATGATACACAAAGATGTCCAGACGTTCTTTATACACCTGTAGAATATAAGGAACATGTGAATATTCCACAAATGTCCCTATCAAGCAATAAAATTCAGACTAAAAGAACTGTTAATTTTGTTAGTAGAACAGTATTAATAAAAATATAAAAACAAAGCAACACAGCCACTAATTGTAACTGAAGTAAATGTTGCTAAGATAAAGGACTATCATGGAAATATGTTCACTTGGATCCTAATGCTTGTTTACATTTATCAAGTATGCTATTATATAAAGATAAAGGATTATACCATATAAAACGTAGTTTTTTTAAATCTATTGTTACTGTTAATCGTTTTCTATGAATATGAATACGAATGCAAAAGACATGGCACCTCCGCCATATTTTAGCTAATGTTAAGTACATTATTTATCAAAAGTTTGAACAAAATTGTTTCTTAAATATCAAAAAAGTCAACATCGAATTAAATTCTGAGACCTAGAGGTAACATGCGAATGCATGAATACAATTGTATTCAACTTCATAGGCATAAATACGAGTATATTCGTATTCATAGACGTGAATACAAATATATTCGTACTCACAACCATGAATACGTATATATTCGCATTAGCACCTTTGAATACAAATATATTTGTATTCACACATTAAAATACGAATATATTCGTATTCACAAGAGTACATATTAATAGGTATGACTACGAATATATTCGTATTCAAAAATGTATACATGAATATATTTGTATTCATAGTCACAGAAAACAATATTTGTAAATACATTCGTATTCGTATTTACGATTACGAGTATGCTCATCCCTGTTTCAGTGTGATTAACAAATGATGGATTGGCTGATGATTCTATTAAGATTACATAAACGCATTTTTGAAATATTCTCAGAGACTTATTGCTTTCACTCAATCTGCTCACTTAGTGGTAATTGACGAAAATTAGCCGCTTTCGGCCAATAATTTCCTGTTACCTCACCCTGTTGGGAGTAGGGCGTAGCTCTTCAGAAAGTTTCGCGCTATTACTCGTACTAGTTTCGGTCCTAACAAAGAGTTCCTATAATCCTGTGCCAATCTATCTATGCCTTATTATTTCCATGATTTTCTTCGCCCAAGAAAAGTACATTGTTTCTTTACCTTACACACTCAAAGACTGTACATTGCAAGATTAGACCAGAATTTGTCTTGCAATTATTTATGCCTTATCAAAGTAATCCTTCTGTGAATATGTCAATGGTCGTTCTATTAATTTATCTAGTCACCTGTAATATCATTATAGTTTCAGCTTGGTATACCGTGGTATGCTACGCTAAGTGATTCCCTTATTCAAGGGGTTAGATCTTCCATATCCAGAGAATCTTCCATATCTAGACTCTCTCACCAGTGTCCTAGATAGCCGGCTTTAGGGAGTAATCGAAAATCAATCTAACCTTAACACTTATTTTCAAATAGAAAGATATGAGAGGTCGAGTTTCTTATTTGCCTCTTCCAGGATCACCCATTTATTTTTCATAGATCCCCCGTAGTTTCAATGTGTCTCAACTGTCTCCCTCTATCTCCATAATAGGTGCATATACCCAAAGGGAGTCCTGCGGTTTACTTTCTACGACCCCCCAATGTATGTCGACACTGCTGCAATGCAGCACCAGCTTTGTTCAGTATGTTCTGTTCTCTATATACACTCGCCAATTCAACTTATTGTCAAAAATAACGCTTCTATAGTTTATCTCACTTCATACTACTCGTATCTATAAATACTAAATCTTCTGGGAATGTTTTTATAAAATCTCTATTATTAATAAAACAAATGATTTCACGTATTAATAGGGTTTAAAAGATAGGAAGATAATTTAATAGTAATTCTTTCAAACAAATAAGTTTTTTATAATATCGGTTTGAAAGACAGATGGGTTGTATTTACATATTTTTATTTCAGCGACTTGGGATCCATCGAAAGTGACGTCAGATCAGATCTTTCGCTTATTTTTCCTTATACACGAGGCTGCCGTCTTGGAGCCAACAACACAAATTCGAGGGGTGGTCGTAATCATGGATTACGATGGATTAGGAATGAAACAGGTTAAGTCCTTGACGCCCTCCTTTAGCATGAAATTGCTTAGTTTTATTCAAGATGCCATGCCACTCAGGCTGAAAGAGGTACATATGGTTAAGCAACCGTTCATTTTCAATATGGTTTGGACTATCTTCAAGCCCTTCATTAGAGACAAGCTAAAAAATAGGGTATGTAGATCTACTTTTGATTTGATTTTGCAATGTACAGAAAATTATATAATTACTGATTTCTAAAGAAATCATCATTTCCACTCTAGAATAATTACGATTTTATGTTATCTATAAAACAAATATAATGGATATATGCAATAAGAATGCAAAATTATAGATTACAATTATAGATAGATTATAATTATAAATAAAAATGCAAAATTATTGGTGCTAAATTATTACCAATTATATTAATTATTACCAATATATTAATTATTAAATGCTGAATACCTATTGTCTAGGGATAACTTTGTCTAGATATTATCGATATTAAAACATCAAGCAATGATGTAACATCCATCACTTGGATGGATGACATACTGACTTCACTCATAACTTCTAGAGTGTTGTCTGGCAATTGTTTGGAGCTAAGAGATACTAACTACACTTTAGTCGACGCGCGTTTCATTAACCAAGTTGGCACAACCCGGAGATGATTAAAACTGAAAACTGAGTTTTAATCATCCAGTCCCAAACACTTTTAGGGCTTTTAATTAAATGTTTACGAATGGTTGGTGTATGGATGTACTGCCACTTAAAAAGCACTTCGTATAAAAATTGTTTGAATAAAAAATATGTCTATGTATTCCAGATTTTCTTCCACGGCAGCAAAATGGAATCCTTACATAAGTACATGGATCCTTCTCATCTTCCGGCAGACTACGGTGGTAAGCTACCTAAAATGGATTACTCAGGGAAGGACTGGTATCCGACAATAGAAAGTCATGTTGATCATATTAAAATGATGAACAGCTTTGGGCTCAAAAAGAAGAATTAAACAAGGAGACGAATAAGATATTACGACATACACTTTACCTGTGCAACATAAATGCAAATAACCACAAGTGGTTAGAGATTTTATAATTTTATTAATATCACCAAATATGATGACTGTAATTTTAGCAATAACTTTTATTTTAATATCAACATATGTATGTGGCTGCTAAAGTACAAATGAATCAGTTTTTACCTCTATCGAATGTATACAGTAATATTTACTACATTTAATGTTTTCTCCAAAAATGTTTCCATACTTAACATTCCATTTTTATTATTCTATTGTTAGGTAGGAGAATGTTATAATAGGCATTAAAAGCAAGTAGGTAAGGTTAATAATTTCACTTCAAAACTTTTGTGTTATTTAAATACATACATAACAATGAAATGTGTTCAGTGTATCATAAATCATTATGATAATTAAACTGTATTTAATTTTATATTAAATCTTTTAAAAAATGTAGAATTTGTGTTTCATTCTAAAACTAAACAGTTTTAAAACCTTAAAACGGACTTTTACGCACGTATAACATCTTTATCTCTAAATTGAGTGACCGAAAAAAAATAAACCAACACATAAACAGAATATGTGTTTTATGCGACAGTTTTACTTTTTTCAATTTTCCTCACATAGTCCACCATCGTGCTTTCTCATGACCAATGGATAGGGTGGCGTGTATCCTATCCACCTTAAAATCAATAGACGTCGTCTGGTAGACGTTTCTAATTAGAATCAGTCGAAATCCGATCGAACCGACACGATTTAATTGAGTGATCGTGCTAACAAAAACAATTTCTCAAATAGTCCACCATTGCGCTTTCTCATGACCCATGAATTTGGTAGAGTGTGTTCTATCCACCTCAAAATCAATAGATGTCGTCTGGAAGACGTCCCCGATCAGAATCAGTCAAACCCGATTAATTCGACACGACTTAGTTGAGTTATCGTGTTCACAAAAACAATTCTCAAATAGTCCACCATCGTGCTTTCTCATGACCCATGGACAGGGTGGGATGTGTCCTATCCACCTCGAAATCAATAGGTGTCGTCTGGGAAACGTCCCCGATCAGAATCAGTCAAAACCCGATCGATTCGACACGATTTTGATGAGTTATCGTGCTAACAAAAAAAATTTCTCAAATAGTCCATCTATTAAATTTTCGTATGTATTTATATACTGAAAAATGATCCTGCTGAATGTAAATCCTTCAGATTACGTATTTGGTGATACAATTAATTAAAATATATAATTTACTATAATGTATGTACTATATTACAATAACGACTATAAGCTGTATGCTGTAAAACACATATTTGTTGGAATGTGAAATAGTTTTTCTGGTTTTTCGTATTAGTAATATCCCGAAATCAGAGTGTTATGCAACCTTGTTAACACAAATAATGTTTTGTGTTAGTAAGTGTTGCTTTTCTTGGACGTACCCTTGTATCTTCAGAACGAAAATTAGGATCTTAAAATCCTAGTAACTGACTACCCCTTCCTAGGTGTGTAACTGGGTAAATACGTTAAATTAAGTAAAATAGCCTCATTGGAGTTCGTGTTACACGAGTTTAAAGGAGACTTTAACTTTTAGTTCTAAAATTTTGTCTTTTAAAGACTAATATAACAGCCATATTATGTTTTAGTACTAAAAAATTGTTAAGCGTGCATTTTTAAGTACTTATCTGTATTAGTTATCAATAGCGAGTTTTCTTTTTTACATAAAATGTAATAAAAATATAAATCATTTTATTACTCCTTACTCCTTACTCGATACATGGTTAAGTAAGTTGGTTACAAGATAAATTTGTAAGCGTCCATGATAAAACATTTTAAAGGTTAATTTTTTTTATTTGACTTTAAGCACTACAGATATAGGAAACATCAGGTAAGATGATCTTTCAGCACTGAAAAATTTTTGAATGTAAATATTTAACTACCTGTACGTATTAGCAGCTTCAAATCTACGATTTTTCCTAGCCTGGGAAAAGCATGACATTGGCGCCCCTCCCCTCCAGTATTTGAGATTAATGATTTTGAAAAAATTACAAAACAAATATACTGGGTGGGATTTTTTGTCACCCAGAGAATTAAAATCCTTAAATTAATTTGCATTTTTTATTACTTATCTGATAAAAGTTTCTCTTATGTGTGACATTAATATAGAATACATACAACCACAGAACCACTGTAGGTAATGTATAAGCCAGATCGACACACACTGTCAATCCTTAGGTTCCAGCAAATTTTACTATTTAATCTTGTTACAGATGTACACGTCGAGCTTTTCTTTCCACGAAAGAATCTATTACCTCATCAAAGTTCGTTCATAGGCAGTTTTATTTTCGATGGCTATGATCGTGAGGTCAGATAGACGTTCCTGACTCATTGTTGAACGCAAGTAGGTTTTAATTATTTTTAGTTTGTTGAAACTCCGCGTACAGATGTCGTCGGTAATGTGCAGTGTATCCTTAAAGCTATACTAATATTTGGAAAAACTTCTTGCAAGTCATATTTGTACATATGTTGCAACAGGTCTAATGCACTTGTCTTTTCGTTGATTCTGATTACAAGTAGAGCTTGGTTTTTAAATACGGCGCATTCCTGGCAGAAATCAACTGCGTTTAAGTCTCTGGAATATTTTCGAGCTAGATCAGCTCCATTTTTCTGCAGATATTCAGTGGACTTATTTACAAATGCGTGGCCTCTGAGGAAGGCCAAACTTTTATTTAAAAAAATTTCTGGTAAAATGTAGTGTTCTTGATTCGTCCTCGCAGATTTCGTCGTGTTGTCTTTTTCTTCTGAAAATTCGTTTACTCCTAAGGACTGGCGCGATTCAAAACTTTTCTGATACAGGCAGGTGCAGCTTCTTCGATCCAATATTCTATTGGTTTTTCTCTCATTTTTTGCAATATCTTAATAAGACCTTGCATTAGTGCCACAGAAGATGGAACTGACTATGTTCTCTTTCTGTATTTCGATCTTAATTCTATTAATTTCTTGAAGAAAATTAGCTCAACCTGAATATTAGCCATAAATGAACACTCGATAGTACGACGCGCTAAGTTTTTTTTCAAACATATGGATTTGGCGCTCCGTAAAATTGCCGCCCAGGGTAGGTACCCCGGTCGCCCCCCTAGATCCGGGGTTCTGAACTAGTTACTATGATATGGAGTGTTTTATAACAGCGTTTACGTTGTACGATTTTAAATGGACAATTGTATATGAATCCGTAAATTAAAGTCTTTATTACAGATTTCTGTTCTTGATGAGATGGGTGGTAATGAGAAATAGTATTTAGATAATGGTACATATGCGTCTTCATTTGCATTCCACGGGTTAGCTTTGGAACGCTTGCGTTTTGCTAATCCATCCATGAATTTTTAAATGAATGAAGACGATCTTGGTATTTAAATGTCGGTTCAAACGATTAAAGAAAGTAATAAAGATGAATTTACAAGCATTTTATTTAAGCACTTTATTCTAAGGATACCGTTTCAGTTATTATGGAAAGGTGTATATCAGCTGAAAGTAGAAAAAGATATTGGTCAAAGAGGCAGGAGTATATTTATTATGACATACAAAAGGCTCACCAAGGTAAGAATACACAGAAAAGTTAGCAGTAGTAGAATGTGTACATAAGAACTAGAAATAATAAATTATTATATAGAAATCTAAATATTGGATACAAGTTGTCCTTATTATTATCGCGTAATTAGAGTCCCTGCAAATTATGAGGAATAAAAGTAATTTGAATAGACAGGACGGATGTTGGATTAGCAATACTTGGAGATTAATTTTGTCAAGCATTGATGGAGCAAAAAGTTATGGAAAACTGAGTACAACTAATATTGATGGTAGTGAAACAGGACATTAAGTAATGAGGCTCTGAAAACCACAACATAAGGTTTTGAATTTATCTGAGGACTCTGATAGAAATAATGATAGACGAAGACAAAACAAATTCGACAATGATCTGTACCGTGATCGCCTGAACAAAAATTACTTATTATTTAACATATTTCTTAACGAAATGGTAACGTAATATTTATCGTTATCTCATTTAGTGGCTATTATAATGACTATTGTGATGCCTAAATATTATACTAAGATATGACCTACCATAGATATGTTTAAAGTATTTTGACTTGATATTGTTGCTTGCTTTGTTAATGACTATATTTTGTTGAAATATTGCTACAGTAATAAAAATGGATAGGACATATTCTTTTGAAAATTGACTGTAAGTATCTTGTCATCGAACCAGTTAGTCAATTTAGAGAAACCTACTTTAATTGCATTTTTAGACAAGTTTTAATTAGCAACCGTGTAGAAAATCGCTGTGTCATCGAAAAAACTAATAACGTCACGCATGCCTCTATAACATAAATCGTTTACAAGTACATTGAATAACAGGGGGCCTAGAACCGTTCTATGTGGTATTCCGTATTCTTTTTTAATACTTATCACATAATCTATACGGACGAATTGTTTCCATTCTGTTAGATAACTAATAAGAGATTATACGATGTAATATGGAAGCCAATGTTCTCCAATGTTTTTAATGCTTCTTTTGCTGGTACTAATACAGTAGGTAGTGTTTCTATTAATATGAATAATGTTAGTTACAAACTAGTACAATATTTTGGTAGAGTAAACTTACTTTTTGGTAGAGTACTCTCAAGTGAAAGTAAGATTTCAGTTAGTAAGTTTTCAGCTTATTAGCTTTACTAAACTGGTTTAAACATTAGTACAATTACAGCCATTTATTTAATACATACAGTCAGTTACGAAATAGGCTTTTTTATGTAATCAGTATTTTAGGGAATGAGCGGAAAAGACCCTATTTTGCATAAGTTATGCAAATTTCGTTTTTCAATAGACAGAGGAATACTCATAAAAAGGAATAGAGAAAGAGTTTATAGATAGAAATTCTATTTGTTTTTAAATGATAAATTTATCTATCATGAAATTTTATACAAATCGTGTTGGTATTCATATATTATTACTTTTTCGCACTCAATTATACGCGGAAAAGTAATGTATTTGTGAAAAAAAATTTTTTTTTTCTAGCTTTTATCTTTCGTTTTTCAGCGTAAAAACCAAAAAGAAAAAAATGGTTTTTAAACAATTTTGGGTGTGTGTGTGTCGTTGTCGTTGGCATTAATAAAATTTCTTGTTAGCACGATAACTCAACTCAATCGTGTGGGATCGATCGGGTTTTGACTGATTCTGATCGGGGACGTCTCCCAGATGACACCTACAAATTTTGAGGTGGATATAACACACTCTATAATATTCATGGGTCATGAGAAAGCACAATGGTGGATTATTTGAAATGTTTTTTTGTTAGCACGATCACTCAATTAAATCGTATCGGATCGATCGGGTTTCGACTGATTCTGATTATGGTTTACCGGGGACGTCTATCAGACGACATTTATTGATTAGGAGGTGGATAGGACACACCCCACCCTGTCCATGGGTCATGAGAAAGCACGATGGTGGACTATTTGAGAGAACGAAACACATATTCTGCATGTATGTATTGGTTTATTTTTTCTCAGCCATTCAATTTCGAGATAGAGATGTTTTACGTGCGGAAAAGTCCGTTTTAAGATTTTAAAACAGTTAATTTTTTATATGTAGTATTGTAAATTGTACCTATAGCTTAGTTTTTAAACTGAAAATGTCTTAAATAAAATCTGTTATTCCATCGAGTATAGAACAAGCTGCGAAAAATATTCTGTAAAACTTAAAAAATTAAAAGAAAAATATAATCTAACCTGCTAAAAGTTTCAAGCTACAGACATAAATAAGCCATTCTAAATTATATACACTTTTGAATTTACATGAACACACATTTTCCTTTTTAGATATATACTGTATATCTGATTAGCAACAATGTGCGCCGAAATTTAGATTAATTATTATTCAATTATTCTTCTTAGGTTATAACGGTCAAAGGTGGTTTAGATTTGTGACACGGACAATTATGTTTAATAAATCCTAGTATCATTCTGTAATTATATATCGTGAGATCTTCGTGGTCGTCGAACTTAGACAACCTCTTTTGTCTAACTGCATTTAATTGTAGTCCTGAAATTATGATTGTGCATTGATTCTTCTGAGTATATGTGGTGAGTATTTAACTCGTTAATTTTAACACTTTCCAATTTTCTTATCGATGCACAGTAATGTAGAAATAATATCTTGACTGAATTTGTTCAACAATTTCATGGTCATAAATTTCAGTATGGTTATTTTCAGCTAGATAGTGCAATGGTACATGCTTTTCTTTGTGAGTTTCTCCTTATTAAGGGCTAATTAATGTGCATACATATATCCCATTGAGGCATTCTTCGATCGTTATGGACTATTTTGTATGATTTTATTTAACAAATCGAATTTTAGAACTCCTGTAGGTAATTTAGAAGAACTGGAAAATAGAATTGTTGAAGAATGGAAGAAGAATGCTGAAAAATACTGTAGCATGAGGCAGTGCGTTTCTTGTTTTGTCAATCACAACACTATCTTTCATTTTAATTTTTAAACTTGCAGCTTAAAAGTTAACAATTATTGCATCTATAGAATTAGTAAGATATTTGTACGTTATTGATGATGTCGATATGGCATGTAACATTATAAATATTGATAGATTTACATATTCCGATAAGTTAAGATGGACGTTTTCTATTTCATGCCAACCTTTGATCAAGCTAATATTTTGATCTATTGATGTTACTGTTATGTTCTCCAGGAGAATCTCATACAATTTATCACCCATGGGGATGACAGACATATTTTCAGCAATATTATTCTTGGAATGCTGATCTGGGAATGCTGATCGTGGATTATATAATCCAGTTTTTGTATTTCATTCCCCGTGGGTAATAAATGAATCATCGTTTGATGATATCATTGATATCGTATTAGAATTTTATGACGTAAGATATAACACAACTCAACGATAATGTGAGTTGATGAATTACGTTAGACTGATGAATATTGTCTATAACGTTGTTTAAAATGATGAATATTTATCAGTTTAGACTGATGACGATTCAATAATTTAGACTAATTATTCATCATCAGTTTAGGCTGACGAATATTATGTATACGAGCAATATTATCCAATATTGCTCATATAAATAATAGGGTATATATTAGATATATTAAATTTCGTATACTACTAGGGGCACTATTTATATTTTGAGTCTAATAATAAAAAAAACGTTAATTTGGTATTGAAAATTACTTTTTACTTTTTCAAAATATTCTACTTCATGATCTATATACTTTTGCATGCATTAGAACCATTTGTCAAACCATTTTATACATTCCGCTTGAGCTATCTCCAAAACATGGTTTTTGAATGCGTCAACGGCTTCTTTTGCGATGAAAATTGTTGGCCGCACTATTTATTTTTGACGTTCGGGAACAAAAAGAAGTCACTGTGTGCCAAATCAGGACCGTACGGCAGATGACCCATTAATACCATTTTTTGAGCGTTCATACCTTTGGTTGTTAGACGAGATGTTTGAGAGCTCGCATTGTTATGATGAAGAATGATTCGACGGCGCTTGTTCGTTTTCCTTATTTCACCGAAGACTTCCGGCAAACAAATGGTAGTGTACCATTCGGAATTGACCGTTTTACGTTCCTTTAAAGGCACTGTTGTCACATGACCAGTTTTTCCGGAAAAACAGGCGACCATTTCTTTCGAAGTTCTTCGAGTGTGAACAACTTTTGTTGGATTTGGTTCATCTTGAAACACACATACAGTCGACGGCTGTTCACTTTCTGGCTCATTCGCATAGGTCCATGATTCGTCACCTGTTATAATGTTATATACGTCTTTTGAAAGCATCGCCATTGTATTCCTTGAGCATTTGTTTGCACCAATCGACACGAGCAACTTTTTGAGATTATTTTCAAATTATGTGGAATCCAGCGAGAACAAACCTTTTTGTACAGCAAAATGATCATGCAATATTTTATATATGATAGTCGAACTAATGCCTTAATCTCACAGTATGTCACATGACTATCTTGCATTATCAGTTTTTGCACAGCATCAATGCTCGTTATACCAGCATTTCACAGTGGCAAGGGATGGGGTTTTATCGCCAAAAGTGGAAGTAAGTTGATCGATGCACTCTTGTCTTGATAATCTACGTCGAAAGTCGTAAAAAATCACCGCACGAAAAATTTCACTAGTTAATTCCATTTTCTCGCCGAGATATAATTTTCAAATCACTGTAAACAACACAAATCGCGCTTAAATAATAAAATCTTCTAAAGAATGTTATGGTCAAGCATGTCAAACTTCGTTTTCAAACCATGACGTCAGATGGCATCTGACAACACTTAGTGTTGCCAAGACTCAAAATATAAATAGTGCCCCTCGTATAATGCAGTTTTTGTGTTTCATTTCTCGTGGGGCATAAACGAATGATCATTTGATGATACCATTGACATTGTATTAGAATTTTATGACGTAAGATATAACAACTTAACGACAATGTTAGTTGCTGAGTTACGTTAGACTGATGAATATTGTCTACAACGTTGTTTAAAATGATGAATATTCATCAGTTTAGACTGATGACGATTCAATAATTTAGACTATATATTCATCAACAGGTTAGGCTGACGACTATTATGTATACGAGCAATATTACCCAATATTGCTCGTATACATAATAGTATATATATTGGATATATTAAATTTCCTATACTAATATCTTAGTATATTAATAAATTGGGTATTTGATATTAGTATATTTGCAAATTATCGCAAATTGTAATTTGCTACAAAAGACGCGTACTGCCACATATGTTAAAACTTTGCAATTTATATGAGATATTACAGGAAGTCGATAAATATAATATTTATGAGCTGACATCGATTCACGCGATCAACAATGACCGAACAGTAGCACTATGTGTATATTAGTTAAAACATTCGGTAAGAAATGTACGTTTATTGTTCTTACGTATGTTTTATTGATTGTTTAATTATACTGAACATTATACTGAAAAGTAATTTAAAAGAATGTTGGGAAAAGTTACTTCATAGAAATCATATTTTGGGTATAAATTGGTTAGCATTTTAGTTATATTTCAATAGTGAACATTTCTTACATGGAGAAAAAAGTGACAATAATTATCAGAAGTTTGTAGTTTCGGTGACACATATCTAAATTATCAAGAACTGTAAGTATACCCTTTCAACATTTTTCATTTAACTGATTATTTAGTTAGTTACAGGAATTAAACTGTGAGATTGTTAAAACCTTTATTTGAACGTTATTGTTCATTTAAGCGTATTCAATTAAATTAAACATTGAACATTTTCTCTATTCAATTGGCAATAGCCTATCCTGTAACAAAACTGTTGCTAACCTTCTCTAAATCTTTAGGTTAGACATTCCTTATTTTTGTTTATAATATGTCTCTGATATCATGAATATTATCCACGGATGTTATCCACAATGGCGTGAAGGTAATTTGGGTAAATGGGGTAAATTTTGGTAATTAGGTGACCACTTAATAGCACCTCTTGATCTTATCCACATAGTTGAAGGTTTCACTTAAATACAACATATCTAATGGAGTATTGCATTGCTTTATTGAAACCAAAGAGTTTCACTCAGTAGGGTCGAATCTAAAGTATTTGAATACACATTTGTCATTATAAGAACAACTTCATCTGCTTCATTCAACCGTCAAATCGACTTCAATAAAAATTGCATGAATAATATTGTTGCCCATTATACCTACAATACTGTACAATACAATACTGTAGCTTTCCCAGACTACTCCATACAACGTGAAAGTGATTTGCAAAAGTAATGGAACCAAGATCTTATTGCTATACAATTTATTTATTCGACGAAATTAACACTGACATTAAAGTTTGAATTAAATGACATTAATTCTATGCTTTGGTCCGTCGTATGTTAGTTTCAGGGCAAATGCCATTTTATAAGGATGAAATTAATCATTATAGGGATATTTCAAAACGAATTTTATGACTGACGTTATGTTTTAAGGAAAATTAACACGAACTAGATTTGAATTACCTTGAAAATTTAATAAATACGAATAATATGAAAATTTAATACTTCTACATACATAATTTCGTAAGAAATAAAGTTTTTATACGGTTGAACATGTTTGTTCCCTAAAATGTGCATGAATTTTAGATAAAGGGTGGTCCAACAAAAACGCACGATGTTAATTGTAAATGAAACAAAAAGTTTTCAGAGAATTATCTTAATATTTTTTATTATGATAGAAGGATCTATGACAATTATGTGTGAAACAAAATATCGGCCAAATGCTCGCCACGGCTTCGGTGGCATACCTCTATCCGATGGTCCATATTTTTAATGACTCTGAGACATAATTGAGGTTCAATGTCGTTAATGTGCCAAATTATCTCACCCTTTAGCTCTTGAATTGTTCTTGGCTTATTGACGTACATTTGTTCTTTTAAATATCTCCGAAGAAAGAAGTCCAACAGTGTCAAATCACATGATCGTGGAGGCCAATTAACATCGCCACGACGTGAGATAATACGGCCATTGAATTTCTCGCGCAAAAGTGCCATTGTTTCGTTGGCTGTGTGGCAAGTGGCACCATCCTGTTGAAACCACATATCGTCCAGGTCCATATCCTCAATTTCTGGCCACAATTGTTGGGCACGACGACGCGTCGAGGTTGACGGCTCTTCTGCTATACTATCGCGAATAACAGCAATGTTTTCCGCAGAACGAACTGGGCGGGCATGCACAGGTGGTTTCACATTTCCTACAGACCCGGTTTGCTGAAATTTGCGCACAATTCTCCCGATTTTGGACACATTTGGTCGATTATGCTGACCAAAAAAGTCACGAAGTGCACGAAATGCATTTTGATTTGCGCGCCCATTTTCGTAAAAGGCTTCAACAATCTTAACACGCTGCTCAATTGTGTACCTCTCCATGGTTGAATTTGTCAAACACTGAAACACAAATTAAGTTGGACAAAAAACTTGACGTTAAGGTGTGACTCACAATTAACATCGTGCATTATGGTTGGACCACCCTTTACAATCTGTTGTGAGATATTGGGTAAATTAGGATACTTTTGATTACTGAAAAACAACTTTCTCTTGAACATTACACTTAAAATTTCCCTTAGAAAGCGTACCTTTTATATTAAAAAAGGACATATTCGTGAATTTCTTACAAATGCCTAAAATGAAGCCAAAAATAGTTTTATCCCATACGTAGCTTCTACTCTGTACAATGTTAAACTGGAATTATAATGATATAATAATTAATTCTGGTTGGTATAATAATGTTATTTTAAGATATGCTTATGTCTCTTTTATGTTAAATATTACTGATTGATACCAGAAAATTAAGGGTGACTTGAAGGTTGCTTATGAAAGAATTAACTGTTTATGCTATAAATTAATATTAACCTGTAGCATCTATGCTATTTAATATCGTATTTGAATCAAAATACATTTCCCCTGTTGAAAAGAATTAGGGAAATACGTTACATTAGATCTACAAAAATGTATAAAGGAAATGCAAAAGCAATACATTAGAGTTCAGCAAAACATTTAAATAATTGCTTATTATGTTTTTTGAATTTTTTATACGGAACACTAAAAAATAATTAAGGAGTGTTTTAGATCATTAAGAACAGGACGATTGTTTTCGCTTTTTTTTTCTCCAAAATATCATTTAGCATCCAATCATATAACATATTAATTGAGCTGCTTAGATGCCTCATCAGTAGTGGCGTCATATATAAGCAATTATTTATACAACTAAGTTATGTAATATGTATATAATATGTCGGTGGTTAAACATGATCGACGGTAAACCTAAATAGAATTACGATTAATTTCGTGGACCTACATCGATTCAAATATCTCAACTCTGCGTGATGGCATCTCAGCTGCAGTGAAATTATCTGAGTTTAACATTACCGATTCATCACTTACGGTAGCTAGCTTTACCCATTAATTGTTTTTTAACGTTTATCGTATTAAATCGTACACCATTTAATTCTGTTTTATTTACATCATTATTTTAACTATAATAGTCAATGTTAGATAAAATCGATTAAAGACAGATTATGTTGAGAATACCCTCATTGTAACTATACTGTCTGGAAGGAAATTGATCAACAAAACACTTAAGCAAGTTCAAGTTGTCCCTGAACCTGTCTGTTATTTATTTTACAAACTCTCACTTTCACTTGTACAGATGGTGTACCGGTAATGACTGTTTGTGACATTTTCATCTCTCTTTTTGTCTATTTTAGATAATGACGTAATCAATGAGTTTTTCACGGAACAGATAAATAACAGATAAAGAACAGTCTAACGGACTTCTATTTTGTAAGCCACGTTATCATTATAACGAAATATTGAAAGTTATAATGTAGGTATATTAATTTCTACAGTCCATCTGAATCTATCCAGTATACGTGGGAGATAAAATAGTTTTGAGATTCGGCTTTCGTATTTTATATTTTTTCAAAATAGTCTCCATTTATTTCAATATAATTTTTCATACGAACAAACCACATATTGAAAATTTCGTCTCACTGCTCTCTGCATGCGTCTTGCCAGGCTCAGATTAGCTCGCCATCATTGGTAAATCGGCGTCCTTTGAGCTGGTCCTTAATCCGAGGAAATAATGCAAAATCGCAGGGAGCAAGATCTGGACTGTATGGTGGATGTCCTAACACGGGTAACCCTATTTGGCCTAAATAATCCGTGGCAAGGCCAGCGCGATGTGCTGGTGGATTATCATGGTGGAGCCTCCATGTGTTTAAACGTGACTTTGGTTTCAACTTTCGCAAGTTGGGAAAGACATCTGACGGTGTACCATTTGACAGTAACTGTTTGATGCTCCTGTAATATCACGGTCTTAATTAATCCCCGCTTTGCAAATAAAACCAATATAATATCTTTTTCACTGACCGTGACTTCTTCACGCTTATCGGTGGACTCTCATTTTTAAAGAGCCATACTTTGTTACGTAACTTCGATGGTACATCAAAATAGTACAACCACGTTTCATCACCGGATATGATATTGCTAACGGCCCGAGAATTTCCGTCTTGATATTGGACGAGCATCTTTCTGCACCAATCCATTCGCAAAGCCTGTTGTTCGTCAGTGAGTTGATGTGGTATCCAGAGTACGCAAACATGCAAAATCGTATGAATACTAGGTGCATGAATGCCTAGACTCTGCTGATTAATTTTGTATGAAATATGCCAGTCTTGATTTAAAGGTGCGTCTACATATGTAACAAAAGCCCGTCGCGATCTCCGTCGCGAGCTTCATCGCGTTCATATGCCGTATAGTGTAGACGGAACTCCGCAACACCGCACCGTCGCATAACATCACCGCGATCCATCGGTTGTCGGTTTTCTTGTGTTCGTTGTTGTGATACACATGGCCACATCGACGATGTTAAGGGCGTCTAATATGTAACAAAAGCACGTCGCGAACACCGGCGCGAACATCGCACCTTAGAATTTTGCATACAGCGTCTACAGTTTACTGGCGTGGTCCAGTACGTCCTGACCGTGGGTCGTCCTCCAGATTAAACATGCCTCGTTTGAATTGACTGTACCATCTGTACACACTGCTACGACTTGGTGCGTCAACCCCAAACACAGATCTAATGTCTTCTTCGCATTGCTCAGGTGTGAGCTGACGTTTAAAATTGTAAAGAATAAGCATCCGAGAATCGCGTTTGGAAAGAGTGGCCATATTGTTGGGCTGCGATGTTTCACCCTTGATGTCCATACAGGTACTAACCGTAAATGACTCAAATTATGCTATTTGTACGGTGACAAGGTGAGGGCTATGCGTATGTATTGTATTTTAAAATCGGTTGGTAATTAGCTATAAATCTCAAAACTTTCTTAAGTCCCTACGTATTTAGCTTTAATATGTTACAATACGATATATAATAATTTATTAAATCGTGACATTTCAGTTTACCTACTATTGTATGTTCAACAAATAATTGGTTTACTAGGGGGTTTAAGGAGGTTTACTGAATAGGTATAATTCACCATGTCGAAATTACTATTTACGTTTCTTTTTAATAGAATAGTAATAGTAGTAAATCGTGCTGCCAGAACTGTTAGGTATTTCTTATCCATTCTAACTTTTACTACACTTACATATTTCTATACTCGTATTTTAAAGCGCATCTCGATGTATTTTACAAGTTGATTGTCAACTAGAGAAATTGGAAACAGTATGTTGGTAGGGCTTATTAATTCTGTCCTATCAAGTATGTTCCTTCATTTATTATTTTTCTGCTTCTTGTAAGTTAATTCTACTTTTTACAAATATACTCATAACTACCGGAATAACTGAGATAATAACATTAATGGAAGGTAATAATAGATTAGAAAAAGACCCCATTCTATATCACCTCGACATTCAGACCAGCTACCAATAGAGCATGCAAAAAATTACGTTTACGTTTTCTTATACAGGTTGTATAAAAAAAATATACATAATGTGTACTATTACTTTAATGGTGTACCATTTCACAATACAATGTATTAAATGCATTGGAATAGTTAACTGGCAACTCATTTATAGCCTCCAAGATTATCTCATTTACATTATTGAACTATCTCTTTCGGAAAACTGAAAAAAAATATGCGTGAAGCGGAAAAACGTGTATGATAAATAATTTATGAAAAAGAAAAAAAAATCCAGGATTATTTTTATTATTAATTATTTTTAAAAAACTAAAATTTAAATTAATAAAAACTACTATCAATAAATTGATTAGTAGTTATATTAGTATTATTAATACACACACACAGACACACCTATCCTGGGACTTGAACCGAAGAGTACAATGATATCTCCAATACTGGACATCATTTTCATTAGTTTTGCGTTTATGATATGGGTTCTACATTAAATTCAGTCAAAAGTGATAAAAATATGAACTAAAAATATAAAAAGAGAGTTGCCTTGGCGAGAATAATTAATATTTAATTTTTTTTATGATTTTATTTACTTCAATGATCTATATCTTGATGGAGAAATTAATGTGTTTTATTTTGCAAATGTAAAGATGAAATACCTCTTGTAACAACATTGAACCGATATAATACACAAAGTAATACATTGTAATAATTATTTCATGATTTTAACCTGACAATAACAAATAAAAGTCAATTCTAATTATTTTTCAAAGAAATACATCTACGTCACACATGTCGTATTTGTACCCAAAATGTGTTCAAATGTTAGTCTAATAACGTTGCAGTCATTTTATTTATCGAAAATCATTAGACAAATATGCATGAAGGGGTATTATTTTCACTAGTTTGCAGACCGGCCATAATTCAAACATATGATTCATTAATTACATTGCATATACTGCAAAATACTTTGAATTTGGTCAGGTCAAATATGTGCTGGTAAATATTATACAATTTCCGTTTCCAAATCGATTTCCAGTAAACACAAATTTCCATTGCGTAAGAAATGAGGAATGGCTATTGTTCAGAATTTCATTATAACATTTTTAAGTTTATTCAGACAGCATTGCTCACTACCACTTGTCACAGCAAATTGATATACCTCCTTTAATACTACTTTCAATAAAAATATCAAATATCATTGTATTAATTATATTTATTATTTAGACTATACAAATTAGCCAAAGACTTTCTTAGCAATGAAGGTTTTTACAGTGTCGATGAATATATTGCCTACATACCATTGATTTTGACTTTTCTAACATTTGTTATGTTAACTTATTTTAATGTGTGACTGTGAACAAAGCTTAAATCTTAATCCTTATTAGTATGTGTTTTTAACTACACTTGCGAATCTTTCAATGTATTTTTTACTATTATGACATAAACATACTCGTGTATGTATTGTCAATAAACATCTATTTATCTGTAAAGTTTGTGAAATTGCAAATAGGATTTCTGTAATATACATGTATTCTTCCGCTACGAAACTTCCTGCTATAAAAATGTGGGGAGCCTTTAACGAAGTTAATTATTTTATATCTATTTTACCGGGGAAATATTGGTTATATCAATAACAATAATGATAGTACTATTATACAAGTATGGACAAGAAGGAACATATGGGTAATAATACTCTTAATACAGCTTACCGATAAAATATTTAATAATTAACTGGATAGAAACATATCGATTTGTCAATATCGCTTGCTTATTTTTATGTACAATTATACGCATTAATAATAAAAGTGATTATCAAGTTTATTATAATAATATTTAATATAATATATAATTTACTATATTGGATATAAATATATTATTCAGGTTTATTATAATGTCATACATACCAGGAGGATTAAATAATGGCAAATAAGATGAATTATGGATGTAAACTGTATATTGAAATTGTCTTTAAAATATTATTTTAATATTTTTTGTTCCAAAACTCTTAGAAACCAAATTCAGTCCGCCACAGTATGCATTTTTGGCTTCTCATCAGCCTCATATTTTACCAATATCACTACATCATCATTTCACGCAATTTTTCGGCTTTTAAATTCATTGACAGTATTATTTTTTAAATTACAAGTTCATAGAAAACGGTGTAGTTTCACATTGACAGGGTATTTATTTATCAGAATTCGTTGGGCATCCAATTAAGTTTCCAATGCGAGTATCAGTAGTTTAATATAGTGGACTGATAAACCCATAATAAGGAGGAAATAATAAACTGGTGTTCTGTTACGAACACTTAGGAATTTTTATTTTGTTTTGTTGAAAAATAAAAATAAGAGAACAGTTTTCCACAAACACCAAAAGATTATACATTGTTTGAAGAGTGATTCAATAGTCAATTTAGCATCATCAAGACATGATTAAAACTAAATTCTAAACTCCCTCTAGCACCTATCTAGATTTATGCACCGTTATGCATTAATAGCTTAACACAGTGTAAATATACTTCATGGTCAATACAGTATGAACAGATGATATGTCTTGGTGTACTGCACTAAGGCTCCTAATACCAAATTTCTTAAAAGTATTTTTATTTCATAGTTAGTAAACCATTAAATTTACCGTAGGATGGTAACCTTTTATTTTACGGAACTATTAATGTCATCACTCACCACACATCAAAACAATGGAGTGATATGTATGGGACTTTTATATTTGTTCATGCTATTATTATGTTTAGCTATATCGGGGTTGAAAGGCATCCAACAGTCTATTATTAATTACACCTTTAACTATCTTTAATTTACTGCAATCTATACTTACTATGATTGTTCTTGAAGCATGTTAGGTAACGAAATATTTTTCTAATCTTCCACATTATTTCAATTAAGCCACGTATTATTTGAACCTAGTTACAATTGTTTTTTTATGTCTGCCCAATATACCTTTGATTATAATCATGGTAACTGATTTCATTAGTCGCCGCTCTTTATTTTTAGTTTTATATTCGAGATTTCCTGAGAGTTGTATCAGTTGTTCCTTTCTTACCAGAGAAGTGCACTAATGCCATTTCCAAATCTTCGAAAATTCTTTTATGTTCTTTGGTGAATCGACCTCATATGGAATGAATACAATTTTGAATAATTAGTTAGTTTCTTTAAAAGGTTGTCGAGTCTCGAAGAGTTAACAAGTTACAAAGTAAAGAGTTACAAAATTAAAGAGTTACAAGTAAAGAGTTATAATGTGCTGTCTTAAACCTATAGATTAAGAGCAAGGAGCAACTCTACGAAACTTGATTCGATTTTTCACGAAGTCTCATTGACATCATATTACAGTATACATATTACCAAATCTTCACTGAAACTTGACCTCATTTAGCAAACAGCTTTTCTAGTTTTTAGCATGGCCTAAAAGGAACTTTCAAATTTTCTAAAGATAAGGGATATCAATATAACCAATAATGTTGTCTATTACCAAATCAATTCGAAATATACTTCAACCTTAAACAAATTGCGTTCTTGGCTTTTATTTAAATATACTTTGTGATATCTAGTCATAACAGGATCGATATCACACAACTTCAATGCCATGCAATCAGTGGCCGCTCGTGATGAAATTAAATGGGTGTTTTGCACAGGGCCGATCCTAGGGTATTGACCACCCGCGTGCAAATTTCAAACGTATCCAAACTACTGGCGTCGTAGGGGCTGCAAAAAAATTGCGCCTGCGGCGCAAATTTTGAAAATTTTCAAGGTCACGCGTTTTCCTGATACTTCAGAATTTTTATGTAAAATCCGTTTATACAAAAATATAGAATTTCGCAAGAAAAATTTTTGGAATTTAATACCCTTTTGAAGAACATTCATGTTTGCCGTCATATTCTTTGATTAAGAGAAAAGGCTTGTAAGGTGAATTTTCTACTAGAGGGTCTATAACACTTAAAATATTTTCCGAAAGAGTTTCAGCGTCACATTTTGTAGGTTTCAGGTATGTCTAAAAACGTTCAATCGGTTCACCATCGAGAATATATCTTAAACCTACCACTAACTGAATTTTTTTAGATACATCAGTTGTTTCGTCTGCCATAACTGCCAAAAATGAAGGTTTGTTAATTTCTTTAATTATTTCTTCATGACATACTTTTAATATACAGTCTAAAAGATCATTTTGTATTTCTTTAGACGTTCCTTTAAATACTGAAGCATTTTGTAGATGCTCGCTTAAAGTTACATCAAGCTCAGCAGAAAAAATTATCAAACCACGAAATATCCCTGGGTTTTGAGAGGTTTCAGCTTCGTCATGTCCTCGCAGCGCCAGTTCAAAGGCCCCACAAAACTTTATGCAGTTTATAATTTTTGACAAAACGTATCTCTTTTTTGTCACATTATCATTATGCTTTTGCACATTTATCCAATAAGTTGAATCTAGCTGCGCTTTAATATTAGTTGTTCCTAATAAAGCTAATTCCATTGTATTATGTAGATGGCTTTTGGAGTTGTCGTGCTTTTTTATTTTTTCAGTTAAGTGCACCATATCTGTTACCCCTACCTCCGTCCATGCTTTATCACCGCCAAAAAGTAAACAAGAAAAACAACATAACGCATTTTTTTTGTTGCACCCACATATCCAATTGTTCTTCGAATAAATGTCTATTAAATTGACGTTTATATGCTTTTCCGCGGCTAACACCTGCAGTCTCAATAACAATATCGGGCAATGGCCTACCATTGTTTTTTAAATCAATTTTTTCTTCATAAGAGTATTTAAAAAATCGCTTCACATGAACTAAATTATAAACTAAATCCATTGTCACTATCACAGTATATAAATATTAATAATTAGTACAATAAATCACTACACAAATTCACAAAACAGTATTTAAAATCTCAAATTAACACGAAATACGAAATAGGTACGATTTACGCCCGCCCGAGTGGGAAGTAGTAAACATTCACTGATGTTGCCTTAGCTGGAAAAAATACAGCTCACTGACCGTGTAAATTCGCGTATTTACGAGCGCCAAGTGTGGATTGTCGCGGGAGTTGAGGGCGAGGACGGGTGTGCCGAGCCGTGCTGAGAACTACCTCGTGTGGCCCAGTTCAATGTACCGCAACGCACTCGCGTAGAGACCCAGATAATTTATCTGGTCTACAACTCAATAGAGGACGGCGGGCAGAATGCGACTTTAACGCAATAATTTGGTTAGCTGCACCAACTAACCAAATTATTTTATTAATAAATTTTAGTAATTATGTTGCGAAAATATACAAATATCTAATTTTTTTGGCAGTTCTGCAGCTCTGCAGCACCTATACACCAGCCACCCCTGCATGCAATTAAAAAGTCTTTCCATAGAAAATAATGTTTAGTAAAGTAATGAATCTATACTGTATCGTTCTATATTGTAAGACAAATATTTCTATGCAATTTACCGTCATTAACAACAAATAGTTTAAATGCAATTAACAACAGATCTTTTTGTCGCTGAATAACTGAAAACTGAAAAAAAAATCGATATTCCCAAAGTCGCGGAATTAGATAAACTATTATTTATGATCGAATTCAATACACGTAATATTAAGTGCAGTGAATGTTATATATATTTTTGATTTGATCAATTAGTTTATAAAGATTATTAAAATATCCACAACAGTTGTAAATGAGTTCGAAAAAGTTCCTTATTCAGTATAACAATTTCTCATTAAGGGAATTTTGGGAAGGAAGGAATGATTTTCAAATACCTTTAAGAAGAGAAACTTTAACTTTAACACCAAGTTGTACACCAGTAAAACAGGTCGAGATACACATTAACCGCAACTTGCATTAATAGATTTTTTCCCAGAAGAATAGATACCATACAACTTTGATGCCATGCCTTAAAAAAGCTCTTCTTGAAAAATTATGTTTACATGGGTGATAAATCTATATTCAAATAAAATTTTCTTCACATCAACTACCCAAATAATAACTAGTTTAATCTTCCTGAATTGAATAATCGAAAGAATAATTTCGATTAAAAACGTAGAATCAGATTGAATATTTGTGATCAGTTATTTATTCTGACTATTTTCTATGATAACTATACCCATACACATATTTGAATATTCGTCTACTATACAAAAATGATGAAAATAAGCCTTCAAAATATAATTTTTTTATTAAAATTGACTAAAATTCTGGATTCACTCCATACATGGTTACAATATATAGTTGAAACTAAAAATTTCTCTTTTTACGTAAAACAGCTAACTAGAACCTAGATTAAAAGAAAATATTACTTTACGATATAACTAGAATGAAAATAAATATATTCAAAATATTTACAGCCAAAAAAGTGTATATATATATATATATATATATATATATATATATATATATATATATATATATATATATATATATATATATATATATATATATATATATATATATATACTCGTACATTAGTCCTAGTCTAGTTCCATGTCGATAAATCAATCCACATTTGTCGAAAACTGAAAGAAAATAATTTTGGTTTTTATTCGTAGCTCGAAAATTAAAAGAACCAATTTTAGTTTTCAATATTGAATTCCTTAAAAACAAAAAGGAGATCGAGAATGCAGGGTCCATTTTTTCATACCTCTTGCAGTTATTAAGATACCTGAAAAAAGTCGAAATTTGCTTACCCGGTACAGACATTAATTCTTTGTTTTAAATAACTTATTGACATAACTGTGGATATTGAAATTCCTGGAAGTACCAAAATTTGCACTAAAATCTCCTGTCTCATAGGGACAGCCCACTTATAATGCAAAACAGCTCTTACCCAACATCCAGTGTTGATCTCACAAGCCACTGTCTGCGTTAAGCTCGTTTGACCAAGAGTGGGTTCCTCATAATACTCTTAGGGTCAACTGTGAATTACACGTGTGTATTCTTCTCTGTGCCTTAGTTTTGTTGCCATTTCATCGTATGATTACCAACTGAATTTAGTTATAGTAAGTAATATATGTATATATTTCATGTTTCAACTTTTCACAGAAAATTGTTATTTTAAAGGATTCCTTAAAATATAAAATTAAAAATCTTTTAATAAATTGATCTGTATTGAATTTTTTAAAAATTACTTTAATGTTTTCAGTTTTTAGTTCATTAATATATTTCGGAATATCGTTTTTTACTATTGGTGATAGTCAGATATAAAAAAATATTTTTGTAAAAACATCTTTGAATTTTATAGTTAATATTATTTAACATTTCTGACTTCTACAAAAGGTTTCAAAATCTCTGGAAATAAATTTTTAATAAATTTTTTTACTTGTCTACTCAATTTTTAATTATGTATTTTATGTTATTATATAAAGTTTATTAAAAACAAAAATTATAAAAACTTAAAACAATTGTTTTTCTGAATTTACAAATAATATTGTCACCGTTTATATTCATTCATATTATTAATATTCAAATATTACTTAATTAATATACAATAAGTAGTCACCTACAAATCATATCATTCATTTATTATCAACTTGTAATAGCTACGCAAAAGAAATGTAATATAATGAAGTTGTATCCGAACATAATGTAATTACTGATTATAATTGTAAATATTAGAATCAGAATATACAATGATTGATTACTCTTTCTGCACATAAATATAATGTAGTTATATGTCTCATTGTTCTTTAAGTAACTTAAACATAAATATGAATACTAAATTGTCTTGAATAATTATTTGAAATTTAAATGGTCAAACTAGATATTTCGACTAACTACTTGAAATTCATTTTTATGTAATTGTTATCCCATGATCATATATGTCACGTGGTAAAATGATTGATTACATAGTCTATATGTATATAGAATTTGTTTTTTATATTAATTTGTTGTGAATATGAGATTAGATCTCTTATCAAAATATCTTTTAATTGCTGATATTGCTAGTAAAACCCCTTATATATTAATCTGGGTGTCGTGAAACAATCTTCAGTATTGAGTCAATGTCATCGCTGTTTTCTATTAAGAATTGAGTGGTGTATAATACAGTGCGCGCAAAGTGATATCAAGCATGTCAGCGAGCACACGTTACACCTTACGCTGAAAATGTGTAATTACTGACATAATTTCCTCTTATCGTAGATAGTCGCTAGCTTACTGATCCTTTCCGTCGTCGTATGTGGAAAAACATTATGTAATTATAATAACAATGAAAACAAGAAAAAATAACAATAGAATATTCTTTCTTTATTTTTATATCGCCAGGTATACAATTTAAGAGAGAGGAGTTCTAAATATGTAACATATTTTTGAAAATAGTTTTTATCATTAAAGTATTTAAGTTATAAAGTATTATATATTATACTAAAGGATCTTCCAATAAGGACATTCGATTTTTAAACGTAAATAAACTAGTTATGTATGAGATATACACTAATTTTTTTTTATTTGAAAGAAAATTTTATGACATTAAGTATGAAATATAATGTCGTTCAAGTATCCACCGTGACACGTATTCGGGAGGTCCAATTTTCGATGACTTTATGGCATAAATCAGTCTAAATTTGCTGGATGGCGTTCGTTATGTTGACTTTGAGGGCATTAATTGTTTGCGGTTTATGCGTATAGACCTGCGATTTAAGATAGCCCCAAAGGAAAAAAGCACTAAGTGGCACTAAATCTCGGTGGCCAGTTTACGTCGCCGCTGCACCAGATAACCATTTCCCCAAATTGCTAGTGCAGAATGTCCATCACGGCATGCGCTGTATGGCACGTAACGCCGTCCTATTGGAACCACATGTCGTCGGTATCCATATTATCCAGTTTAGGCTACAAGAAGTTGCATATCATCGATCTTTAGCGCTCACCGTTGACGGTTATGGCAATGCTAATTTCGTTCTGGAAGAAGTACGGACCGATGATTCCTCCAGACCAAAATCCGCACCAAACAGTGACTTTCTCGGAATGAATTTGGTGCTGGTGTATCTCGTGTGGATTGGTATCGTCCGAAATCTGACAATTTTGCTTGTTCACATATTCATGCATTAAAAAACTGGCTTCATCGCTAAATATGATTTTTTAAAAAATTCGATGATTTTCATACATTCTTGAACACTATAACATTCCACAGTGATTTTCCATATACTACTGAACAACTCATAATAAATTTTACAGATGTTACTTTAACAACATAGCCGCTATATCCAAATAAATTTCGATCGTCTCTATTGAAAGACCCTGTATAAGTATTATGCTAATTTATATCGATAGATAAAGGTTTAATGGCAATGAAGATATTTCACACAATACATTGTATTTGGAAATAAAATACAGAAATTTCAATTAAGAAAACTTTCAAAACTTTGGTCGTAGAATGTATTTAGAAGACAATTACTTACATTGGGTAACTAAAACTGCAGCATTTTAGTCGTAAATGTACTGTATGAACTAATACATCATCATTACCTAATATAAATATATATCTAGCTACATAAATTAACATATTAAAGATGTAAACTATGAGCATTCTCAAAAATCGGTGTGAATTTTTGTGTATTCAGACCGCCCCTCTTAAGTGTCATCATACTTTTACATTACTTAAAGAGTACTAAACCATCCTATTCTTACCTGGTCAATTTCCAACTTATAACGTAATTCCAAATCTTATTTAATTTCAGATTTAATTTCATTCTTAATTACGTTATCTGAATTCATAATCAGAGGCCTTACATTTGGTGCTGACCATGGTGTTGTGCGTAGAAACTGGAGACGACAATGTGCCATTCATACAATTAGGATCTTTCCAAATGCGATTGGACTTGGAAGATCTTAATGAAAGCGACAAAGAGAGGGCAGCTAAGGAAGTTCAAGAAACGCCGGAGAATGTACAATTCGGATTAGTTAAATTAAAAGAGCTTATAGAAGGTAATGATATAATGATAAGGTAATGGTAAGGTAAAGGTAATACATTTATATGTCCTGTTCTTTTTTATATTACACTGGTCAACAAAAAAATTTTTTTTTTGCCGTGGTTCGCAACTGGTTCTTTTTTATACCTTAACATGAGATTATTTAAAATACGTGTGTGAAAAAAATTGAAACACCCATTCTTTGGAAAATATTTTTATAAAAGAAATAAAATAAATATTACTTAGTTTCGAAGGGAAATAATTTTTAAAAAATTATTCTGAAGATTTTTTTGTTCATTTTGCTTATCACATATGACGAATAATCTCGTTTTAATTCCCAACAAAAATCTGCAAGCATTCTAGACGACCATTTTTCTTGGTATCTTTTTTCCATCGCCATGATGTCTTGATGTCTCCCCGTGTTCGTTGCTGACCGCACCTAAGTTTTCAGTGAAAAAGTCTAGATGGGAATGAAGGAAATGCATATTCAGAGACGTATTACATTCTAAGGCTTTATAATTCTGTAGTAATTTAGAAACTATCTCCTTATGGTTTGCAGACTTTGCACTTCCCAAAAAAAATTTTGCTACTTCAGCAAAGGAAATCCATGCATCTGTTTCTTTTTTTTTAATTTTGAAATAAAATTGGAATCCTTCATAACCTTCCTTATATCCAGCTCTACAAAACTTCCTTCTTTTAATTTAGCTTCGCTTAGTCTAGAAACAAAGTTTTTAAATACAGAAAACCTTTTCCATTTCTATCCATGGCTTTAACAAAGTATTTCTTGAGGCCTAATTTAATGTGCAAACGCAATAAAATGATATTGCTTGGTTCTACTAAGAGGTTTTCAGAAATATTCTTTTGTCCAGGAATGAAGTTAGTCCTCATTGGCCAATCTTTCTTTATATAGTGTTAACTTCTAGCTCTGCTGTCCCACTGGCACAAAAAATAACAGTATTTCGTGTAGTCTCCTTGCAACCCAAGCAATATTCCAACAACTTTAAGATCTGCACATATTATCCAAGAATGATGGTTATACTGAATTTTCTCGAGTAGATTTTTTATATTAACATATGTTTCTTTTATGTGGATGCCATGTCCTAAAGGTACAGATGAAAGATCATTGCCATTATGCAGTAAGACTGCTTTTAAACTCAATTTTGAAGAATCAATGAATAGTCTCCATTCATCTGGTGAATAGTCATAACCTAATTTATTCATAAGCTTCTGCACATCACTGCAATATGTAAGACCACTTTCTTCTTTAAAAAGTCTACAAAATCAGCATCGCGTTGTCGATATACTGAAATTTGTGTACTAGGATGAAATACATTCTGAACCAACATCGAAATACATCGTACTGAAAATAAATAGATGTGAGGGTATATCGTGTACTTAATACCAGTCTTGTTTTTGTTATGTGAAATTTATAGTTATTTTATAGCTACTAAGTTATTTATATTTACAAAAATTAAGTGAAATTTATAGTTCATCATTTATTTAGATATTTCGACGTAATAGAACTTTTTCATATATTTTTTTCTTAATATTTATACATAGGGGATATCGAAAATATATAATTGGATTAACGGCAAAAAGTCGTGTTGACCAGTGTTATTAATATATTTTGCAATACATCGTATACGTTGAGTTTGTTGTTTAGTTCTGTTGAAAAAAAATATTCACACAGATACTTTAAAATTTAGTTTGAAGCAACAAGAAAATTGCCTGTATGTATATGCCTTCGGGCTAAGTAAAGAAAGTGGTCGAATAGTTCTTAATAAAATAATAAAACCCAATACGTATATATAATATGTATACGCTATATTAAACATGTAAGGAGTAGTTGGTGAGTCATTAAACTTTCTCTTGTATTTAAATGTTAATTCCGATTATATATGACACATAATCTGTTAAAATTTGTGATTGATTGTATGGAAGATTTGAATAAACTATAAATAATGTGGGTTACGTTTACATAAAATATTATGTTAAAATAGACAGAACTTTTATATGCGTAGTTGCTACTATTCTGTTATTTATTCTATATTAACGATGTCAATCATCTCATTTCTAGAAATTTTCTAAAAAATCATGGAGAAACATATGTCCTAAATTGTTAAGTAATTTGTTACCATAATTTTACATAATTACGTACAAAAAATAAAACCCGCCATAGGTAGGATTCGACATTTGTCCAGGATCGGAACCGAACGACATACAGCTGTTTCGAACTTATTAGTTCTCATCAGTGCCGTACACGGTACACCAATTCAGGACAAATGCCGTATTAACTCTATGACGTATACATCTTTATCGATACGATCTCTGTCAGTAACATATAAGTCGGAAATCGAGAAAGGAACCACCAAACCGCCAAGCGGTTATCAAAGTAGTTCCTGAATAGCAAAGCTATTACATAATCGCTCTAGAAAACAACTACTCCTCGGGCTAAAGCCCCGCCAGGCATTGAAGTATACCCAGAAGCGATCCTTGACCCCTTTCTCGTGTTCCTGCACGATCAGAATCCTACCTGTGGCGGGTTTTATTTTTTGAAACCTTATCTGATCGTATAGAAACACGAGAAAGGGGTCGAGGATCGCTTTTGGGTATAATTCAATGCCTGGCGGGGCTTTAGCCCGAGTAGTAGTTGTTTCCTAGAGCGATTATGTAATAGCTTTGCTATTCGGGAACTACTTTGATAACCGCTTGGCGGTTTGGTGGTTCCTTTCTCGATTTTCGACTTATATGTTACTGACAATTACGTACATATATCCTTATTTTTTAACATTCAACCATTTCAATTTAACGTATTGTTGCGATTGTTATGTACAAGTTTTAAATTCGTGAATTCTTTCAAATTGATTTCAAAAATGTGTGACCACTCAAGTATAGTTTGATTAAGACTAACCTACTTTGACCTATTTACAAAAATCCTGTCAAATCTGACCAGTCTATTAAATTTAGTGTTATATTTACAATATACAGACAACATAATTTTTTGAGGTATTTAGAAGTAAACCTGTCTTTTATTTGTGACGTGTGTATACATTTATGAATCCACTTATTTGTTGTTTAAATCATGTATATTTTTATTATTATTTTAACAACGAGTATTTTGCAAAATCGTAGAATATAAGTTTTAATATTATTAGGTTGTGATGATAAAATAAGAATATAGGAGATACGTCTCTTGATGAATTTCATATATCTCAGACTATGGAATAAAAATACGATCGCCAATTTAAAAATGTCAGACATCTTCTTAAATTTGATAGGAAATTATTTTTATACGATAAAAAATGTAGGGTAAGTTAATTGAAAAATATTGACGAGAATTTGAACCTACAATACAAACAATACAAGCTCGATACAAACTATAACGGATCATCTTAATATGTGCCAAGATGATTATATAAAAAAAAACAATATTCTTTCCGATAAAACAACGTTTATCTTAAACGAAACTATCAATAATAGAACTGTAGATACCGGAAGTAGAAAAAATCCATATTAATTAGATGATGGAGATCCACACCAGATATTCTAAGAACGTAAACGTTTGGGTTGAATAGTCAAATTATTGGACCATATTTCTTCAATGTCACAATAACTGGTGAGCGCTATTTGGATTTATTGTACAATTTCTTAGTCTTAAAGGTTAGAGGTCTTTTCCCTGATAATGATAACCTTAATAAAGCCAATAGGGAGATTTAATATCAGTAAAACGAAGCTACATAACTCACATAATGAAGTAAAAGTAGCAGGTTATTCCAGTTAAGTTTTTCTTAGTAGGTGGATCGGTAGACATAGTGAAATTGTGTAAACAAGTTATCCTTCTTATTCGACTTCAACTAATAAGAAGGAACAAGTGATATCAAAACTGTGATATCGGATAATCCACGATGTGCGTAGTAAATAGCCTGATCTTTATTCAGTTGCATTGAGACCTTTGCAGAGTGAATATCGAGTATGTATGAATGTACACATAGTTCGATCTGGCAGTAAGTAAAGTGTATCCTTTTCCCTCCGAATGCTGCCTCACTCTTTATTCTACGCATACACACACAGAGAATCTCACACTTCCTCCTATTCTTGACAAACTGTGTGTTAACTGATATGTAAGATATCATACGACAATACAATCTCTTTGATTTTCTAATGCCGGGTTTTGCAATCTCTTTACTGCAATCTCTATGCAATCTCTATATTTGGAATAAAGAAAGCGGAGAGTAATAATATTTGACATGGACATGAAGTCAAAGGTTAATGATTATTTAAAATTATTGAAGTCACTGTGGTAATTTGCCTTCACATCGAATCTGGAGAATCCCTCGTATGTTTTGAAATTTAAACCACGTAATTACTTCATAAGGTTATTTTCACAAGTCACCTTTTGGTTTCGTAGAATGCAAATGGTGTTTGTTTGCGTTTTGAATACATTAATAGTAACAATTAAATCTAATTGTAATCATTTCAATTCTGTAGGAGTTAAAATAATCAAAGTAAAATTAACGAAAATAGGAATATGAAAGAGTCATTTAAACTGATTAAGTGCAAATATGTATAAGTTCAAAAATAAAGCTCAACATTGTATAAGTACTTAATAGGGTATATTATTCAAGTAGATGAATGTACAAAGGTTATTTTTCAAGTACGTATCATAGTACGATTGACACTGATGTGGGTAGTAGTGAGAACCTTGTTCATTATAGCAGATTGTATTATTTCAGAATCCTGAAGTTTGAATCAACGAGAGTTGCGAAATTCAATTAGCACTGGTTATTAACATACTTTCGTAAAAATCGGTATACTATTCGTTAATAGTAATGTTGGTATTGCACTACCGAAATAAAATACATTGTTAGTATACAAGCAGAGTAGAAGGCGGGAACCAACCGCCATAAATTTCTCATTAAAACAGAGTAAAACATAAGCGATATTTATTGGTTGGGAAGGATTTTGATAATGTTCTATACTCACATCTGAATGATGAGGGACAAAGAGCTGCAAAGTAAGTAGTGATGTCAACGATTTTGTAACATATTTTTTTTCTACATGGGTGTTCGCATAAGGTGACCTCTTAATTGAAATAATCCTTGTTAATAGAATTAATTTAATAATCCTATTACTAGACAGAAACGAGATAGAAACATATTATTTTTAAAATATCTAAACTGTGACGTCATGATAGCCTTTCTCTTTGAAGTTGACACCGTATTTATTTTAGTAAAAATGCTTTCCTGAACATTTTCCGAGTATACCGATGAAGTTCCCTATTTATCATTTATAAGAGGGTAGGTATATTTGAGAAGAATGAAATAAGGCAAATACAACTTTATTTTTGACAAGTTATTCAAAATGCTCTCCACTAACGATGTGACAATGACTGGCATGCATGTAGACATTTTGTATCCAACGTACAACTATGTCTCATTGAAACCAAAGTCTTCAAAGCGAATCAAATTTTCTTCAAAAAAGTCCTAAGAGATGACTTTTTATCATTACAATTCATATATTTATTTTACGTTTGTGATATATATGCAATTGTTGAATTCAATTAGGATTCTCTTGAGACCAACGTCTGCAGTCATGGCAATGTTCTGTTCCATTCAACGAAAAAGTCAAAATGTCTTTTCCACTCATATATCTCGTATTAGATTCCTGGTATTAGATACCTGTGTGGTTACAAAATATTTTTATTTTTCAATGGAACCATATTTTACACCATACTTCTACTTCATACATCTTATAAACCGTAAATAGGAAATCCTAATATGCGGAACAGTAGTCTAACCTTAAGGAATTCATTGTTACAAAAATGTAGGGATTGTCATTTAAAAAAATACCATGATAATATAAATCAGGTAGAGAATTTGAGAAAAAATCACTTGAGAGTTAGTCAATGTTTATTTAGAAAATAAGTTTTTCAAAAAATCGTTAATAACTCAATAATAAATTTTATTGGAAACTTTATTATTTGCTTTATAATAGACCCTATGTTCTAAGAAACAGTAGAGAGATATTTAGAACTGGATTATAAGTGGAGCTACCCACTTGGATGCCTCATTAGTAACGGGACCGTATATAATATGTATGACGATGGCGACGCTATAATAATTTATATACACGGTGGACAGACATGAGGGTCAAGCCATTAAACCATTAAGTTTAATGGTACTGAATTGCTTATACCTTCATCGATTCAAACATCTCAAGTCTACGGGATAGCATCTTGGCCGCGTGCAACACCTTTGATGCAGCATTCACGATGAACAGCTTTAACGGGATATGTCTATAACCAACATAGTTCAACCAAGAATGGTCTACTCTGATTTACCTGTTCGATACCTCTTATTTAAAAATTTCAAAATAAGTCGGTAGATCTGACTCGACTCTTTATAGGGCTTACTTAGGATGTATAATTCTTAAAACAATAATAAGATAATGAGAGAAACAATTTTTATAATAAGAGTAGACATTAGGATTGGTTACTACAAACAAGTAAATGAAAGCCATGTTAAATATTTTTATGTCTGAAAACTAATTGTTCATTATTTATTTATTGGTAGATACCTTATTTTCAACTCATGAGACTTCGCTTTGATATTGTTTTTAGAGAAAAAATGCTTTTATTATGTTTTATGATGAATTATTGTTACTAATCAAACTGTATTATTAGAACGCTGACTTAGTTTTCCACAAAGCACAAAAATACTATACACTACACTCGACGTGCGTTTCGCCAACAAAGTTGACATCATCTACTGAATGATGTCAACTGAATGAACTGATGAAGTGAAGATGAATAAAACTGTTTTAATTGTTGTTGTTAGTTTGAATCATCTCCAGATGATGTCAACTTTGTTGGTGAAATGCGCGTCGAGTGTAGTGTACAGTACTTTGGTGTTTTGTGGAAAACTAAGTCATTATTATCTTCAGTCTACACCAAAGGTTCAGACCTACTCCAATATGTGTTATTAGAGCAAATCGAGTTATCACTATCAGTTTAAATCTAGATATATATACAAGTACATTGCAATAGTATAGATAAAAGAATAGTACTGATGATGGTAACTTTGACATTAATATTACAAGTAGTTGGATATTATAAAATATCTTTTTCGGAAATCTCTGAACATTGGGAAAAACTGGTCTATCTCATAAATAAAATTCTATTAAATCTTGAAGTTGAAATAAGATTGTATAGCCAATAAATATAACGATCGTTTGATGTTCTTTTAACTCGTATTGTTTCAGCTGAAAGAAACCTCCACGTACCATTGGAAGACGAATCTTTCTTGATCAAATTCCTCAGGCCATGTAGGTTTCAACCAGACACTGCATTTAAAATGATGAAAAGATTCTACAAATTTAAACTGAAGTACCCAAAATATGGAATAAATATTACACCCAATGCTGTCCGAAATGTTTTCGATAATGAAGTGTTTTGTTTCTTGCCAACTCGGACTTCTTCTGGAGCCAGGATAATGATCATCAATTGTGGAAGTAAGAGATAAGATATTACCCAATACTCATCAATCTACTTTAAAAGGGAAGCCAATGATCAAGTGATATGCCATGATCATCAGTCTTATGATGTGTTACTTTATGTTATTTATCATTATCTCTTTTTTGACGGCGGGGGGGGGGGGGGGGAGGAGGTGTGCTGAAGAAAAAAGTTGAAAATATTAAAGACGAAGAGAGATATCTTGATGCGGCTTACAAATTTTCCTTTCCAATATAAAAATAATCATTAGGGCATAATTTATCTCATAGACAATTACGTCTGTTTTAATAGGCCAAAGTATTTAAAGGATTTGAAGCAATAAATTTGGATTGAAACAAAAAATACTAGCCGGTCAATAGAAAGTCTTTACATGGGTGTTAGTCAATGTCAAATATATATGGCGATATTTTGATTAACTTTAAAATTTCTGTAAAATAAAGTTTTATTTGCTTTACCTGTATTTATCGAGAAATCTAGTAGACGGTAAATAGAAAACGCTAAATAGAATAATAGAATAGAAAAAAAAGTCTTTACGTCAGTCATTTACATCACTCAACAACAAAATTATAAATATTATGCGAACTTTTATCATCATACATACATACATAAAAAAATGAACAACTTATTATAAATGATATATGTACTTATAATAAATATAAAATAAATATGAACAATATATTATAAGAAGTATGAATAAAGGTATTCAAGAATGTATACTGTATTCAAGAATGTATTTAAAATCAAGAAAGCTTTGTAAAATTGTAACGGTTTCGAATTACAATATCACATAAATGTTTTCATATAAAAGTTTACATTATAGTCAAATCTCGGGGTATCGACGATTTGTGCCAGGTAAAATTTGTAAGCAAATATAGAATGCTTTTTTGCATTCTGAATATAATACTGAAAAATTTTCCTAAAACTTTATATTGCTGGTTTTAAAATCAACTGTTTATATTGACAAACCAGTATTTATTGATAGTTGCGACTGTAATTACAATTGTCAAATAATGTACATGCATTCTGCTTTCTTGCAGCTAAATGGAATCCAAAAGAAGTAAAATTAGAAGACATGTTCAAAGGAGTAATGGTCGCCATTGAAATAGCCATGTTAGAGCCAAAAACTCAACTGGGCGGTGTCCACGTAATTATAAATCTCGAAGGATTATCTTTGGTGCATATTTGTCAGTTTTCTCCACAGACAGCGAAACTTATACTTGATTGGGTGCAGGTAATATAGTTAAAGTATATATATATATATATATATATATATATATATATATATATATATATATATATATATATATATATATATATATATATATATATATATATATATATATAAATGACACATAATGTTAAAAAATAAGTAATTTCCACATAATTTAAGAAAATGTTCAAAATTTTATCACGGCCTCTCTGTTATGAATATTTTTTTGTAATAAATAAAAATTGTATGTTAATATTAGTTGTTAAATGGACCTCTATTCAAAAAATCGCTCGGAAGAAATTTTTAAAACTCATGTAAAATATTGATCTTCTGAGAGATTATTTACATTTCCTCTACTGTAGAAAAATAATTTTATATGGTTTTTATCTAGTCTGAAGAAACTATATTTGTATCTAGAATCAAGATATGTTGTAAACGTATTATTTTATGTTAAAATTTATTAATGTGTGTCTATCTACATAAATATATTATATGAATTTCTATAGAATATGTCTAATGGGTCTTTAATATATTTCTTTTTCAGGAATGTGCAGCTGTAAGGTTAAAAGGAATTCACTTAATAAATCAGCCATACATATTTAATATGTTGTTCCAAATATTTAAACCTTTCCTAGGAGAAAGATTGAAAAAATGCGTGAGTATTTTTCTAGTTAGTCTCTAAATCAATATCGATATTTAATTATTGGCGACAAGCTTTTATACAACTTCAGACAATGTATCAAGTGTTAAAACAATATAAACAAATATTTATGGTTTGCATCATTTTTGTGTCTTAATATTGCTCCCACATTTATTAGAAAGACGATGTTACATTATTTAAAAATATCTGAAGTTCATTTAAAATATTTATTTTAAATATGTTGTATACAAGTATATTATATTTGTATATGTATATTATAAATACTAAATAACAATATAATGAAGCGATTAACTCAATATTTGCTAACATTTGCTCAATATTTTTAAAATTTTCTTTTGTTTCGAAATAAAACAGATTCTATCTCCTTATAGAGAACATGGAGTAATAAAACAAGTCGAATATGGCATCTAGATTTTCATATATAATACTTATTGTGAAACAATAATGTAGAATAGAATAATAAAGCAATATGTAATATGTTATAAAATAATAATTATTGGGTACTGCCATTATCACTAGTTTGATTTTATTTCAGTTATTTTTCCACGGGACCGATAGAAAGTCTCTAATAGAAAATATCTCTATAGAGAGTCTTCCAGAATATTATGGAGGAACTGCTGATATTCCTGAGTTTCCTGGAAGTCTATTTTCAGATATGCTGTACTATTACGAAGACTTCTTTAAAGGTAAGTTAAAAAAAAAACAAACACAATAAAGGTAAAAAACCTTCTAAGTCTAATTTCGAATTTCAAAATTAGACTTATTCAGTAGGATTCAGTAGTAATCTTCTTCATTTAGAAAAATCGCATTTATCATCATCATCACATCGATTTATAACGTCCTTCGCCGTCTTCCGATTCCTAACCTCCATTCCTCTCTGTTTCTTCACATGTCCTCGTCCAGACCTCTCTCCCGAACTTCATTATCAATGCTCTCTCTCCAGCTTTTTCGTGGTCTTTCTCGCCTTCTTCTTCCTTGTGGTTTCCAGTTTAGAATTTTTTTGGGTATCCTGTCATTTGGCATTCGCTGAATATGCCCGTACCATACGAGTTGTTTGGTTCTTACATCATCTACAATGTCATGTGTTATTCCCATCATATTCTCTCATTTGTTACCCTTTCTCTCTTTGATTTTCCAACTGACCTCCTCCAGAAGTCTATTTCTGTGATTCTTATCCTTTCTGTTCTTTCTTTTATTGGCCATACTTCACAACTATGGGTTACTATACTTTTAATTATTGAATTATATATTCTTCTTTTATTGTCTTTTGTTATTTGTTTATCCCATAGAATGCTGTTCAACATTATAATTGCTCTCCTTTGCTCGCCTTTGCGAAAACTCGCATTTATCCAGATGTATATTATTTGTTTAATATAATGACTTTAAATCGGAAACTTTCTTAACGTCCTCTGGAGTACCTAAAGGTTCAAATTTAGGACCATTATTCTTTATATTATTTTTTAACGATTCGTCTCTAATACCTTTGTGGCGTAATATTGTTTTTGCCGATGACTTAAAGTATTTTTAAATATAACCTACTTAAATAATCACTTCAGGTCGCAAAAACTCATTGACCTTTGTATTTTGTCGTGGTGTGCAATGAATAAACTATCAATAAACATAGATAAATGTAAAATTTGTTCGTCTCTGAAATTGAAAATCTCTCTCCCGCAAAAAAGACAGTCTATGCACAGCAATGCAGAAATAAACAGCTCGTTATTATTAGTTATAAGTTTTCCTCTTTTTATTTCTACAAGTAGTGTTTGCTCTATTTACTGTACATTACATTATATTCCTACTGTATCGTTCAATGCAGATGCCTTCGACAGTAAATTCTGTGACCACAAGGATTGTAATGGTTGTCAATAAAGTGCAGTGAGAAAACGAATGAAGGGAAAAGGGTTTCCCCACATTGATGGGGAATATCTGACCTTAAAGAAGTAATCACCAATATATGATATGGTAAATCTCTTGGTGGTAGAGTTTTAATAACACGTTCTGAAAATACTAAGGATCTTGGTGTGTACTTTGATGATAAATTATCGTTTTCTAGACATATCAACCATATGACTCTTAACACACATAAAACCATAATCTTATGCAATATATGCGTAACATAATGACATGCATTATGTGATATATATAATCTTATGCAACATTTTTGTTACAGCATCTAATTCACATGGATACATCACAGATAAAGAGAAATCGCATAATGATTGATTTTCTTCTATTGTTTAGCTTAATTACATCAATTTCTAAGATTTGCACTACCAGGAAGATAATTTTCGCTGAGTATTTTAGATACCAAATTATTAAATTAAACTGAAATTTTGTTTTGTAATTTAAAAATATGTTAATAAAAAATAATATAATAGATATTTCAGATAATAGATTATACAATGATGTTTCAGACTTTGTAGAATAGGAATTAGTATCAACAATTCAGTCTTCTGCTTTTATTTGTTTTGTTTAATGCTAGTAATATTTTTAGTCATTTAGACTAGTATTTAGGCCTTAAAATGTTTTAATTTTTCTTCATTACCGAATGTTTCAAAAGTATGACGTATCGTGTAAGCTTCTCAGAAATAGAGTAGTATACATATATACATATGTTTTTCTCTAGATATCTATTTACATATATAGGTTTATTTATAATATTTGTTTATGTAAGCGTTTGTTTAATGTATTATAGAAATAGTTTGAAGTATTGATTGTACTGAACGATTTTTAAATACAATGTGATATTCTACATCTTCCATTTAACAGAAATATTATTATCCTATCCTGTTACGAATGCCCCATCATATCGAGAATATGGTGAGCAATCTGTTTAGTTATTTTGTACTTGCTGCGGAGCTCATAAAAGTTCAAGCTCAAAAAGCACTTGTTCTTGCGGATAGAACATTTTCTATGCGCAAGAGCAAGTGCTTAACTTAACGTGGTAAATCACCCATCCAGTGGATGATCTACAACGTTCTCTTATATTGTCTGCAACAATATAATTTCTACCATGATGTGGAGTGGACATTTTGACAAACAGGTTATTTGAACTAATATAAAATATCCTTATGATGATTAAAAATGTCTTAATTGATATCTCAATTACATATCGGTCCGATGTATATCTTTAAATTTATCTATAGTATCTAAACATATTATACATGTATGGCATTTTTTACATACAGGCGACGTCTTCAAATTACACTTAGTATGACTAAAAAGTAAAAATGTTGCAACCTAAAAATTAAAGTAATAAAGAACAAAATAACTATACCAATAGCTTCTCTATTTATTTCCATAATTTTCCAAGTTCAAGGGGTTCTCTTAATTTTAGGGCAAATATGATGTTTTACAAATTACCATTTTGTCAGTTTTAATACATACGTTAAATATAAATTAAATTTGATGTTGCTTCATATAGGGTGGGCACTAAAAACAGCCCACAGTTTTTTGAATCAATTTTAACAAAAACGTTCGGACAAGTCAAATTTCATATTGAGGGGGACACTTCAGGTAGTAACCAATGCGCGAGCGTGGTATCCACCCTGAAAATTTAACACACAAGCACAGTATTATAAAAACAATATTATAACGAGTAAGAAAATCGCAATAATATTGCGCCGCCCGCTAGCTCACATCGAAGGAACCTCCGGAGCATGCCTCTAGAGGCTTCGGATCAAAAAACAAAAGTTACCATGTTGTTCGCAAGGGTCGATTTACTGTATCGATTTTGTCAAAATGCCTATATTCGAACGAGAAGTATTTCGTACATCGACCTAAAAATTTTTTGACACACACACGAAAACAGCCGTTTAGTAAATAGAAAAGCACAGATTCAAGCAAGAATGTAATGAATTATTACGTATTTAATTCGGGCTATTGATCTCTGAGCAACGCTAGTTTAATGGCTTAGTATATAATAAAGTTATTTCTTCTTCAAACTATTAGTTAAGTAATTATTGGCATGCCGAACACCAACTTATATACAATAATATATTTGTTGTCCAAATGTCTTTAAACATTCTGGAGAATTTCTGAAAAAATTTGACGGTACTCCTGTATAATACATATGTCGTCATAATTCTTCTAAAGAATTGGATTGTGTTGAGAAAATTTTACACTTTGACACAAAAAAATCTCATCTCACGGAAATAAGTTTAGTGAGCTCAAATGCTATTCAAGAGAGCTTCTCCTTCCAATTAAGTCACAGGAGAAAACCTTGTATCTAAGAATTGATCCACAGGCAAATAATAATGAGGGGGGAGGCACTATATTATTGTGAAATTCACCTCTGAAACAAGTATTTATAATTGTTCTCAGTAATATTTATTAATCGGGAATCAATAGTGTTTTCTGACAAATCTGAATATGGTACATTTCTCTAGTTAATCTCACGGCAACATATACAGCAATGGCATTAATTTACTCTGGACATATTTCAGAATGGTTGAGGAAATTTTGAACAAATAATATAGTATTACATGGAAGTTGGTGCTGGGAATTTCTAATAATTGCGCAACTAACTGGTAAGATATTACTCTATTATGTAGTAATTATTTTAAAACATAATTTTTTCAGAAAGTTATGGTCAAAATAATACAAGTAATATAACGATGTAAAGATAATTTAACAAGTTTTAAAACTATGTGTTTCTTACTCATCATTCTTATCTATTACTATTATTAAAATCTTCAGGGTGTATAACACACCGAAGGGTTAATTTGAAGTTAACGAAAATAGTCATCATAAATTCCCCGTCAATAACAAAATTTACTTGATTGAGTGTTTTTATCTTACTTATAAATTTACTCTACTTTACATAAGGTATTTGTTCAAAGATATAAATATAATATAATTAATTAGGAGTAGAATTTATTGGTATGGTAGTACTGCCGCCAAATGAGGAGTAACAACAATTATATGAGGAGATAGTTACCAAGGTTGTGTAAAGCAATTGTAGGTATATACAGATTACATATATTGATTGCATTACAGATACAATTTGTATAATGGATCTTTGCGCGTGTATCAATTTAGTGACGACACACGGATCACATGCTACACCACTCGCAATTGTTACTAATATCCCACAATTACCAGCACGTATGTCTAGCGACATATGTTTCAATCAACTACGTATAAGACAGTCAATAATTTGCCGAACAAAATGCAATTATGAAGTCACGTCTTAGCTTTATTGTATAATTTGATTCAATGGTGTCTCAATATTTCTGTAAGATTTATTTAATTTTTGTTTCGTTTATATTGATTTTTGTTGAATCTATTTCATTTATTTTGATGGAAATGTCACTTCCATTGAATGTTTTTGTGGAGAACCTTTTCATTACTCTGTCATAGATTGACGGATTTGTATTGTTCTAACTGTTACTGTTCAAAAATGTCGGTTCATTGATTCATACGATTGTTACTTATGATGCACACGCAGAGAATCATTATACAAACCATATATGATTCGTCATATATCATAGGATCAAACCCTAAAGATAGGTATCTACATATTCGTCTTACAGAACGTAAATATCTATAAATCACATCCAGCAGGGCAAATTTTGAATAAATGTTACCTCTACGGTTTTTATCCCTATCATAATATCTACACACCTATTTGTCTGCCATCTAGGTATAATTTTAAGTTTATTCATATTCTTATGAGTTTTGAATAACGATATACAGATTTAAACTAGAATTGATCATTCCGAGCTAGTGCCTCCTAGAAGTCTCACACAGCTATCCTTCATTTATACTCGTAGTCTGTATGGCTGAGCAACTACATTTTAATTATACAATGATAAGGACCTACCAATATGAGGCATAATAAGAACGATAAGGTCAGATCTAACGCTAAAGGAAATTCCATTTTATTTTAGTATTACAAAATTCTACAGTTTCACTAGGGTTACTACTTAAGGACAAGGTTTACATTAAATTTTAGTTTTAAATTCTATCTTTGACTGTTTGTATGAAGAATATTTGTGCAGCCCTTTTTAATGTTTTATAAATATGCTATGAAGAATAGTTCTTGTAATTACGTCAGTTATTTTTAAAGGGAGTTTTTTTGTCAACGTGTCGCTTTTATCGCCAGGAACAGGAGCGACACATAAAAAAAACAAAATTTACTTGTGAATATTACAACTTTTGGATAAAGTTATAATCATTGTTTTAGGCAATTGTTTCAGGGTACCATAACCATATCCACCATAACCGAAATATATGAGTAGATGTACTTATGCCTGAACGAATCATATTAATTACGAAAATTAATTAGCATATAAATTTTTTAATTCTATTTCTTGAGGTAACTAATTCTAAGATAATAAAACAATGATATTTGGTAATAGATAACATTGTAATTCCTAAAATATGTTACTTTGACTAAAGTGAATAAAAATTAATTTTAAAAAAAACTTTCATCATTATGAATAAATTTAGACATAGTTGAAGTTGCACAAATAAAAAGGGAAGAGAAGAGGAATACCCAAAATAAGAAGGATAAAAAAGAGGGGATAAATAATATAAAGGATACATCAACTTGTGATAAGTGTTATGATAATTAACCTCACAAGTATTTGATAAATTTTATTTCGATGGAAAAATATAAACAAAACACTTAAAACAAACGTAATATTTTATTGCATGTGTTGAGTACATACGTAATAAAAATATATGTATATTATGTTTTATATTAATTGTTAAAAATGTAGTGATGAATTAATATCACAATAATATCTTACTGTAATCTATAAAATATCTAAAAATAACCAAAATACGTATTACAAATCTAAAAAACTGGAAAAATAAATTACTTTATGACACCCATCTAAAACTACATTTAAAAATTGGAATGTTATAGAAATATCTCATAATTCCACTTTCTTCTTATATCCATACGAGTTTATTGCTGAAAAAGAAAAAACTAGTTGGATAATAAATCACACAAGATGAACCATCGAGGTAATATTTTTTTAATATGGTAATATGACACAAGAATAAGGATTATTTGTAAAACAAAATTATGAATAAAAACATATATCTACATATTCCGTAATTATGTATATTAAAATTCCATAAGAAAACGCAAGGACTTTTATCATGGTAGTATTTGTAATAGTATTGGTAGATATTTTTTCGCCAGGAGAATTTCGACATTTTCTCCTTTGGAGAATGAACATGATATACATGTTTTCATTTAATTCTCCAACGTATATAAATGATACAAATAATACATTAACTGTATTTAATTGTTTAATAATATTTATTTGTTATTGTATTATCAATAACAAGTAAGAATAAATATAAACTTTAACTTATAATTGAATAATAATGGCTGAGAAATCCTACGATTTATTGTAATAATAATAAATATTATTCATTATTATTACAATAATAAAGTTTTCATTATTACTAAACTTTAACGTTAGTTCTATATATATATATATATATATATATATATATATATATATATATATATATATATATATATATATATATATATATATATATATATAGCGGTTTGCTGTACTTGCCCTCAAGTATATATAGGACAAACAGGAAGAAACCATATCTTTAATAAAGAATTTTAAATTGTGCATGTAGAGAAGAAAGGCTTAAAATATATCAGAATATTTAGAAATTAATAAGGCAAAGAAATCTGATATCATATTAAATGATCAAATAGAAACAAACTCGTCTCCATTATTAAATTTATTTTAGTATCTACATGCTATCCAAAAATCTTGTTTAAAATTTACAGATACCATCCATTGAAATGTTATAAGATAATTATAACAGTTTAAGTAGGAATCCCCATAGTAATAAACCTAGAATTACCCTAGTTATATAAACGCAATTCCACATTGTAAAATTTAGTCTATAAACTCAATATCTGACGACGCCACTGTGTTGGCGAAACAATTGTTATGTTTTAACAAATAAATAGTGAAAATCTAAGCAGTGAATGTTTTAATTTTGTATAGATAAACATGTCTTAAAAGCACTAATTTATCGTCAAATATGGCATCCAATATATAAATATGTTAAAATACATTGAATCTATAAAATACTAACCTCTGTATTCATTATCACATTTTTCCAAAAGCTCTAGCCACTGTTCACCATCGATCCTAGGTAAATCTAAAGTTCCTCCGTAGCATTCCGGTAAATTTTTGGGACTGATATACTGGTGTAGAGATTTACGATCGGAACCATGGAAAATAATGCGGTTTCTAAGTTTTTCTCTTAAGAAAGGTTTAAACAGAGCGAAGACCATTTTGAAAATGTACGGTTGATTGACAATGTGGATGTTCTTTATTCTAAGTGGGACGCTATCCTAAAACAATATAAAAGAATACAATAATAAATGTAAAAATAAGATTTGATTAAGAGCAGTTATTATTTTTTTAATTATATTAATATTGATATTACTAAATACTGTTGTAACTATATTTATTTTTTCAGAAAAAATCACCACACAAATTCAAAAGTACAACTTTTCCTTAAATAAGATGTAAAGAATCTATGTTATAAGATGTGATATTATGATAATATGACTTACGATACAAAACTGAAGAATGTGATATGTATTTTATAAAATACTTATTTATTCACATCTATAAAATATATTCATATAAAACCAAAATAAACCGAGATATGAAATAAGAAAAACATTATACACGAAGAAGATTCATTTTCCTTTTGCCTTCGGTGTATATTGCATTGACATTTTTTGTTAATAAATTATTAATATACGTTTAAACACTTAACAGAAGATTTTAGTAGGATAATTAAACTTTAGTTATTTTTAGATAACTGAGATATGATATTGTCATCATTGACATGGGGTATTATTATTGAGTTCCAACCTCATCAACGCTATTGACATCTTTTGATTTGGCACTCTTTGTGTTGAACTGGTTATTTGAATATAACAAAAGACTAGCTTTCCATAAGTAACGAAATATTATACGCCACAAAAAATGTATTTCGCCAACTAAGTTGGTATCATCAGAAAATTATTAAAATTATTTTAAGCCTTGATAAAGTTTTGATACAGTTGGTCGTTTATACAGTTCTAATACGGTTTTAGTCATCTTTCCATAATGTCAACTTGGTTGCCGAAACAGGTGTCGAGCGATGTATATTCTTTCAGTGTTTATGAAAAGCCGGTTTTCTGTTTTTATTGCTGCATCGAAAATTACAACATTTTCTCAGAATAACATTAATTTTACGTATTTATACAAATCAATTGATTTCACTACAAATTAAAGTAAATAAACAAAAATACAAATTTTAAAGTAAAGGAACTGGAAAACTAATTTACTAAAAAACTAATGATTTCGTTTAAATCCATGCAAGGGTTATTGACATACAAGACAAATGAGATGACATAAGAAATTAAAAAATTTGTATTTCTTATTTATTATTTCCTGCTAGAAAATTAGGACGTCATGCCAGCGTGCCCAATTTAAAAATAATCAGGGAAAATCAAGAATATATATTTAAATTTTCATGTCTTTGAAGATATTTTTAAGTGACCAAAATTAATACAGAACTTATCACTATGAACTTAAGAAAAATACACATTATTCCTCTTCCTAGAACAATTGATATGATTATTGTAGAAGACAGCTACCAATTTCTGACACAGGTGCTAATTTCCTCAGTCGAGGATCGAATCTTCCAAGGTTCTCACTCATCGTTTTGTTCGCGAAGATAATGCCAAAAAATCTTTATAACATAACACATCGATTGCATTAACATCTTAACAATACTAACAGTGACTTGTTTGGGAACTAGTAACCTCATTTACTTTATAAAGAACTTGAGAAAAAATGGCAAAATTTAACCGTTATAAGCTATACAAGTAAATGTTTCTGACAGGGGAAATAATTATTACCAGGACTTGAAAATGTGAATTCATTTAACTGAAGTTCGTTACGTTTTCTTACTAAATCACTAAATACTCCATTACACAAATTAAAAGATGATTACACTTTTTAATATCTAAAGGTGCGGATAGACGAGCGGGCTAAACTTGTAATGCAACACAAAATATACTGTTTATTCGTGTGAACAGGACAACGTTAATCACTGTTGGTTTTTGACACGACCATAAAGGAATTCCTCAGTGCAGTGTGGATGTGCTATTGTTCCTGTTTATTTGTCTAGACGCGCATATACGAACTCTGTTTTGCTTTGTGTAGTTTTTAAGTTAATTATCTTTGATTATGATAGTGTTTGGGTTTATAATGGAGTGGTCAGAAGAGAAATTACTTAATTTAATAGAGATATACAAATCGTATCCTGTATTAGTGAAATTAAGTGATGATTATTATTACAAGAACAACAAATAAATTGACTGATGATTTAAGTCTTGATTTGCATCTATATTGTTTTTCTTTATTATCATATGCTAGCACTACAACAACGCGACTATAAATAAATACAAATTTTGAATTTTCCATTACTTTCTACTGGAGTAGGTTGGAACCTTTGGTGTGAAGATAACACTGACTTAGTTTTCTACAAAACACCAAAACACTATGCACTACACTCGACGCGCGTTTCGCCAACAAAGTTGACATCAACTGGAAATGATTAAAACTCGATTTACTCATCTAAAACAGTTTTAATCGACTGCAGATGATGCCAACTTTGTTGGTGTGTCGAGTGTAGTGTATAGCATTTTCTGGAAAACTAAGTCAGTGTTATCTCCACACCAGCGTCAGTGTTATTATTTTCTACTCTTTTCCTGACAGAATGGGACTATATATAATCAAAGTTTGCGTGAATTTTTTTGGATGGATCGTAAATACACACACAGCACGTATTTGTAGTGAACATGTTCACCTGCGCATTACATGCAACTTTGCATTACAAGTTTTGCGCGCTAGTTCATGCGCCCCTTTATTCTTCACAGTATTGTTTTCAATTAAACTATAATATAAAATATCTTGCGATTATCAATGTTGTTGTATAGTTAAAATTTCTGATCGTACTGTCATTGTTCTTAATACAATGATCTCAAACTACAGTAGTAACGATTTTCGTAAGATGCATACAGAGGAAAATAATTCAAACAAATGTTTTTGTTTCAATCAAATCTGTTTCTATGCAGTCAATAATATAAATACGTGTAGTAAAGCAATAAAGTAAATAATTATTTAAATTAATAGAATGGTCTATTAATTTAAACATTTCAATTTAAACGTACAACAAATAAATTTTTATCGAACACAGAATATATATTTAACGAATGAAACAAAACTCTAAAAAACTGAATTTTTATTATCGAGAAATCCCTTTCCTCTGTGTAGCCCATCTAGGATACGTTGAATGCTGTTTCCTCCCATTAAATATTATCATGATGGTGTGTTAACAAATGCAAATGAGAGAGCACATTATATCGAGACCGCAAATTGTAGACAGCAGTTTGTAATATATTGATACGTTTTCTATCGTATCTGCTAATTTTCTTAACGTTTAATATATCAGAATCATTTATTACATTTTGTCTAATTATATAATGATAAATAAATCCCTAGTTGAACCCCCAACAATAGAATGCCTAAGTCACCTACAATCATTTCCAACACAATTTGAATTTTTCCTTGCAATTCAATTTATTATTATAAAACTTAATAATACAGCAGAAGTACCATTTTTCAGTATTTGCTACATAATACTTTTAAATGTTATTAATTTAATAAACAGATGTGATTTTATATTTACGAAATATCATTACCTAATTAGCAATCATTAGATGCATCTCTGGAGACCTTGCCAGGAATGAATACGTTAATTGAAGGTAAATTTCGTAATGACTAATGACATGAAAACCAAAATGTTGAATAAATTATAGTTAATATATAACTACATGCACGTGTGCGTGATAGGCAGACGTAAGTATCTCTACCAGGTTAATTATTAATTCTGAATTGTGGCTGACCTGTATGATGGATAGAGTGAGGTATTATAAACATGTTATTACATTAAACAAGTCATGTTTCAAGATTATTTAACTTCATGTACGAGTGGGTAAGTACGACAAGGTAGACGATGTCGCTAAACTAATAAATAGTCAATTAAACAGTAAGCAACCGATTATAACAGCATAGTCACAAAATACTGGAAATTTAGTTTACTTGATCTATATACAGAATTGTAAATAGTACGTGTCCTGGAATATTTTCCTCTTCTCTTGAGAATAAAATTCGGTTATTAGAAAAAATATTTACATTCACTATTTTCTATTTAAATTTGCAATGTAGGGAAGTTATGTATGCATATGGAAGGTATGTAAGCATCACATTAATATATCTCCTCAAGGCATGGTCTAAAATATATGATAATTCGTCGACATAATGGTTCAATGGTTCAATTCTCTGAATTTGCCCACGTATTCTGGCTTTTAACTGAAACAAAAGTCCTAGGAGCATCAGTGTACATCTTAGATTTCAAATAACCTCATAAGAAGAAATCCATCGCCATTATATCAGAACTTCTGGGTGACAATTAATGTCCTTCCGCTAAGAGACAACTTTTCCAAGGAACATCATTCCAATGACGTCTATTGATAAATTTGCAGTAGAAGCTGTAGCTCCATCTTGCTGAAATCATGTGTCCTCATTGAAACTAGCAAAATTTTGCATACCGATACCAAAAAATTCTCTATAGTATCTCTATATTGAATAGAAATAACAATGAGTGCAACACCGTCTGCATTTTCATAAAAATAATGGCCAATTATGCCACATGAATTCATTACAGCTCATACCGTTAATTTGGGAGAATGTAAGCGATTTTGGTGCTCTCTCAAGTGTTTTCTATAGACCAATAACGACAACTAACATTTATTTACTATCCATGTAAATGGAAATAATATGCCTCTTCGGTGAATAATATGTTCATCAAAATTTTCAGTTTTCGAATAATTCTTCCTAAAAGCGAATCGAATTGGATAATTCTCAACCTTCAAAGCTTACACCAGTTGAATCTTGTAAGGATAACAGTTCAAATCCTTTGCCAGAATGTCGTGGACAGTGATTTTTGAAAATTTTAAGACGGCTGCATGTTTTCGTACAGAATGGCGAGGTGTACGTTTCACTGCCGCATGAATAGACTCGACGTTTTCAACACTCTTTTGGATCCATCCGTTGGTTTTTATTAATGATAAATCATTCTACTTCAAATTTAGTGGCCAACGAATTGATTAACCTTGCTGAAGGAGATTGAGTAATTTCATGAACGAGGTAGTACGATATATGTGACGAAATGTTATGACAGAACGATGGTAAAAGCTTCTGGCACACATGGCTCGTTGCTCACAGGTGAAGAGATTCATTGTAACTGCATTTCCAAGGTGTGATGTCTAACAAACACACGTGCATGCACATTTACTACTATCACTCTTACAGATGGTCAACAACCAAATGAGGATAACATTCCAAGATAGCTTGTATAATAAAATAAAGTGACTTTTATTGCAGTCAATTCAATCAAATTATTAATTTATAATATTTTGGGCTAATTGAGTGTGACTGTTAAGTGATACTGAAGATCATATCATTTTATGTAGGGTTGAAACACAATAATCGGATATCATTAAAAATATTTGCCAAGTTCAACCGTCACCGCATGCAATTACTATTTTAGTAAATTATTGTAAATATAGGACTTGCTAATGTATGTAGTTAAACATGAGTTTAATAAAATACATGCAATAATAATTATGCAAATACATACATATATACAAATATTTTTGAAGTATGTATATAACTATTATAAAATTTCATTTGTTAAATTTTTTTTTACTATTTAATTGTTATATTATCTTATATTTATTTTTGGTATCGTGGAGTACTAACTACTAATTATGAAGTTTAGGAATGAGAATTTCAATTATGATGTATAGATATTCCATAAAAATAGGGCAAAGAAAAATATATATTAAAAATAATTTCAACTTTTAATCTCTATCTAAAGAGGTATTCGTCTGAAGATAATCGTCTGAAGATAATCGTCTATGATACAAACTGACACTGAAAATAATTGCAAAATCGGCGAGAGTTCATAGGAATGGTTTTCACTTTTCCGCATTCAACTATACCAGAGCGGAAAAGTAATGTAATCGTGTAAAGAAAAATGGAAAAAAAATTGTAGCGTTTATTTTTCGTTTCTCGACCTAAAAACAAAAAAAAATGGTTTTTAAAAAATCTTGTCTATGTATGTGTCGTTGTCGTCTGCATTTTAAAAATTTCTTATTAGCACGATAACTCAACTAAATCGTATCGGATCGATCGGGTTTTGACTGATTGTGATCGGGGTCTGATGTCTCCCAGATGACACCTATTGATTTTGAGGTGGATAGAACACACTCTACCATGTTCATGGATCATCAAAAAGCACAATGGTGGACTATTTGAGATTATTTATTGTTAGCACGGTCACTCAATTAATCGTGTCGGATCGATCGGGTTTCGACTGATCCTGATTAGGGACGTCTACCAGACGACATCTATTGATTTTGAGGTGGATAGGATACACCTCACCCTATCCATGGGTCATGAGAAAGCACGAAGGTGGACTATTTGAGAAGAATTTGACGATTTTGCATTGAACAAAAAAAAAACATATATTCGGCCTGTATCATATACGAATGAATGAGAAAAAAAATTTCATTCAATCACAAACGTATTGATACGGCACTGAAGCAGTCGCCAATGAAAAAAGTAAAACTGTCGCATAAAACACATATTCTGCATTTATGTGTTGGTTTATTTCTTCTCGGCCACTCAGTTTCGAGATAGAGATGTTCTACGTGCGGAAAAGTCCGTTTTAAGGTTTTAAAACTGTTTATTTCGAAACTGTTTTCCATTAATTTTTCTTAGAACTTAGAACTAATAAAAGAGAATATTCTTCACCTCTTAAAATATAGACCTACACACAAAATAGTTACAGGCAGCGTACAATAGCGATTAAATCTATTGTTCACTGTTTCGCTAGTTCGCACGTTATTATTAGATAATGTTGTTAGTAAGTTTGTTATTCTAAGTTTATTGATTGCGGTGGTTTAATGGTGGAGATGATCGGAACCGGCATGTACCTTGGTAAATCGGTTGTTGTGTAGAAAATTAAATAAAAGTTTTAAAAATTACTTTTACAATTTGAAAATAGTACCCTATATGTGCGTGATGTTAAGGTTTTTAGTCACACGTGTGTAGTAATTTACATCATTAACCATAGTTTTAACTAGAGATAACATAATAACAGTACTAAAGCAATTCGTACGTGAGTAATGTTAAGATTTTTAGTTGTATGTGTGGTAATTTCTGCACTATTAATTATTATTTTAATTAAAGACAAAATAATAGTACTTATTACGTAATCATTTCAAGGCATTTAATATTAGGAACTTTTAAATGAGTTCTTAAACTCATCTAGCTTTTTAAATGAATATTTGCATTGGTGGTCGAGAAAAGGTTATCTATATGCCATCTTTTTCTGAATACATCAGTAGGAACGTCTGAAATATCCAAATCAAGGCTTAACTTGGGGAAAATGTGTACCAGGGACGTAGCGTACATGGATGCGAGTGATGCGTAGCATCTCTTAAAAAATTGAAAAATTAGTGTTATTTAAAAGTTCAATTGATTTAATCAATTACTACAATTTTCTAATTATTTTAAACCGACCGCAAACATACATGATTTACTTTAAACGCTACTATTAACTTTTTTATTTCAAATGGGCCGTAAATGCGCCCGAAATTATTGGACTCCCTCGTTAGTTACTGCAGTGCTGAAATGTGATGGTCTACATTACATCCAAGCTACGCGTTAGATGGGCGAAGAGGTCATCTTATGCAGTCAATAGTGGAACCTCGAGTGGATGTTGTCGTTATTTCCGGACACAGTTATGCGATTATGTGAACGAATCTTAGCGACTGTCGCCATAATATAAGCAAGATTTGGAAGCGCTGTTTCAGGTAATTATGGAAAATGAAAATGAGGAATGGGATCCAGAAACCGTTATTTATGCTAGAGGCCTTTTAACTTTATTGCGCGACTTTGATTTTAATTTTTTATTAGCAGTGTTTTCTGCAATATTCCAACATTTCTGTTTCTGAAAGTATGTTTAAAATTCTACAGACAAAAATATCAGATATTAGTTACTGCAATAAAAAGATCGCCGATTTCAAATCACATATTCAAAAAATGAGAAATGAGTTTAGTGACATTTGGGACCATATGGACAGATTTATGTTAGAAAATCAACCACCAAGTAAAATAATGCGTTTGGATTTAATTCCCGAAGAAGATAAAAAACGCACCTACGTACGATTGTTTTATGACATTGTGGACGTTATTACTTTTAGTGAAATTTCTAAACTAAAATTCTTAAATCTAGGATCTTTCACACAATTTACTTCATTCGTGAAACGTTTTCCTGACGAACTTTCTTCTTCTTTAGTAGATACATATAGAACATTCTTTGATGCAAATCGTTTAAAAAGTGAACTTTGAGTTATTGATAGTGATCCTGATATAAAAAAGAGCACTATGTTTGAGCTTCACCAATATAGGTATTATGTCCCTTCAATTATCTTCTGTTTTCTCGGAGTCATCAATATTGTGTCGTTTAATTTTGACTATTTCTGCCACAAGTAGTTCCGCGGATCATTTTCATGTTTAAAGAGAATAAAGACTTATCTGAGAAATTCTCAAAAGCAAGAAAGACTGTCAGCTTTAGCATTAATAAATATTGAAAGTGCCTTGTTAGAAGATATGAGATCGTCTCCAACATTTGAATAAACAGTGATAGACGTTTTTGCTGGACAAATAAAAACTGAAGAATTCATCTTCATTTTAAAAATTAGGATATATGCCTCGGCATAATCATTTTAGGCTAGTGTCTCTTTTTTTACCATTTTAATATGGCCTACCATACATCTGACTATACCTCTTCCCCTTTAAATAAATGTGATAATATGTGGTAAAAATGTGATAAAGAATTTTTATCACATCCCTAGATTCTTTTCTTACGCTACGCCCCTGATGTCTACCTACAACACGGTACAAAAAGCACGTAAAACTTGATGGTATTACAAATTGTAGAATATAACCTTATCTGATTAGTATTTTTAAACGTGTAGAAATGACACTATTACGTGGATGTTTGTGAATGTGACCAACATAACATCCATTCGATGACGTCATTTTTGTAGCAAAACTGGTAAGTCATGTAAGGTAAAAAGTAAGTGAATTAAAATTTCTTATTAACTATGAATTCCATGTATACATGAATATAATGTTTAAAGTTGATAAACGTATTTTATGCGTGTTATTGAATGTGGTATCATTAATAGTTTTGTTCCCCATAATACATTTTCAAATAATTAAATACTTCAAATAAGAAAACCAAACTAAAATTAAATTCTTCGTTTTTCATATAGTAATAAAACTACGTAATCATTTGTGATATAGTAACAAACAACGGAACATCTGAAATAACTGTTGACATAAAATTTATATAGCAATATAAATACGTATGGCCACATATTCCCATCATTACTTCGCAGAATATGTCCAAGTTCCCTGGATTAATCTGAAGTAATGATGCCAATCGCTTGGAGCTGGCCTAGATTGCTGGCTCGGAGTAATCTGGACGTGGGATCGATTCTTACATAAGTCGACTGGGTGTGTCTATGTGAATATTGAGCGTTAGGTAGAAGAGTAGCTTTGAGTTAATTCTCGCCTCTGTAAAAACAAAGGCGAAAAATAAACTGCGACTCGTCGATTTTTGTTCTTGGCAGTTTTTGACATAAAACTGTTACTGTCATTGTAATCGCTTCGTGATACCATGATGCCATTGCCTCCCCCAAATAAATATCCCTTTAAGTATTCAAATGGTAACATAGGTCGAGTAATCTGTCACTTGAAGAACCTTTAGACCGTGATAACGTTATTCATTCACACTCCTGTATAATGCGTGCCCTCAGCTCTTCTAGATTACCAAGTTTAGTAAAATAAACTTTTGATTGCAAGTGTCTCCATAGAAAGAGGCTTACTGATTCGTGGATAGAAACCTAGATCCGATCCATCGCACAGGAAATTTCTAGTCTCATACGAATCTCTGGTTCTTTTAATCACACATCATAATGTAGATGAGCCTCATTCTGTTGAAAGAATAGCTCATCTTCATACATATTGTCATCGTCTTCTAATAGTTCAGTGATCATAGGATCTGTCATCTTCTCTAATAACAAAATACTTTTTTGCATTTACATTTCCGATAATAAAAAGAAAACAAACGATATTATCTCCCAGAATATCCTGATAGACATTAAGTTTTTGTGATTTTTGGGTGGTAAAATGCTCCCTATAAAGATAATGGTTTTCATAAGAATATCTGTAGTTGTGTATGTTAACTACTTGCGTATGTTAACAAAGCCCTACTACACAAGCTCCATTAAAAAAAAAACGTACTCTCATCTGAAGGTAGATCAGATATTACAAACCAAATTTGGGTTCAAATTGTGAGGTATGATCCTTGACATCATCTTTTAATTTTAAGTTGAAGTACATCGATTTGACCAGCTTCATTGTTTGACCAATTCCATTATCAGGAAAACATTAGGTAATTAAAAATGCGAGCAGCTTCTCTATAGCAACCATTATTGTGATAACACAATTTCAGCAAATTCCTTCTTCCTTTGTAAGAATAAACTGATATTGTGCAAATTATTTGAGACGTTCTTGGTGAATTTCTATCTGTCGGTATAGGAATAAAATAAAATGCGTATTTTGTTTTGCAATAAAAACCAGACTGTTTTTTATATTATTTTCTTTATGTTATCCTATCCTTAAAGATGAATAAATGAAATTCAGTGGTTGTTTTCGGGAGGAGGTGTCAGTGGCAGTAACGGACTTTATGTCAAAACATGTACTCTTCGAAACAAAAATTAACATGTCGGACATTTTTCTATAAAAAAATTATATCAACAGTTATTCTGCCTATGTAATATTGAATGTACATCTTATAATATGTAGGTCGTTAAATACCATATTAAAGCTGATTGAATTGCATTGAACTACTTGTACTTATATCGATTCATATATCTCGCGTCTACGTGACAGCATATCGGCTGCCTCGGACTTACTCGTCGGTAACACCACTTAAGCAGCGCTCACGGTGGCCAATTTTAATTATAAGTTTAATATACAAATTGTGTGATTTACCTGTAACCAGTCTACAATTCTTTTGGCAAAAGATGGTGTAAATTTTGTAGTTTGAGAAAGGGATAGACCATCCATGTCGAATATCACAATAGCTCCACACACTTGGGATTCGGGTTCCAACATGGCGGCCTCCAAGAAAAGTACACAGCCTTTAAATACTTCATCTAAGGTGACTTTATCAGTTTTCCATTTTTCTAAAACAAATCACTATTATCAATTTTAATTCATTGCCATTTAATATTTAATAATAAAATTGGGAATTTACGAGTATTCTGTTATATCTTTCAACGCCAATCAGGGTGTCGTAATACACTTCTTTTATAAGTTCAAACATGAAGTAGGAAGTCTAAAAAAATATAAATGTTTGGACTATTGGTAATGGAGTATTGGTACGTATAGTAAAATGCTGAGGTTGAAGTATCTATGACGAAAGACGTAGGGTATTCAGAACACTTTATCATAGGTCCATGTAATAAAGTTTTGGTAGCCACTGTATACTTTATATTGAAGTTCTGTTTATAATATCACACACCAGTAGTTTGTTTGATTTCGTATCGTAGAGCACGTGTTATTGCGAATGAAAGATACTGTGAAGTGGTTTACGCAACGAAATATACTTTATCTCGAGTACAGGACCATTATATCTGTACTTCAAACTTCTGTACTTCAAACGTGGTTCAAATAAAACTTGAACAAGATTTAAAAAATACTATGTAAATGTTTGTCTACTACACTCAGTAAAAATTGCCCGTCCCTACGGACAATAGAATGTCGAAATTTAAATTTTCAACATAGTAATTTTAGCTATGATGATAAACATCGTTTAGGTCGACTAACTGATGTGTGCATTGAAGACAACATAGCCGCTCTTGAAAAAACAATGAGACAATCTCCACATAACATATAGGCAGAACAAAGTCTACATATACCTGTATCGACTTCACATTCAATTATCTCAAGCCATTTAAACATGTGTAAAATGTGTATACTTTAGGTTCATCATAATTTGACGGAGGAGCAATGTGAATATCATGCGAAATGGTGACATATTAGGAGCATCTCCACACTAACAGGAGACGAGTTTTAGCTACATTACTATGTTCCAATAAAATCACAAACTAAGGTGAGGGTCTTTGACGATGAGGAACAAGCAACAGAGACAACTTTCGATGTAAAACAATCTAGCTCTGTGGGTAAATTGACGATCTTCGTATTATGAGTAAACGAGGATTAATTAAAACTATTGCGTTGGAAAAACAGAAGTTAGTTGCCCCTAACTGATATATACAAGATTTGATTATACTGTTTGTATTTATTATATTGTTTGTATACAATATTGTGTTTTTATTATATTTTATTACTTTTTTGTATTACTCCATTTATTGTTTGTAGTACTCCAAAACTTACGACCCAATTCATAGCTATGGTCGTGATTCCTTCATCATGATAATGAGAGTATTAAATTATTAAGAGTTCACGAGTATTAAAGTCTTAGAACATGCTCCATATAATCCATACTTTTTGCCCTTTGTGATTTTGCACTAGTCTCAATGTCAAATTACAGCTTAAGGTTGCAGATTTTGAGTAGATAATGAGCTAATTGAAACATTTACAGAAATCTGTAGTTTCGTATAATTGGATTACACGAAACTGGTATGCCATTGAAGAAAATTGCTTATTACGTGTATAGAAGTGAATCAACTATGATGATATGCTATGGAATTAGTTTGAGAAAGGCAGCACATGAAACTTCAAAAATACAGGATGCCAAAGGCGCATTATTCGCTGCAAGACACCAATTTACTACTAATCGAACTATTGCCAATCGATAATTTAATGACAAAGGTAGATCAGCACATGAAACTTCAAAAATACAGGATGCCAAAGGCGCATTATTCGCTGCAAGACACCAATTTACTACTAATCGAACTATTGCCAATCGATAATTTAATGACAAAGGTAGATCAATAACAATGTGAACAGACTAATTTAGTTTTACCCAAATTATGTATTACGACTTATTGTCTATCATCGATGTTACCGATTAGAATGAAACACACAAATAATATTATTATTAATAGTATTGTATTCAGCGATGAACATCGTTTCCATTTAGAAACGAGGCATGTATGCCACATTGTGGAGATCTTATGGAGGGCTATTGCTTATTGTAGCGGGTCGCAATTGATTGTCGTTCAAGGAAACAAGAACGTCTAAAGCTATATACAGGATGCTCTACAACCAGTACTATTTTTTCAGAGCGTTGCCCAACTTCATGTTTCAGTAAAATAATTCACGACTATATATGACGAAGGTACGTTAAGCTTCTTAAAAGTTTCTGAAGTCTTCAATGGCCACCACAGTCCACTGACCTCTTCCCAATTGAATATATATGGAATATCATGGGGAAGTCTGTTAAATCTACCAATTCTTTTACCAACTAGATGTTCTGGGTTTCTCATGAATGAGAGACCTCAAAAAAGTATCGGTAATCTTATTTGATTCATGTTTTGATAAAATTCATAAAATATCGACTGAATTAAATTATGTTTACTGGATACATTTTCTATGCCACTGTGTATATATTATGTAGCGTCTAATATTTATAAAGACAAACTTATACAGGGGTTCTGAAACGTAGTATTATATGATATGTTCTTTTAATCAAGATATTACCTGTCCTAAATATAGGTGTATATTTAACATTTTTTTTTTCTGAAAATTACATAGATATATATTACATAATGAATAATGCAGCTAGCAATATATATAAATGAAGAGAAAAATATTATGTTCAAAGTTCTAGTAGCTCAGAATCCAATGAATGTATGAGTCGGTATAGAGTTTTTTTGAAATTAAAAATAAATGGTATATATGTGTTTCTTATAATTTTTCAAAGGAGCAAAATTGTTAATATAATATTAAAAATTATCATAAGTGAACGTTCTCTAAAACTCCTTGAATTAATATTCTAGAAAAATGAAAGACGGACAATTTAAACATAACCTTTCAAATTGCGTATCATATTTTTGTTTAACATATGGGTTGAGTCTTATTTTATAACCATTTTATCATAAAAAATTAACTGACCTTTAAAATCAGCAAAAAAAAAGTATTTATAAACGTTTAATTTTTTGTCTAATCTATAGCATTTTTGCTTTATTAGTATGACTAACTTGATATACTATAACCATTTGTTATAGTATATCTAGTATATTTTTTATATAAAAATACATAAAACTGACCAAATAAAATAAAAACAACCTAACATTATAAACATTATTTATATATTATTTATAACATAAAATAATTAATTATCAAAATGACTGTCATCATTATATAAATATGATATTCACCACGTCATTATATAAACATGATATATTTATTAATGTTAAACGAATGCGACAGAAATTTCCTTTTCGGTAAATACAAACATCGTATAATTATACTCACTTCCTAACTCTATAACTAAAATTCGTCGACCTAATTGGTCCCTATTTGGCTGCACTGTTAATATATTTTGCTCGAAGACATTTCTTTCTTTGCTCGGCAACAGACCATCGTACATATCGGCGTGTTTGACCTTAAAGGCATAATACCTCTTGATCTGAAATCAAAAAGGAATATTTAAGTTTCATTAAAATATCATTCTCATTCAACACATGCATATACACACTCACATAGAGAGAATATTAATTAAATAATCAGATGAAGAAATACTTTCGCTATTACTGTACAAGACTAATTGTAATAACCCTATGAATTCTGAAGAGGTTCATTGGCATTGACCGATATATTTTAATTATATTATATATTTAGGAAAATGTGTAATTAATCTTCTATAAGATATTACACTAGGAAAATCATTTAGATTCGAATATAATACTGATAAAAATAATGTCTATTTTATGTAAAAATAATTCTACATTTTGAAAAATAAGGCGAAGTGTAACCAACACTACCTCAAATTAACCTTCAATCTTAAAACATGATTTTACACAAAAAAATTACTCGTCCATGTACTTAATTAAATACGAATAAGAAAAAGGAATTTAGATTTATCTAAACTGAAATTAAATTAACAAAATATGTAGATATCTATATTTAAATTTGATATTAAAAATCCTCTAGATTTGTAGAAGAAGAATATGTTACATACTTCGAGGGATTAAGTGTTAAATTATTTCCATGCGAATAAGGGACAATTACCGTTAAATCTGCATTGCTATTAATACAAGCTGCTTCAACTTGACTAGAGCTAAACAAATAAAGTAATTGACTAACATCGGCATATTCTTATATTTTTGAAAGAATTGTACACTTAACAATGTCAGATGTGCATAAAAGAAACAATACGAGCCCTTATGGTACTCCTGATATTATTACGCGGGAGAACACTTCTCATAGACAACTACCACATACAAAATATGTCGAATTTATTTTCATGTATTAAATCGCATATATTATAGATGTCAACGTCTAAAGCATATTTAGCTTTTTTCAAATGGCTTTAATTTTATCAAATTCCTATATATTTTCTCTGATGATGGTTAACGTGTCAAAACAAGTCCATCTAAGGCTAGTGTAAATAATAGAGCAATAGAACAAAATAATTACAATGAATATTGTAATTTACAAGATAAAAATCATTTTATTACATGTGATAACATTGTAAGGCAGTAAGAATCCAATTATGTCACATTCAATGCTATAAATTTAGTAAAGTAAGTTTAGTAAAGTAAATGTAAGAAATTTGACTGCTTACCATATTTCAAACATTATTTATGGAATATGCAGCAACAGGTGTTGTTCAAGCTACTTATGGTTTACTAGGTGTTTGACAAAAGGAAAAATTGCTATTGTTATATTACATTATTATTTTGTTAACCTGAACTTGAAACTTCAGGTTTACGATACTTTACGTTTCATCATCCAATTGAAGTATATTAAGGTATAAGGCGCGGTAGTCTTTATACTAACACTATTTTTGCTATACTTTGTGCTTTAACTTCAAAACTAGTTAGGCAAAAGAGCGAAATCATGATTTTCGAGGGACGTTGAAAATGTAATATTATGAATAGGTATGTCTGTGATTAAGTAAATGCAAGACATTTACGGTTCTATGAAGTTTGGATAATACAATCGTGTCATAAAGTATTTTTCAGAAAAAATCATAGTGTAGATATAAGTAAATGAATATCATCGTCCGCCTCTATTTGTTTGGTATGGAAGTTATTTCTTATAATAGAATATAATTATTTTTGTAAAACTGAATTAAAACAGCTGGTTATCGATGTTTACATGATGGATTTGTAAGACCAAATACATCCGTGATTATTAATTTTTATCAAATTCGCCATTTCAGGAACAAAACCATAAATAGTAATGTTATTGCCAATGACTATAATAGATTTATAAGGATACTAAAGGATCTGTCAGGATTATAGGGAAAGTATCTCTACGAAGTACTAAATGGATTATTACATCACATTTCTTATAATGTTTACTGTTTGAACGGTTCCATTCTAATATTAGTTAAAAGAGATTTGCTATGCGCAAGTTAAATGAAATATCAAAATATTGGAATTGGATTGATGACTTGAGAAAGAATATAATATTATGTTGAACTATTTTCGTAAAATTTTCATGATTTCATGATATATAACAGTTTTGAATCTCACATAATATTTATAACGAATTGTCATTTTCGACGTTTTCAGCTTTGAAGTAGGAAAAATAGTTCTCTGGAAACAGCATTTATATATTTTTATTTAATATCGTTTTATCTATGTAATATATTTGTATTATCTAATAAAACTATGATATATGTATATCTACATTCATACTGTATCATTACATATATTACTGTCCTAAATTAAAAGATGTAATGATACAGTAGAAGTATTATTATTACATTTATTATTAGGGTACATAACATTATTTTATTCCATTTATTTACACTGAAATAACATGCTTAAACAACATCTATTTAGGAATAATACATGAAAATTATGGCTATTACCAAGTGAATTTATATGAATTTCGTGTTCAAATGGCAACATTATTGCGGCGACAAGGACAATGTAGTTTCTCTTAATATTATATTCTTTACAAAATAACAGTCAAGGTATATAGCACTATTAGGGTAAACGTCAATGTTAAAAACAAAATGACGTAATATTTCATTATTTTAATAGACGTCCTCAAATTAGTACAATAAATTATTTCACTTTTGTTATTATGACTGGAAACTTAATCTTTATGGATTACATGTTTAGTTAAATAATATAAAAGAAAATAGAGATTGTTACAAGAATCAGTATTGGTGTATTCTAGGTCTACAACTATTGTAGTTCATTGACTAGGTCTATTATATTTAAATAATAAAATAACTCGCATCAGAGTGTAATTAACAACTCACCATTGTATTATTGGAACTACTTACACGAAGATAGTTACGTAGAATCAATAGATATAAACTAATGATGCATACCATTACTTATTTCCATTAACTATTCTCTATTCAATAGTTGATTGCTTCCTTATTTTTACAAAATTGCTATCGGCCATGATCTCTCGATACGGCAATATCCCGAGAGAAGGTCATATTATGGTGAAACAAATGTTGCGCTTCGTGTACTTTTTTTTACAAAAATCCATTAATAGGATAGATAAATATTAATGGTAGATGCTAAACTAAGACTCGTAGTCAAAGTAACAGAATTCCGATTGTTACAAAACTTTAAACAGGGGAAGGAATCAAAGAAATAATGCTATCTTTTCACTGAACGTAAATATAAACTTATCCCTTGTGAGGGAGTGGAGGACACAATTTATCTTGGCCGCAGAATTTCATTCAAAGTAACAATATACTTATAGGTATACTATATAATAAATAAGAGATAAGAATTTGCAGAAATAATTTTTTTGTTGTTACCATTCCTCAACGATCTTTCTGTGTGCAAAGTTCAGGAACAGATTTATGATCTTGCTGGTATCAAATCGAAAAAAAAAACATTGAGATAACAGGAATCCGAATTTTTACTATTTTAAATTTCACTTTCGATACATTCTCGTGAAATATAAGCAATATATGAATTAATTTACAGTTAAATATGATTTTGTTCCCAAAGTGTCGCACCCTCTTAGACTTAAACACTAGAATGGATTAATTTTTGTCTACATTTCAGAGGAATATATTGAAAGTGGCTCGCTACATTCTTTCTAGATGGTATCAATGTTTGAGATGACGAAGGTTTTACAAGAGCGAGACTGGACGTTTAATTTGAATGACGGCGATTTTAACATATGTTTAAAAAAGTTACTACATCACCAAACCAATTTTGAGACGACAGCGTAATTGTGTTAAAACGTATTAGAATGTTCATGAAAACTGAAAGTAGAAAATACTTTGATCCATTCAGAGGGTTGAGCTATGAGAAGATACAAAAAAATGGTCTCTTCATCTAGATATGACTAGAGAGAAAATATAGAAAAATAAACAATTAAATTAGAAAAGTATATTCTGGTGACTTAAAAAATATATATTTAGAAGTATATCGTTGTAAATGGTATACTGCAATTATACACAAAATAAGTTAAAAAAAATGTATTTTAGTAGATATGCTTACGTCAAATAATTACATTTATGTAATTATTTCAGGTGCACGAAATATAAAAATATATACAAAATATCTGTATAAAATATGACGGGTTTTTGCTTATAAAGAACAATCTTAGGTAACGAATTTCTTCCAATATTATTCTGGAACTTATTTGTTTAATTTATCAGTAATTTTCCAAGAACATATTTAAATATATATCACAGAACATGTACTGTACCTCTACATGGAAATTGTAAATAAAAAAAAAAAAGAAATAGAAGACCAGATTTCCAGAAATACCAAAAGATTATACATTACTCGACGCCCATTTCGCCAACTGAGTTTTAATCATCTCCTGATGATACCAAGTTGGTTGGTAAATCGCGCGTTGAGTGTAATCTTTCGCTGTTTCGTGGAAACAGACCCCCTGTTTCTGTTGCAACTTCGAAGGTTGCGGTCCCTTCCTAGAGATGTTAAACAATGGAAATAATGTATTTTTTATATGAATTGTTATTTTTCTATTGCAACTGTTGTAGAATTACAAGAGTAGTTGTCATTTCTATGAATAACTAACTGGAATTTCTTTTAAATAACTAAATAAATATATTTTATGGTCATAAAAATCCATATATCCTACAATATTTACATCACGTCGACAGGATATTGAATTATTCGTTCAATAATATTTAATGATAATATTTTATGTTTGTAGAAGTTAAGTTGTAAAATATTTTATCACCTCTTAACTACAGTTAATAACTTATAGCTACTAACTGGCAATAGGATATATGTGACAGATTTTGATTTATCTTTTTAGATAATATATTATAACTAACGTCATTAGGTCAATACATATTGATGATGAAAATGTTTGTTATTACATTGTATTTTTTCAGCTCTCAAATAAATATATAATAAGATAAAAGGAACTTACCAGCTCTAGTGCACTTTTTGGATAAAATTTGGTAGGCCTTAGAAATCTTACTAACCATATATCATTGTCTATAGGTACATATAAGTCTTTCTCCTCTGAAACAAATTATATACATACATAAATATTAGAAAATAATATTTCCTATATTATATAAGAATAAGACTTCGCTGATCTTTAATAATCTTAATTTAAATATATAAAATATATATTACATAACATAATTACATAACATACATATATTATATAAATATTCTTTATAGTAGTCATAAATTATGTTATGTCAAAAGTTATAAATATAATAAAAAACAACAGTTATGTGAAAATAATAACTAGATTAACGGAATAATTAGTTAATTACAAGCAGTCATTATAGTCAGTGTTGTCTGTATGTCAAACTTTTTATACCACAACAACATTTCAGAATTACAACAGAGATAAGTATATTTTTTTAGGTTGTACATTCTTCTAGGATAATATATTCTCGGCAGATATATTTCATAGGTTTGATATAATACAAAAATATATAATATTCTGAAATAAGGCAGCTTTTAGACTATGCAACTAGCAAGTAGTTGTATAGTACTAATCAATACAATAATCTTACAAGAGGGTGAAAAGTAAACTGGAGGATAATAGAAACTAATAGTTTATCAATACTTTTGAGAAATGTAATAGAGAATATATAATCTATTAAGGATCTTGTTTCAATAGATTAATTAATATTTTAATACTATAATATGTGGAAAGCAACCAACTAAAGAGGAAATAAGGGAAGCAGTGCCAATTATGATAAATGGAAAGAGCTCCGGAATAGACAACATTCCAACTGGACTATGAAAAGTAGATACAGATATCATAGTCGAGATGCTAACACTACTGATTCATGAAGGGTGGGGGCACGAAAAGATTTTCCAGGACACTTAATAATAAGCTGGAATAAAAATACCTAAGAAAAGAGATATTCAGAACTGTGAAAATTTAAGGGGCGTAATATTACTATGTAACGTAGAAAAAATTATTACCTGAAATATAACTGAAAGAATTAAAGATGCTACAGAAAATAAGCTAAAAGAAAAACAAGCAGGGTTTAGATGAGGAAAATCTTGTGTCAACCAAATAGCTGAAGTTAGGTTACTAATAGAACAATTAGTAGAAAAAAATTCTGAACTATTACATACGTTTGTAGATTTTGCTAAAGCTTTTGATAGTATCATAATTAGAGAATACAGATTCTAGATTATAGGATACTGAGGTTCAGAAATTGGAGAGCAGACATCGGAAATGCTTCATTTATTATGCTTTAGATACACAGATGGTTTATTTCTTTAATTAATAATTAATTCAACCTACTGACAAAGGACACATTGCTATCGAAATATACATACACAGATGCATTACAATATAGATTACGATTAAGGGGAATGTAATAAATGTGTTGTATATTATTTAAATTTATTTTTATTTTATATGCAGTCGAGTCTAGTAAATTAGGTCAAATAAGATTGTATAACTTTCATTGTAAACAACGGAAGTTTCCTAATTAATTACAAGAAAGTTTTGACTGATTATTTTAACATAACTTTATTCTGTTGAAGACAGTAGGAAATAAAACTGTAATAGGTATATTTTTAGGACTATTATTTATTATTTTTTTGTTCCTATATTCTGGAATATTTTATGATAAATTTCACCATCCCAGATTACAGAATAAGTACAGGATTATATTCTTCAGTGTCAATATATTTGCGTCGTCAAAATCTGTATTTTTCACAAATACAAATTAGGGCTTTAGAATGTTTGCAAAGAAAAACGGTTTATTTGAACTTTCATCAGCTTCTGCACTACAGATGTATGGCATATATAAATAAATAAATTTGATACGTACAAAAAATATATATTAATAACTTTATATTATAAAAATACGGTAGCGCGAAATTTGTTTTTAGTTTCGTTGGGTGCAGAATAATTTGGACATTATTTCAATCAAAATATGATTTAGTCATTAACGGTGGACTGCCATTAAAAGCTCTAACTGAATACAATTGAATTGTATAAGATTTGGCAATCTGTATAAGTACCATTAGCGTTTTAACCGCGGATTATTAAGAACACTTAGCAATGAAAGAGTATATAGTGTTAATTAAGTATCTCACTTCATTTTGTCCACATAGACATATTGTGACATAATCACAAAAGATTGTTTATATAATTCCAAATACATTACATTCAAATAATAAATTAATTATATTTATTTATTGTTTATCTTTTGCTATTTTTAAAATTTAAAAAGAAAGTAATACATCCTTAATTGATTGTACTTATAATTACAATAAAAACAATGCAAAATGGGTAAGCTACTATAATACATTTGAACATTTGTCATTCCTGCAACCTCATTCATTTATGTTGTGTTTAGTAAAGCAATGACACTAATAGCATTATTATTAATGGTATCCATATGGTATACATCGGTAGCTTAAAAGGCGGTTTTAATGAATCAATTTTATATATACTTTTGTAAAAATGAAAAAGTAGATATGTACTGTAATGCAACAAGTTTTATACCCCTTCATCGAATTTATTTGTAATATTGTGATAAGACGATATAAACGATACAAATTTGAAAGGAATTATTAATTTATTTGAACGACGACATAAGAGATAGTATAATAGTCATTATTACAGAGTAATATTTTATTTAAACTTGGTCTTCGAAGTTGGAGATTCGAAAACCGTATTGTGCTTAACAGCACCATACATAATAACGTAAAAAGTATCTATTAATTAAAATCGGAATTGTTGCATACCGAACATTGAGGTTTTCTTAATTTCTAATGATTTAATATACATGTAGATAGATTTTTTGTGACTTAAGATTATTCTAATCCTGGCCATTTCAACTAAAATGAGTAAACAATAGCCTTGAACAGTTCAATAGGATTAACATTCAACATAATGAACGTTCATATAAAATTATGTAGACGTTAGATGAAATTACGCCGTTATTATGGAGTAATATAATTTATTTTGTTTAGTGGGGTTATGGTTAAAGCAATTTTAATGTAAAAAGACAACATTATCGAAAGATACTTAAAAATATATATCATTTTTACGTCATGTGCAACAGTCAACAATCCTATTATACATGGTGTTAAAACAAAATCGTAATGCAAAAACATGACAATTGTTATGCACTAAAGTACCATTGGTTACCTAAAAATCAAAGAGGAGAACAATTAGAATACATTGTAATTCTTTAATTGCAAGTTATACTGTCTATTAAACCATATTGAAAAAAATCGCACATAATTAGTATTTTACATTAAATTAAAATGTAATATTAAACAAGGTTGGGAATTGGTGCAGGGATAGGGAACTCTCGGTCAATCAGTCTAAGATTGAGGTGATGGTGTTCACCAAGAAATATAATTGGAACAGAACATGTCCGCTGAAACTTGGTGACCAAGAACTAAGCTATAATAGCGAAGTGAAATACTTAGGAGTAATCCTGGACGGGAAACTATCATGGGAAAAACATCTATGTCACTTTGGCAACTGAGAAGAGCCATTGGTAGTAGCTGGGGCTTGAAACCGGAAACCATGAAATGGATGTATGAGGCAATTCTCAAACCCAGACTGACGTATGCAGCACTGTATAACCGGAATTGACCTGAATTTTCGAGTCACTGTAGTGAATATGAAATTTCAGTTTTTATCTATTTAAATATCAAAACGAGTTATGGTCACTCTTTAAGTCTGAGGCGGAAGTTCACATTATATATTTTAATCTACTATGTACATGTTATGTACAATCATAAAGATCGTTGTAAAATCGTAAAAATCACTGATCGAAAACTATTAAATTAAAAACGAAAATGGATACCCAGAAAATATAAATTGTGTGATAAATTTTATTTCAGTTACGTATACCTATATAGAGTACTTTTTTTAAAAGAACGCGTGTGATAATTTGAGTCATGTTATTTTACGGACTAACTTCTAAGACAGGTATATTTTTTTATATTTTATTAATCAGGTATTTTTTCTTAAAAAATAAAAACCGAGTTATTCAGGACGGGCCCGTTTCACAAAATCACCCTGTATATTGTAAATATCTAATATTATATAAATTAGAAATATAAATGCTACGATTTTTTCTGAAAAATACTCATATACGATATGTTAATTAATTCAAATTATGCTCTATAAATACATACAAATAATTTCAGTTGGTTGAAAGTTTCGACGATGACTTGAATTCACTCGAGTTCATATCTCCAAAGATTTTGTCAAAATATTGCTTGACATATTTAATTTATTCCATAATAAACGGAATACATATATATTCACATTATACTATACGAACCATTGATATAAAACTGCTACAAAGTTCTTCAATTAGCTGGATTCTTATATAGATCTATCACACTAATATGTACATACATATGTATTGTAACAATCGTATATAATTTGTTAGGAAAATACCTTTTAGAAGTTCTCTAAGTTCCGCGACAGCCTCCCTACTGACATCAGGAGTTTCTCGCAATTCCTTCCTTGCGATTTCTTTTACTTCGGGTTTCAGGTCTTCTAACTCCATCTGTAGCGTATAACTGCCCAGTTTAATTGTGGGCATCTCGTCCATGTCAGATAACATGGTGGCTGCAACTGAAAAAGATGAAGAAACGGTAAGTAGGTAGGTAATTTTCGACAATAGGAAAATAGTTCTATTAAAAGATGCCTTGTTTTGGTAATATTGCATTGATGGATATGGTTTTACATTATATTTTTCTCGTTTTTATTCCTTTATTACAGAATAAAAGAATTAGTAAAGGAAAAAAAATTGTATCTGTTTTACACCAATGTAAACGTTGATACAGACTTTTTTATATTAAATATCAATAGACTCTTTCTGTAGAAATATGGAAGAATTCATGTAATTCATTTTAATATGACTGCTACTTCTTTATACGCATGGAAGACAAATTGTTTTAGATTCAGGACACATTGTATATAAATGTTAGTATTTTGTATCATTATTGACACAAAAATGTTTGACGAAAATGGAAAACCATTCACAGATAATATAAGTGTCTTTTTTAAATATTTTATCCCTGCCTTTATGAAACAAAAGGATTTCTTATTTTATTTCATACGTTATTTATTTCTACGATTTTCTTAGAACAGTAGAATTTTAATAATAAAGCGTTATTACCAACATTTTGTTTCAACTAAAAACATGATCCTATTTGAAGACAAACTGCATATTTTTGTTGATGTAATGTCCAGATGTCCATGAAACGTATTAAATCTGGTGTATTGTATTGAGGTATCTAAATTGAGCATTATGCATCATCTATCACCTTTATAGTTGTTTTGAATTAAATATCAAGGGGGCGAAGTATCCTTCAGAAAATTGTTTTTATTCAAAACAGTTTTAGTTTTATGTGATGAAATTATTCAAATTTGACACAATTAAAACGTTATAGGTATATTGATATTTAGAAACCTGATCTGACCTTGTAGGTTCTTATAATAAATCGAGACTTCCATATATAACTTCGTAATTAACATCAAACATATTTTAACTATAGATAACACTAGTTCTCCTGAAATCTCCGATCACCTGGATGACATATATTTGAATGACTTGGCGGTTTTACTGAAAACAAATAATATTCAAGGTAGTTAACAATGTTATCATTACCTTCATAGTTGCTTGTAAGGCTATCTTTCATTAATAGTCACTTTATTATTTATTAATCATTGGAATTTCTAGTTTTTGGTTTTACCAGTGCGTTCATTAATTGGTTCACCTTGGATCGAAGATCAACAAAGTGGTTAATTCAATAAATATGTTATACACAGTGGCCTAATAACGCCTGTGTTCTTAGTCCGAGCCATTTTTTTAATTTAAAATCTTATGAACTTATTTTTTAGATAATATATAAGTATTTTAATGTTGCTGGTGTTTAAATAGGAAAAATATATATTGCTATATTAAAACTTTATTATTACAGCTTACATATTTGCTTATCTACGGCGCTGCCACTGATTAGGCTATCCACGTGGGTCATTTTAATCATTATATTTAAAACGACTATAATCAATCAATAAATAAAGGAATAAAAACAACAACAAAATTAAAAAAATCAAAGATATATTAAACAGGACAGATTTTAGGAATAAATGTACTGTGAGAGGGACATGAATATACTTAAATATATGTAAGTGGTATGACTGAAAAACCGCGTTATTATAATTGATGTTTGGAAGAATACCAGTTATAAGTATACTAATATACATTAATTATCTATAATAACCAATTATAATAATTAACAAAAAACATTATTTATACATGAACATGCAAGTAATTATTTTATGCCAAACGTTCTGTGGTTATAAAACGATTTTATTATTATCAAGTTTATTTATATTATCCAGTTTATTTCAATTTTAGTTTTACGCCATTGTTGTTATTTTCGGCTATTAACAAGTACTTTGATAAAACTAAAACGGTATAGTACTATGTTTTAGGGAAATCGTAGATATTTACTTAAAATTAAACTTGAATAAAGTGCTTCAAAGTTTCACGGGGATTATGGAATCTGATTATCTTGAACCTTTAAGTCTTTTGATTGGCTGGATCTGTGTAAATAATGAAACATAATTAATAATAAAAGGGATGCCATGTTTCACAGGAACGGCGTTAGGGTAATTTTACAATCACTCTCTAAGAAAAAACTGAAATTGTCACAGAATTAAGGAACAATGAAATTACTTAATGAGAATTTTATGACATAATTAAATAATTATTATATCATATAACATCTCATGTAGTTATTTCATTTTTTATATCACAAGTACCATTTATATGGTCTGATTTTGATAAAATCTAGTACCTGACTATGGAGTCTCATCTTAGACGAATTTATTGATGGTTGCTAGGCAGTACATAAGGTTATTGAATAAAAAAATGTATAGATCATTTATAGTTTTTTGCACTTTTATAATTAATGTAAATGCTTGCTAAAAAATTCGCTATACCAATTAATGGGTTTCCCTATGGTGAAGATTAAACTACAGTTTACCGAGTGGAAAAAGACGATTATATTTTTTGCAGGCTAATAGATATGACGTCAAACAATGCCGAAATTGATGGATGCATGTTTGATGATCCGTAGATATTTAAATAAGAGTTTCAAGTATCGACGTCTTCTATCTATATAATGTTTAAAATAATTATAAATAGCTATTTTAAACATGGAACAGAATAATGATCAACAACTTTTTTATGTCACGTTCGCATATTTTTTTGTTGTTTTGATTTGTTTTTTTCCTGGCTAAGCTAGCCTTCTCTGAGGTTAAATTATAATAAAACAATAATATGATATATTTACAGTAAAATTATATACGATATTTATTTTAATTGAAACATATGTGGAATATTTGAGACAATAATAGTGGACTTTATGTTCTTTATACTGATCTTTATAAGTTGATAAAATATTTTAATGTACGATAAAACAATCTCCGCCCTGATGATATTTTGAGACGTTATTACTAAGTTACAATTTCGTTTGCAGGGAATATTATCAAGTCATCAAAATAATTGATATTTATCATATTCTCAATTAGCTGTGTTCCTAATCACGTTTGTCAATATTTGAGGTGGTAAAAACTTATACAAAAATTGTATGCAATACAATACTTTAGTAAAAATATATTTAATTATCACTTAGTTGCAAAAAAAATAGTATGTACGACATATGCATATCTATAAATGTCGTATTGAGTTTTAAACCTCTCTGAAGAATATTTTTTCTCATTAGAAAAATTTCCTATGAATGAACGGAGGAAATTATGGCAGATTCAAAGTCACGTCATTACTTTACAATTATACTTTTAATTATGAATATGTATTTTTACTAAGTGGCATGTCTAATAAAAAATTATTTAATCGCAATTTAAAATATGAAATAATCACATGAATATATTATTAAAATAAAAATAAAAAATGTAATGTTCGAAGTAAAATATATATTTCGAAAAAAAAATAGTTAAAACTGTTCTGCTATAAAATTAATTTAGATAGTAAGGGAAGTATTTATTTGTATCTATATAAATAAATAATGTTAATAAAATGTATTTATTAATTTCTGTACAAAGTATATTTAAAATAAAAACTAATTATTAGAAATTTCGCAATTTATTCAGAAATTGAAATTTAAAAATTGTTTTCGAATATAATGTACTAAGAGATCATCTAATATTTTTCATATTAATAATACATAGATTAGAGTTAGATTAGATGGAATATATTTAATTTTTTTAATAGAAATTTACAAGGTCCCATTTATTACCTTGTTAACCTCCATCAAAATAAATATTGTATTACCTTCATTCTAGCGAGGAATTATTATTTATCGACAACCAGTTGCATTTTAGAGATTATGTATAACTTCTTATGTGTCAACTCCGTATGTATCTTTATCATGTAGAACTTACCAAAGTGACGTATAACTCGTATTTATAATCCACGTAAAAACTGACGTTGAAAATAAAAACGCACAACTAAAATACTAAACAGTACTGATGAACACTTAAATGTGTATTATGTCAACGTTCTCCTTAAATTACTGTACAGGATCGACCTTAGATATCCCAGATTTAAAAAAAAAGTTTTTTGATGTTTATCGATTTAACAGATGTTTATTATATCAAATTACTACGGATCATTAAAATACTTAAACTACTCTATTGGACTATCTATGTTCGTTAATTCATGATCATTTATTTATAGAAGCTATTAATAGCAGTTGTAGTTATCATTTTGTACGTTTGATAGTGCAATATAATAGACCCAATGTCAAGTGTGTGTTTTACGTATAATTTCAGGAATCCTCTGGCACAATTACTTTAGCATGAATCTTAAAATTAGAGCAATTGTGTATATCACCGTAAATTAAAATATGAGTCCAGACGACTATTAATTCTGCTATTCCAACCATGCCCCAGTAATATATTTATCATAGTATATTAGACATTTTCACATTTTTTTAACGAAAATATACTCAAACATACTGCTTGTCATGAATAGGAACAAGTCTCAAAACTGTGATGTCGCCCCGCCCACACAGGAGGTGCGCAGTAAATAGCCTGATCTTTAGTCAGTCGTACTAAACCTTTGCAGAGTGGATATCGAGTATACATGAATGCATGTATTAAGTTATATCTGGCAACATGTAAAGTGCGTCCCTTTCCCTCCGAATGCTGTCATACTTTTTCTTCTATGCATACACAGAGAATCTCACACTTTGTGTTATTCTTGACAAGCTATATATAGTATTTCAAATAAGCAAATTAAATTTAGATATCACATTGACAATATTCTTGATTCAATGACATATCTAATACTTATGCATGTTTATATAAATAATTTTCGTAAATTCGCAGAAACCAATTGTTTATCATTATGTAATCGTCTGCTTGTAAACGTTAACTCAGATGATCATTTTTATTAAAATTAGTATGCAAGCAAATTAATGTATCTCAATTTAAGTACAACATTTCTTCAACTTTATTGTAGTAATTATACGTCAAGTATTGTGTTGAAAATTCAATAATAAATCAAGCTACGTTCACACATATAAACATATACACGCTTAAGAACAAATATGAAAAAGAACACTTGGTTTGATTAAAAATAAAAATATAATTCAGATCACTAATAATCAAAATTACTGAATAATGAAACCAATTTATTTTATAAATGATATATATGTGTACTGAGAATATCAGTTCCATGTAATTTAATTTCTCATTTAGGGTCGTGACTCAGCAACCGAATGAATCGCCACAATGAAAACTAAACTATATTTTTGCGGATATGCTAAATCGGACCTGTATTCATGACTCAGAAACTATATATAATTAGCTCATAAACTGTTGATAAACAAAGCGGTAGTTATTTTACTTTAGGTTTACTTTTATTTTTTTATAAGTTGTAAACGGTGTACGATAACATAAATAGAAGTTACTGCAGTTGTAAAGTAATTACCAAATAGTTATACAAACATTAGTAAATTGGAACATGACCAGAAGAAAGAAGACCAATTTCAGAATAATTTGAAAAACATAGTTTTTTGAGACTTTGGACATAAACTGCTTCATTGCTGATCTATTTTAATTTATTAATCTTATTTTATCTTCGACTTGGACTTTTGAGGCCTATTGTAAAGCAATTCTTTGCTTAAAAATTAGGAAACCGAGATTAATTCATGATTAAAATAGGTGAAGGAACATTTTATGAATAAGATAAATTTAAAGCTAGTTTTTATACTTCCTATAAACTAAATGAAGCCATCAGATTGCAATTTTTCACAAGTCTCTGAGATAAACTTACATTGAACATTAACATCAACAAGTAAACTTCTTGCCTCAATAGGCCAAGAATATTTGACTCTACCATCAAAATCTTGACAGTACGTTTCGATGGAATAACAAAAACAAGAGATCTAATTGCATTATCGGGAAATGATGATTAAAGTTTTTACTCAAAGCGTGAGCCAAGAAAAGTGCAATTTGTCGATGTTCGTGAAAAAATGGTTTCCTATTTTTTTTTCGTATAGTGGTATATACTGGTATAGTTATGGTCACTCAACAAAAAAAAAGCATTTATTGCACCTGGGACAGTACAGCAGTACAGTTATATACAATTTTTTGAGGATAAAATAAATTTTTCATGAAAGTATTTTCTGTCGGCTAAGAGTCGTTAGTAGTTTTTTTTTTCAGAAAAGACACTCATTGACACATCAAGTCACCACAGTTAAATTTTATTTAACAATACAAGTCAAATATAGAAAGAAACATTATACAATTTTTTTGTCATATATAAATATGTATAGGTATAGTTCTTACATAAAGTTATTATAAATTTCTTAAAAAAATTTTGATGATATAGAGTCGATACTCTCTGAGCTGCAGCTAATGAAGTCAAATGATATTTATTTAATTTAATATAATTTATCGGGTTATTATAACCGCCATATGCGAATAAAATTGTAGTTATTGTATTTAGGTATATTTTGTATCAATTGTATTTATAGTGGCTTGTATAGACAAATAACTACTATTTCTATCTTACTGTAATATTAACTCATGTTTTAACCAAAGGTATTATGGATCACAGCGTTACTTTTATACTGTTACTTTTATATAATCCCAAAAAAATATCTATCGCAAGCTATAATGTAGTGCTCAGTGTATTTATTTTAAAAAAATGTATAAAAACAAAGAAGGAAAGAGCAAGAAAAAGAAATAACAAATATATTTCGTGATATTTAGTACAGTATATTTATACTATTTACCAATTTTTAGTAGTATTTAGTGTAATAAAATAATACATTATTATTGTTGTTTTTTTTTTTCATTCCAGAGACAATCTATTCTTCTTTTACATATTATAATTTTTGGATTAATTTGTTTTGAGCGACGTTATAATGGAATCGTTAAAGAAGATTACTTCAAAACATCCTTGATGAAGATAAACAACAATTATTATATTCGTGTCCATCTATTTTATTGTCTACATTATTATAATAACTTATTTTTACAAAGGACTGATTATTTGCGCTGAATCAAGTTAAGCAGAATCAAACAGAAGTATTAGACATAATTATATGTAGATAGCAATGAAAATTCTGACCGGATTTGGTGTAACCTTAAAATATCCTGTTTCAAATAAAAAATAAAATGTTAATAACAAAAACAACAATTATAATGAAATTACGCCAATGCTTTAAGGAGCCATGCCGAAGTAATAAACACTACACAAATTAATCTTTTTTTAGTGTGGAATATTCTGCAAAAAACTTTAAACAATTCCGTGTTTTTCAAGTTCTCTTTGCTTTCCTGTGCAAGTATATTCAAGTTTCATGGCAAACAATACAAAAAACTGGAATACTAAGATTAGAAGAGACTTATAATGCAAATTAATCATAAAATATTAAGACGTCAAAACTTAAATTAGTCAATTATCAAAAAAGAATAATTATTTATAATACAATGCAGATAAGTATTTCAACTAAAACCACGTTCAACATCCGTAATTGCTTCCACAGAACATTCTAATAACATTATTCCTGTTGCTACGCTGCAAATATACATTAAACTAGCTGTATTTTCTACATCTGACACCACATAATGCCGTACTTAAGTAAAGTGAACAAGTAGAACTAGGCTAATTATTACGTATAATAATTAGAATCCATGATAAAAATTGAAAAATTCCGTTTCTTCATTCAACACTTTATTGATAAGAAAAAGAGTAACAAATTTGTTAACTTAAAAAGAACCCCATAATAATTGATATGCACACAAATGTGATTAGTTATTAATCCTCTTATAATTGCATTTCCCTAATAAGATATCTTCTTAATCATATAATTAGTTTAATTCACTATATCCAAAAATATGAGAACATTTTCATGGAAATCTTATTGACAGTAGTTTGCAGTTTCTCATTGTTTATGAAAGCACAGTTAAAAATAATTACAGGGGAATGTAGGGCAAAACAGATGTCAACTCAATGTCAGTAATATAATTGTGAATGACTGTTCATTCTATGAAAGATCACTAACCAAGTAACTCCACAATAGCCGTTAGAGATTTAATACTCTTATACCTTTCACTGTCAGGACCAATCAAGTTGGCCTCTTTAGAGTATATCACTGCGTGAGTACTCAAGGTGGTAAGGTAAATTTTGTTACGTTCGTAAGTTGTTAAAATCCATTTCAATTTATATCTTGGTTTAAGTTTGCTGACATGCAAAGTTATAATTCTTTGTAGTTAGCTTTAATAGAGAATGCGGCCACAGAGAGTATTACTTCCAGTTGAAATATGTATGTACTTCGCTTCAGATTATATGTGATACTACTCATCTCCAAATATTTTGAGATGCACCATTAAATTCCCCTGATCATTTCATGACAAGTGGTTATAGGCCCAAGTCTAGTAAGTGTTTGGTCCAGGTCTACAGCAACGAGCAATAGTCTTGTTCGGCTCTCAATTCTATATATAACTGCACTTGGGTATCATTGGGTATCATTGAGTATCAAGAATATAGTATAAGGTTTTTGGGATTGTCCAACATCTTATGATGTTCTTCAATGAGTTTCTAACGTTAAGTTGAACGTTTTCCCGAGTTTCTAATTTATAGATTAAGACAATATTTAATGATTGCACAATACACAGTGAATATGAATAAGAAATATTTACAAAACGAATAATATTTGTCTACGAAAATTTAATAATGTTAGTTCCCAGGTATATGTTTACAAGGTATAATTTCTAGATATATGATTGTTTTCGTTATAATTAATTTCGTTAGGTATTTGGTAAATATGAAAGTACGATTAAAATCATTTTGTTACCGTTTAATTTAGCATTTAGCATTTTAGTCTTTCTAGCGCTCATATTACTGAGAATCACAGAAAAAGGATATGGATTAATTAATGGCATAATATATATTAAGAAGAAGTTTTAATAGCAAAAAGTAAGTCATCATTTAAGGCATAGAGTTATGTTGTCAAAATACAAAGACAGTCAAAAGACTCGCAAATATATTTTATTTTAAAATGATTTACGAATCTTTTGAAAAATTTATACCTCCTTTCATTTCAAGTAAACACTAATATATATGAACAAATGTCAAACCGAATTATTATGGAGCAAACTTATTAACTATAGACGGATAAGAATAAAAATCATTTAAATAAACATATTTTACAAAATATGTGGCATTCGCTTAAAGATTTACTTAAGCTATAATGTATACAATATACAAAGTTTACATCCTGATGTATTATAAATGTGTCCTTGACCTTTAAATTGCCTAAAGTGGCAAAGTAATTAATGGCTTTTTTAATAATAAAAACTAGCAATAAAAGACATTCTCAGGTTGTTTCTATTGATTAAATATTGTTGGAACTTGTCAAAAGCTTAATTTATTTCCAAGTGCAAACAAGCACTATAACATCCATTACATAAATATCTATGAAGTGTTAAGTTATTTATTTATATTAAGTTGCAGGTAATACTTGAGAAGAAAATTAAATTGTTTTGAATATTTAAATTATATACATATTATTTAATGTTTTATTAAAAAACAACAGAGACAAAGATTAACGATTATGGCACATAATAAATATTTAAAAAGATATAAAAATTTAACGTCCATATATCTTAAAAGCTTAATATATATTTTTTCATAATTAGAAACATTTATTGTTGAAAATTACAATTGATTTTGTCTTCTAGACATATCTAAATGTTATTTTATTTGCATTAACAATAAATAAATTAAAGATGTCCAAGACGGCACAATAGAAAAGTTATTTAATTTGTTACATAATATCTTCTCAGTAATTCAATTCTAAGTCTCGAAACTGTTTATATTATAATGGTGTTTAAAGTAGTTTTAAATATGTATACAAGATGTAAATTTTCTTATGAATTTTGTTATGAACGCGTGTCTTGTCCAAGCTTCCACACTACGTATTTATTTATTTAATATTATATAATTATGTTGTGATGTGGGTAGATATCTATTTTATTTGCACGAAACCTGCATTACTGATTTTCATTTCGTTGGTTTATAAAAGTTTCCGTCCCTTGATAGAAACGAATGGAACAAAATAATTGGAGTTCTATTATGAGTCCGGAACAAATTTTTTTAATGAAAAAATTTTTAATTGTATAGAACCCACGTTACTATAATGTATTTTATAATATGTTCACTACTAAATGATATCGTATTATTTATTGCTCTGTTCTGAACACTACATGTCACCATTGAAAATTTATAATCTTTACTTGAAACCACAACTTTCTCGCATTTAATTCAAAGGAGCTTTTTTATGCATAATTTTGCAAACATCAAGAGAATACTTAATATTAAAAAAAAATACATTGTATTACAGTATTTTACAAGGCTAAATAATCTATGTGGTTTTGTTCTTATCGTGAATTGAAGTAGAGGAAACATTTTTAAATTTTGATAGATAATCAAAATAGTTTTTATGTCCCACCAAGTACCCATTATTTTAATAGCTCAAGTGAAATGCAATATGCAGATTGAACATGAATATATTCTTTAGTTATTTGGAAAGAAACTATAGGTTCATAATGTTTTAATATTAGTATTTATTTTGTAATTGTTTTTTAAAAATAATGTTTTGTTTGTTGCTTGTTTTTTACTATTTACAATTATTCAAAATCTAAAATGATTACCTTCAATCGTTGCTATTGGAGTTCATTCGCGTTTATAAGTTGTTAGTTCAATTAACAAATAATTTTATTTAATGAGAATATTTGTCTATTTACTGATGATACTTAATTCATTCAAGGACTGGAATTTTCGTTCCCTAACCTCATATTTTAATCATTTCAACTACTTTCATTGAAGGTATTTTTTAGTTACGAGTTCACTACATTTGGTTTAATTCCGTATATGATTGGCATATTCATATTCTATATATCTTACTATTTTGAAGACATTTAAACTTATTCAAGTTGGATAGGTATATACAATTCCAATATCACAATTTATTCCTGCGCAGCTTAAATTGAACTAGATCTGGGGAATTTTCGAACTAATTAATACCAATAGTGTAATATTGGTTGCCTTCATGTTAAGATCATATGTTTGTGAAAATTAATGAAAGCACTATAGAATATAATTTTCTTTTTAATTAAAGATATATGATTGTGACATGTAGTTCCAGTTATGTCAGCTGTAGTTGTTTAATACCAGATGTGTGAACTATTTAAGATATACTTCATGCAAATAACTGCAAGATGTCAAAGAACTTTTACCAAGGAGAGCATATGCTGCTTCATATATTAGGCGTTTATTGTTTCAATTAATAATATCTTCTGAATTGAAAATGAGGTCAACTGTGGAAAAGCATATTCGACAGTACACATGCTATAAGTTTATATATGTGTTTACCATTTCTGGAGCAATTACGAATATTTTTTATCGCTTATATGTAAAGACAACATATTTTTGTGCCAAAATTTAAACGCACAACAGGCAGTTATAATATATTTCACATTCACCTCTCAGTATATGCTCCTCATAGAGCTGTCCAAATATTAGAAGACGAATTCATTAATACATTAGCAGTAATGTACATATTTCTTGTAAGTACATTTAAAATATAAGGATCAATGTTACTGACGTACTAGCAAAAATGCAAGCTACTCTTTGAAGCAGGAACATACTTTCAATATTTCTGTTGTATGAAAACTGAAAATATATGCTGTATCTTTTTGTTGACTTGTTGATTTTCTACTATAGTTTAAATGTTTTCATAATATTATTTTTACTTTGTTTCCAATTTTACATTGTGTTTCTAATTTTTTTTGTAATAGTATCTGATACTGTATATCGGTTGTAAAAGTTTATAATCTATCTAAAAGAATATTTGTTTCTATAACTTCTATGGTCTCCTAGCGATGCAGCATCTCTATATCGATTTTATTAGACTAATGCACCAAACACATGAATGTTAACCACTACGGATATTTTGTAATATTATGTCTAACTCCAACGTCTTCTACATATTTCGTACTTTACTGTAACTCCTATTTCAGAACTATCCTAGACACCAGTATAATTTTATTTCACTATTTTATAACGTTACAAAAACAAAATAATAATAAAAAATATTTATACATATCTGTAATGGATACCATAATTATAATAGATACTATGATAAAAAATATAAATATTCAATGGAAACTGATTGCAGTTAAATTACAATTCTTAAATTTTTGTTCAAAAAACAAAAAAGATCCGGAGTAGTGACAATTATTATCTAAATAATTGTCACTAAATATAGTATATATACTATATATACTATATAGCATATCTATAACAATCATATTATATGAATTACATCAATGATTCAATTGGATGTGCCCGATTTACAGTATTATATTGTACAGATTTGCAGGAATATTTATCAAAATCTTCTAGTGTACGAAAGCATAAAAAATCAGCATAAAATAGAACAAAAGACAATAATGAAGAAAATATAATAAACAGAACTTACTTTTCGGCATATTGGCATACAAATCTATTACTCCCAATCAAAATAAACACACCGATATGATGCCTAACTGAACCGTGTGTACTTTCTAATTATAGTCAGGAATGATTAACGAGAGAGCTGTACTCGGTCACTACCAGCAACAAACTCAAAACTCACTGAATTAATTAAAAATCCACTCCGTTCAGGTGTATGTATATGTACACAGGATGGCTGAAGATACTGAAGCACCTGCGCAGAATTACCCAATTCATTCAATGTGATACTCGCGGTTGCGTCAAGAACTGTTTCTCAAAAATGCACATGGTGGAGTATTCAGTCGTGAAGGTCAGAAATGTTAATTGCAATAATTAAAAGAACAGGTTATTTTAGGCTTTGCATAATATTTGGAAAAGTATTGGTCATCCTTGCCTAGAACGTGATATTCCAGTCGTCCTCAAAACTAATGTCTCAATTGGGATGGAAAGGAAAAATAAATATCTAATAAATATAACTTAATAAATAAGGAAATTTTATATTTATCTTCGTTTTAATGTCTAGAATAGTACATCTTTATATGCCTTAGATCAATTCGGCCTATACAACTAAATATTTTGCAACCTTTACCAAAATACATTGACGTGTGAGTCAGTATTCTGTAATTGACTGTAAAGGATAATTATTAAATAAACGTAAAGATATGCTACAGAATAATGTAATATAAGGTTGATACGAAGATTTTACTGAAGACAACAATTTTGTTTTTGTTCCTCTTGTTTTTTCTTTGTATTTATTTTACTATTTATTTTAATTGAATTAAATCGATATGTTGTACATAACTTCTAAACATTCAGTTGTGCTTTAACTGTGACGATTAATTATTTAGTCACCATGTTCCATTAAGAAATAATATGAGACACTTTGGATACGTGTAATATAGGCAATACTGAATTATTTTTTAGATCAATAAGCTCTTGGTTCAAAATGGTCTTGCCTTCTAATAAAAAAGAGCCTAATCAACTCTTACATAAGTTTATTTTGTCTTTATTTCAGGGGCATATGGAAAGTATGGCATATCTGAAAAATTTCAATGATGACAGTTGTGTTACGAAATTAAGAGTTCTCATCAACCAACAATATTATTTAGTGTCTTAAGTATCGTTAGTTAAGTATTTAAATGTTACAAAGTATATTATTTCTTAAATGAATTCTGAATATGATACATGGAAAAATCGGTTGAAGTGTATATACAATGAAATTGAAAATAATATTAATTTAATGGCGGTTATAACGATACAGTATCAGAAGAACATATTTTCTTATAAAATTTTAATATTTCCTTTTAATATACAGTACCAAATGTAACCTGCTGATGGTTAAATAATAATTTCAACATAATTATACAATAAAAATTTTCTTATTAACAACTAAAACATTTATTAAATCACAGAACATTTATTTTTTTCCCTTTACTTTGTTACCTTTATTTATCAGTAGTTTTTAACATTAAAGTTCAATAATTATTTGCATATAAATGGAATATTATTTTGTCTCTTTGTTTTCATGTTATTCATTTCTTTATATTTTTTAAATATTATTTTCTTCCTTGCTTTAATTCATTTGTTTTAAAAAGTTGTTTGAAAAGTTGCCAAAGATTGTGGTTCTTTCTATATAGAGTTGTCTGAAGATTCCAGTGGGCTTCGATACATTTCGGTGTTGAAGTATAATTAATTCATTTCATTAATTAAAATTTTGAAAAAACAAAGGCATATGATACGAATAAAGAAAATGTGCAAATGTGTTAAATATAAGATAGATAGATATAAATGAAGTGCAAATATTAAATTTTAAGGAAAAATAAATTTTCGTCTTTCTTTTACTTTATATTATTTAAAAGCTATATTTTTATAGAATCGTCATCTTATAATATGATATAATATGAAAATTGAATTAGAAACTTTCAAATATTTATGTTGACTTAAATCCACCATTCATCTTTTGTAATAATAATTAGTCTGATGTAATAACTCCAAAGCAACTAACTAAAACTTGATTTATAACAAGCAAAGTATAAATTGAGCAACTGCATACTACAATTTCAATTTAATGACGCGCTTAAAATAGTCTCCTCAATACATTTCATTCATTCGATTATTTTGTGTAATTATTCAAATCAAGTATTAATTTGCTTATACGGGTTACTAGATTTAAAAATGTATGATTTCGACATAATTGGGTAAATTAGCCAACAAAAGTATTTTCGTGAAATAAATTATGATGATAAAAGCTGTGAACACTATATTATGCGGTACATTTTAGTTGAAAAATCTAGATCTATCTGAAAAAATAAATTAATGAATATTGCGCAATTTCAGTAAACAAGACACTTTATCTTAGTAATTCTTTATTAAAAATGATAATAAACTTTCAGACTGAAATAATTCTCTTTAAATATTATGAAAGAAAATATGATACTTGATACGTAGATAAAATTCAGAAATTATTTAGATATGGCCATATTTTGTGGCATATATTTTCTATTCTAATGCAGTTAGTTTACATATATTGCATTTTACATATTTTTCCTGAAAATAGGCACCAATTTCTAGGCGAATCGTTTAAAATAAAAATCAATATTCAATCGAGATGCATCATAAAGATGCTCTAAAAAGTTTTGTTTACTTTTAGTTACTAAAATACACTAATCGAAGTAGGATTTAATAACATTTCTGCAGCGTATATACCTACTGTAATATTTGCATTATAAATTTTTGTTAATATAAGAGGAATTGCCAATTAATTTGTTGGTTCCTATAGTTACACCGATTGTTTTAATTATAATTCACAGTGTACAGTAAATAAGTATTACGTATTCAAGTCAGTACTAACAGTAGTAGGCATTCGCACGCAGAAATAAGATAATTTAAGCATTGTTATTATTTAATTGATGTGTGTTATTATTTAATTGATGGTGAAATGACAAATATGTAATTTTTGGCACTATTTTTTTCTAAAGAAACTATAAATAAAGCCGCTCAGTCAGGCTGGAATCAGAGTTTTAATTATCAATTATTGCCTTTAATTATCATATCGTCAAAATAGCAGTTCGATTGCAGTTGTTAATTTCGAAGATTTAATTAATTTAATTAACAATTATATCTTGTTTATATCCCCATTGTAGTATGTTTATAAATTACTAGCTAACTAATTAATAACCACACTGCTCAGGATGATAATATTTTGGCAAGCGGCTTTCAGATAAAGAGTTGCCTGCTGAGCAAGACTATTGCTCTTTATTATTAAGAATTTTATGTATAGATGATTCTTATATATGTATATCCCGTAGGTATAAATAGAATTATTTATTTTTGTCCGAATCCATCTGAAATTGAATATATACTGTTGTTTAAATAAATATGTATAATTATAAAAATCAAGTTTCGTGATTACTGTTACGCAAAGATAACTTGATACACTTTGAAGTTGATTTATTATTTATAATTGAAAAGTGGAAACTAAATAAGGGAGTGAATCTGCGATTGAAGTGAAAGGGTATTTTATTAGAAACAACACGTTTACAATTACATTTACAACAACAAGGATTTTCCGTTATACTTGTAGTGTTGCGTGCTTCTCCGTCACGAAGCAAATTGTATAGCACATAATACTGTTACAATTGGTCTTCAGCGATTTATATATCTAATACTAGCTTGATGAAGTTTCGGGGTTATCTGTTGCAAAATATATTAACATAGAGAAAGAGAGAGAAAGAGAAGAGAGAAGAAGAGAAGAGAAGAGAAGAGAAGAGAAGAGAAGAGAAGAGAAGAGAAGAGAAGAGAAGAGAAGAGAAGAGAAGAGAAGAGAGAAGAGAAGAGAAGAGAGAGAAGAGAAGAGAAGAGAAGAGAAGAGAAGAGAAGAGGAGAGAGAGAGAAGAGATGAGAGAAGAGAAGAGAAGAGAAGAGAAGAGAAGAGAAGAGAAGAGAGAAGAGAAGAGAAGAGAGAAGAGAAGAGAAGAGAAGAGAGAAGAGAAGAGAAGGAGAAGAGAAGAGAAGAGAAGAGAAGAGAAGAGAAGAGAGAAGAGGAGAGAAGAGAAGAAGAGAAGAGAAGAGAAAGAGAAGAGAAGAGAAGAAGAGAAGAGAGAGAAGAGAAAGAGAAGAGAAGAGAAGAGAGAAGAGAAGAGAAGAGAAGAGAGAGAGAAGAGAAGAGAAGAGAAGAGAAGAGAAGAGAGAGAAGAGAAGAGAAGAGAAGAGAGAGAGAGAAGAGAAGAGAAGAGAAGAGAAGAGAGAGAAGAGAAGAGAAGAAGAGAGAAGAGAGAGAAGAAGAAGAGAAATTACTTAATTGTTTAAATTGTCGAAATAATTTTGTAGTCAATTATTGTGATTGTTGTATAGAATGTTTCAATTAGTCTAAAAAAATTAGTCTAAAAAAATTATATACAGATATCATTGAATGAACATTCTGTATAATGAATCTTTATTTTCGGAAATATAAACTCTCAGTGGAAGAGGTATGATTAGCGTGACCTTATCTTAATATACCTTAAATATTTCATGCCATTCATTCAATTGATTATGTTCTCGGAAACTAAAGTGGGCTTTACACTTAATTCTCAAATTCATGTCAAATTAATCAAATTAAGTGCAATGTTTTTCACTTTGACCTAATCTGAATTATTCCATTATTATTAATGTATTTTCCCAAAATAAATAATGTTTTAAACATAGATTAACATAATTCATTTATTATTAAGGGGATCTAAGATTTCTCGAATAAACTTTTTATATTGGTGTGTGGTATGTTTTCGTTTGTATTGTGGCTTATTTTGTTTGAGCTATTTAATGGCAAATTCTTTACTGGATAAAACTGCTAGTTCCGAAGAAAAATGGATATACAGATTTGTCCATGGAATTTCATAGTCAACAAACTGAATTAGATAATGCATTAAATGGAATAAATCATATTTAATTTGTGAATAATATTATTTACAGAAATTTGAGAAAGCGAGAAAACCTTTATTGTATACGAATATAAAAATGTATATAATTATGTACCTACATTAAATATAATTTTGTTTTACTAATAAAGGAATATCACCTGTCATAATCTCTTATTTTGGAAATATTTCAGATATACATTTACGTACTATTAATGACACACAATTTACGTATTTACTGATGTATACGGTATAATTTTCACTAATGTATTTTTAATAGACCTCCTTGGTCTAGGCCATCTTACAAAATCCATCTACCGAACGTATTTTTAATGAAAAACTAATTACTTGTCATTATAACTACAACAATAGTTTCACAAATCTATACGATAAAAAATATATTTTGATGAATCATACTGGCAGATTAAAAGTATTTTGAAATATTTTTTACGCTTATTTATATTTTAAATTGATAATATATCATGTGTAGAGGTCAGTGAAATCCATATCAGTAAATAGCTGTTGTAATGAATGGGTAATACGTTTTGTGAGTGTGTTAAACCAAGTATGTGATTCTTTTACAGACGCTGGTATGGTAGGTTAACTGGAATGAGTTATGTGGCAAAGGTGGTGGTAGATTATTATTAACATCTTAGCTTAGGTTCCAACCATACTCCGGCAAAATTAACTCATCTGTGAAACTTCACATTTCATGATTTCAACAAATGTTTAATAACTTAAAATAATGGCGAAAATATGAATAAATAACAAAAGGGAACAATAATGTCAAATGCACAATAATGATAACGGTGTTAATGAAAAACTTTAGAAAAAAAATTGGAGAGGAAATTAAATCGTAAGAATTTGAATTCAGTAGCGTGTAGATTCTCCTCTATCTTGTATCATTGTTTTAATTCATCTGGAGGTGCTATTGATCAATCAAGCGATAAATAGTTTTCTGAGGAATATTCTCCCAGTCGACAAGAGCGACTTGTTTGAGATCCCTAAGAGACATTGGAGCACGTACGTGAGGCGTAACTGATCGCTTTAGTACATACCATAGATGCTCTATGGGGTTCATAGCTGGGCTTCTTGGTGACCAGTCCATGGTTAGAATATTCACAAATTGAAAGTAGTCCAGTACCCCTTTAACAACGTGGGGTTAAACATTATTCTGAATAAAAATGAAATTGTTTCAGACAAACGGGGCACCATGTTTTTACGTAGAAATGTTAATTCATGGATCTCCCTCATATAGTAACTAAATCCTCCACAAATTCCTCCCCAGAACATTATTGATTCACCAAGAAAAAAAAAAGAATCCTCGGAGATATATTACAGGCAGCACACCTCTTTCCTGGCCTCTGCCAAACTCGTTGATGTCCATCTGGTGAATTAAGACTCACTTTTATTTCATCTGAACTCACTTCCAGTCGTCAATGGTCCAATTTACGAGTTCTTTTGCAAAACGCGGTCGAGTAACTCTATGTTCTGTGGTGAGCAGTAGTGCAATATCTAGTCTTCTACTAATTCCTAATAAACTGTGGCAAGTCCGCAAAAGTCTGGATGGATCACCTCTTCACAGATATTATACAAGCTGGCAATGTCCCAAGAGAATTTAAACGATAGAAGATAATCGCCATACTAAAACCAGGCAAACCAGCCGATAGCCCCAAATGTTACAGACCAATAGCTTTGCTGTCTGCGACCTATAAGCTACTAGAACGGCTTATTTATAACATAATTAGCATAAGAATACTTGAAGCAATTCCGTTCGAACAAGCAGGCTTTTGGCCTAAACGAAGCTGTGAAGATCAAGTCTTATCACTCACCACCCACATTGAGGCAGGATTTCAAAGAAAACTCAAAACCTCAGCTGTATTTATCGACTTATCGGAGGCCTATGACACAGTGTGGAGAGAAGGCATGATATACAAGCTCCTACGTGTAATCCCCTGCAAACTAACAGCCCGACTGATAGACAGCATGCTAAACGACCGAGTGTTTCAAGTAGCTATGAGATCCGACATCAGCTCTCCAAGGAAACTAAAGAACGAGCTACCACAGGGGTCAGTCCTTGCTCCACTCCTCTTTAGCCTGTATACTGCCGACATGCCAGAAACAAGATCAAGAAAGTTTGGTTACGCTGATGACTGGGTACTTACAACAAGGTGCAGTTCTATTGAACAGTCAGAGGAGACCCTAACGACAGATTTAGAAGTAGTGGGAAAATATTTTCGCAAGTGGAGGCTCCAACCTAATGCCACTAAAACAGAAGTTACCTGCTTTCACCTAAATAATAAACTCGCCAGAAGAGAACTCAACATACAATTTGAAAACACCCTACTTACTCACAATAAAGCATCTAAATACCTAGGCATAACTATCGATAGAACACTATCTTTCAGAGAGCACCTATCGAGAACTGCTGAAAAATAAAAAACAAGAAATAACATAATTCAAAAACTGTGTGGCACAACTTGGGAAGCACGGGCTTCCACTCTGCGCTAGGCCTTGTCTTTCAACTGCTAAATACTGCGCTCCAGTTTGGTTAAACAGCCCACATGTACATAAAATAGACGCGCAGCTAAATAACACCATGAGAATGATTGCTGGTATAATCAAACCAACTCCCACGCAATGGCTTCCAGTCCTAAGCCACATCCCATCCCCTCAACTGCGACGAATAAATGCTCTTACGAACGAGTATAAAAAGATCATGGACAATAGAAATTTACCCATCCATCAGGATATTGAAGATGCCAACCATAACCGACTCCGGTCTAGACGAGCACCAACAAAGACGGCAAGGATGGCTGTGGAAGATGAGTTCAACCTTACCAATGCATGGATTCAAGAATGGACTGCACAACAAAACAATAATATGCCGTGCATCACCCACAAGCCACCGGGTTTCGATTTACCACGTAAAATATGGTCCACGCTTAACAGAATCAGAACCCAACACGGCAGATGTGCATACTCTTACTCTTTATACAAATGGGGCAAGCAATCTTCTCCTCTCTGTGACTGCGAAGAAATCCAAACCATCAGACATATCACAGAAGAATGCACCATACGATCATATAATGGTAGACCAGAATACTTCCTGATAGCGACCCTACAGTCGATAGATTACATAAATAGACTAGATGTTCGTTTGTAAATGTTTGTAAAAAATCACTAATATAATTGAATTTATTGCCTTTTAAAAATCACCTTTAACAGAGTTAAATTTATTATTAACAAACAATTACAAAATGTTACCTTACATCTATAAAACAATTACAATCGTTTATCAGTAGTGACAGAGGATATCCTAGGCCACCTACATAATATATTTAAAGATTTAACACTTCGAAAAATTATAAGAAATAATGAAAAGTTTCGCTGGTGTGTTAATTTTGTCTAGGAGTGTACTGTCTATATAGAATATCAATTATAATAAATTTCTATTAAATAAAAAAAAAAAGATGTTTCAAAATGGCGGAAAATGGTTGAGGCAGTTCTCAATATTACACATAACATAATTATTAAAAACATAATTATCACAAAACTATTTTAATGTATCCTGGTCTTCAATTAATAAAGGAACTAATATATGTCTTATTATATTAATTTTAAATTTCATAATGTCCATCTTTATTTTACTTAGGCGTAGTAAATATGTACAGCGTATAATTGCAAATTATAAAACGTAGTACTGTATGAGTATCGATAGAAGTTGCTAATATAAAATTTAAACAGATATTCTATTTAAATAGACATGACTGAGTGGACCCTTCATAAGACATCATATACATACGTGTATTCATAGTTTATTGTATAATATCATTTGTATATAATTAAAAAAATATCTTAAGTATAAAAATTAAAAACACTATATATTTTTTCTTATATTAGTCATTCAATGAGTTATTAAGGTAATATAGTAATACAAATATTTCCGTAATATTAATTTCTGTAATAAAGTTTGCAAACTATATTTTTTATTTCTTCGTGCAAATATGTGTTACATCTAACATTGGTACCAAGCGTAGAAAACAACTATTTTTTAGAATTGTTGTATCGAAAACTTTTCAGATAGAGTTAGTTATTGAATTTCATAAAAGTTTATGTAAAGATTTCAGAAATAATGTAATTTCCTTTAGTTCTATTAGTGATGATTGACAAACAATCAGGGTCGGATTTATGGACAAGCCAGATAAGCAGGTGTTTAGAGCCCCACGTCTGGGGGTCCCCGGAAGTCGTTAATTTTTTTTCTTCGTTAAGTCCTACAAGTTTACGCAATTACTAATTTAATATAATTAAACAAAAATCGGGCGTGCATTCAAACTATTACAAGATACTATTTTAAAGAATTTTCAGATTCTGTTTATCTTACACAATATTTTATTAAATTTCTAAATGGAAAATATACGATGCAGCCAGCAGTAATAGATCCTTTGAAAATAGATATTATTTAAAACAAATCGTAACAATTTTTTGTCATGTTTCGAAAATATTTTTTAGTTTTAGATATATTCAGAATTCAATATTTATTATATGAATTATATATCCATGTGTAAACCTGTTTTGCTTTATTGCATTTAAACACGTGTAATAAGGATAGTTACATTTTTTTAACAGAATAATAAACCTATAAAGTATACAGTTTCATAGCTAAAATTGTTGTTGTGTGTAATACACACTGTAAACGATTTCAGCGAATCATGTTAACCTTTGTTCTTGGTTTTTAAGAGCCATATTGTATATAATTAAACACAAAATTTACATGAGAACAAATACTTAAATGAAGGGTAAACATCCATTTTGTCTTAGCACTAACTTATTCTTATTATATACTTCCTCAACTTAATGTTCAAGGACAAACTATAGTAATTGAGTCGGGAAGTTTCGAAAATATTTCCACGACTAAAAACAAAACAGGTAAAACCGACAGATGAAAGTCATCTATCTGATCTCCTTGGCATCCTTAATACATTTTATATCTCAACAGTGGCGGAGAAATGTGACTAATTATAATAATATAGGTATAATAGTAATAATGCATTTATTGTCCGAGAGAAAATATCCATTTATAGGACAAAATACATACAGGGTGTCTCACCAGGAACTGCATCGATCGATATAGGGAAAAGTACGCACCAGAGAATTTTGAAAATTTGGGAAGGTACTAATGGTAGTGTAGTCAACTTAAATAATATAATTACAAGCATCTGGCACTTCCGGTTATACTGGAAGTAGATACTAACTTGCTTATTTTAAATGAAATATCCTATATTTTAGGGTTTTCAAAAAGAGTCTGAAATGCTGAGTCAGAAACATGTAGAATACCCTATGCCTAAACCCAGCCACTTTAGAGATATTTGAAATAAAAAAAATATTTGACAAGTGTAATGGTTTACAATAACCTTTATAACTTTCTTCGTGTAAAAGATAATAATTTCCTTTTTGGCATATAGAAAGAACACAAGGAGAGCTATACTGTACAATTGAACTACACTCAAGAATGGTATACGAAGTGTTCCATTCTTGACGTTACATTTTGTAAACTTCAAACCGCGAAAACTTGTTTAGGTCAAATAGAATATCCTATATTCTTTACATCAAGTGTAATGCAAGGGGATGAGGCAGCGTACTCCGTTCATTGTCGGACCTGCGCTGTTCGAAGTCAAGCAACGGACTGCACAGTTGCGACTTGGAAGGGTGACGCATGGTCTTATTCTTATGGTGCCGCGCTGGTGCTGACTTGGTATTTGATAACAGGGTGGCAACTGGGCCAAATACTGGGCACATTGTCTGCGTGAGTTCGATTCTCACCAGAGGGAACTTGGCACTTCCCTCAGGGCTGGGTGTTTGTCCGCGTTTATATGTGTAACCTTCCTCTACACAAAACCTGCTTGTAGGCTTTCTGGACAAGGATGTTCTAATTTCTGTGTGTCCAAACTTTAAAAACTTTAAAGTTATGTGAAATTAAATTCCTTTTTTTTCTAATATAGGCATTGTGGGGGTTTAAGTCACAATTTTTTTAAATATTTGAGTTTTTCTTAGAATTTCAAGAGTTTTTAGTAAAAATGTTATCAAATTAGCCATGATTAGAAACACTCAGTAATGTCAGTCATTCTCTTATGCCAAAAAATTCCACCGCGTTTAAATCACACCCACGAAGACTTTTTGAATTTGTTTATTATTGATGGAGAATGTGATAAAGTAATATCAAGAACTTGTAGCACTGTGTTCCATTTAAAATAAGCAAGTTGGTATCGACTTCCGGTTTAACCGGAAGTGCCAGATGCTTGTAATTATTTCAGTTAAATTGGCCACACTGCCATTAGTATTTTCCCAAATTTTCAAAATTCTCTGGTGCGTACTTTTCCCTATATCGATCGAAGCAGTTCCTGGTGAGACACCCTGTATGTATAACTAAAAAATAAATATCTAAATATAAATATGTTTAAAAAATAAATAACAGATATATCTATAACTAAAAAAAAGTAATTCTAAATGACTTTAACATAAATAAATAATGGAGTACCACATTAACCAATAATTTATAATGTCAAATCTTTATAAAAGCAGAGTATGATCATAGTCCCTCACTGGGTAATAATTATTTATGCTGGGATAAAAATTATGGGATGTAAAAAATCTTAAATTTTTATGTGATATTCAAAGGGCTGAAATATAGCCGTAGAGCAATTTCAAGAAAAGCAAATTGAAGCTCCAAGTTTATAGTTCAGGTCTTGAGTTTAAAATTTTTTATATTCAGCCGTTTTTCAGTGATCCATTGAATGGTGAAACCATTGAAAATTTTTGCTTACTTTTCAAAAGGTTCACGGACTTCAAAAATTCATTTTCAGTAATTTCATCATAACACTTCTTTAGACAGATTTATGCTCTCTAAATCAGTTTAATATTTGGTAATTAATTACTCGGGAAATAATGATCGTACAGAAAATTCAAGTAGATATTCATTGCAGTGTTTGATGTTTTGTCCGGTAGCTCTTGTTGTTGTCCTCCAATACACATGTATTCCGCTTTCTTCACATAAACTTCTAAACCCCATTTTTCATACTCCTCGATAAGTTTGCGTGTGATATATTCCATATCATCGATATCTTGCGCAATAACAACTTGGTTATCCGCAAAGGATAATGTGTATAGTGTTGATGTATCATCTATTGGTATGACCATATTGTGACATTTTCTTTTTCAAGTCATCAATGCGCGTTCTAGATATATCTTAAATAGTGTAGGAGATAGGCAGCATCCTTGTTCAAGTCCCTTAGTTACTATAAATCCCGTTGTTATATTGTGTCCTATTTTTATTCTAGATCTGGTATTTATCATACAGAGACTTTACAGCCTTTATTAATTCTACATTTATATTAGTGTTTTGTAAAGCTTCCCAGAGTTTTACCAGAGGAACGCTATCATATGCTTTTTTTAAATCCACATATAGTAGATGTACTTCTTGGTTAAATGCTATATTCTTCTCCAAGATTTGTGTGACTGTATATGTGATCGATTATGGATCTTCCTGCTCTGAAACCGGCCTGTTCTCCTACCTCTATTTCACAATATTCGTTCTCCATACGCTTTTTTAATATTTTCCCATATATTCTGCTGATGGAATTTGTAACAGATATTCCTCGGTAATTGTCACACTCACTTTTATCCCCTTTTTTATGAATTGTGGATACATATGATACCTTCCACTCTTCTGGTACTTCTGATTTACTCATATATCTTTGGAAAAGGTCTCTCAGTGAATGGTATAGTTTGTCTGTTCCATTTTATATAAGTTCTCCAGGAATATTTCCTGGTCCTGGGGCGCTGCCATTCTTTAGTGATCTACATACTTCCTTAACTTCTGATATACTTATTCTTATCGGAGATCCTTGAGTAACTATATTGGGATTAACGTTTTCTATGTTTTTAAATTATTTTCTGCCTTCTGACAACATTTTTTCAAAATATTGATTCCATGTTTGCGCTGGTATTGGTGAGATGATATCTTTTTTCCGTTCCTATCTCATTTTTTTGAGTAGTTTCCAGCTTTCCGTCCCTTCCCTACCTCCTATATATGTGTTAAGTCTAGAACATGTCGCCTCCCATTTTTCATTCTTTTTTGTACATATCATTTTACGCACTCTTGCTTGGGCTTCTTTATATGTCAGTTTGTCATTCATATATTTTGAGCTTAAGTATGCATGATATTTTTTTAGTTTTTCCTCTATTTCAACCTCAATATCGTCATCCCACCAATATGGTTTCCGCTATTTTCCTCCTTTTTCATAGTGCCCTAATGTCTCTGATGTTGCCGATTATATACACGTTTTTATATACTCATACTCCTCTTCTATATTGTCAAATTCTGTTCGTTGTAATTTGTTGTCTAATCGGGTATTGTATAATATGTCTTCTCGTAATTTCTTGTTCCAGGCTACTTAAATTATATCATATCTCTGTCTCTTTCTCTTCCTTCTCATACCCGTGCATATTTTCTTTTTGATCTTTTGTTCTTATGGGAGCAACTATCTTTGCTTTAAGGAAGTAGTGGTCACTACCACAAGAAGTACCTCTATTTACTCTCACATCCATGAATTTTAAGCGGGATTTTTGTTTTCTTATTACATAATCGATAATAGTTTTTAGGTTTCTTGTTGTCTGTATCCACATATATTTATGGATCTCTCGATGTTGGAAATACCCATTTAGAATTTCCAGCTGGTTTTGTTCGCATATTTTTATTAACCTTCTTCCGTTATCATTTACTACTTCCTCTCCAAACTTTCCAAACACAGTTTCATTGTTTTTTCTTCCCACTCTTCCGTTAAAATCTCCTAAAATTATTATTTCTCTCGAGGTGCCAATTTTTTCTATTTCCTGGTTTACTTGTTCAAAGAATATATCTTTATTATGTACTAGTTCGTCTTCATTTACAGCGTATATTCATAGTATGGTCATCTTATATCCATATATTGAGAGATTGATCTTTATAATCCTTTCATTTATCGGATTGAAAATGTTTTTTTAGCAATAATCCACATTTATTTATCAAAAAATGTTAATTATTGTAAGAAAAACAATTTTCTGTACTATCGTTATTTTCCGACTAATTAATTATCAAAGTCAAAACTGACTTTATTGCTTTGAACGATGATAACTGAGTAAAAAATTATCATACAAGAATACTAGACCGTTAAACAAATTAAAGAGAATAAAATTATCTAAAAATTCTTTATGATGAAATCACGGAAAAAATATAGAAGTCCGTGGATCTTTTGAAAGGTAACCAAAATTTGGATATTTTTTTTAATGAGGCTTCAATTTGATTCCTTTCTTCAAATTGCTCTGCGACTATTTTTCTCCAAGTTACAGCCCTTTGAAAATCACTTAACAATTTAGGAAATCCCTTAATATTTGTGCCTAGTGTATATATATATATAGTGTATATATAGTGTATACAATAGGTATTATTTTCGTATTCAAATAATATGTTGATGCCATACACAACCTTTCAGACTAGATACCATTTCAAATTATTAACTAACTGCCATATAGAATAAGAAAAATCTCAGTAAATATTGTAGATGATAAATTATTTTAGTAACATACTGGAATTTTAAAACATAGTCTTAAAAACATAATTCTATTTTACTTATAAACATATGTTATGATTATGATTTTCATCAGTTTGTAAATTTTAAGATAGCTAATGAAATAGATCCCAAGTAATTATGTCTCGTAGATTATAATTATGATTCTACAATTATTTTGGCTTTTAGAAGTGTACATCAATATATTTTCTATAATATGGTATTTTATGTAGAGCTAAAACGATGTTTTAATTTGAGAGAAACAGAAAAGCAATTATCTATATTAAAAATATTTCCTCAATTCAAAATTTGGATATACTGTTACTTATTTATTTGTTATAGAATTATTGTTACTTATTTAATATAATAGTATCGTATTTGATCTTTACTCTTCAAATGTTACAAACAAATTTTCAGCGAAATGTAGATTCATTCCATTATCGCAAACATTTTGAAACATTCAAGATCTTTACGAGGATTTAAACACAAAATATTATTATTTATTGTTTTATTTCATGAACGAGTTTAGATAAATAATACGCGTTGGTAATCAAATCATAATATTATTTACACGTCCCTGTTATTATGGTTGAACTTGAACTTGACCGTTTTTTTACACAGTAGAAATACTTTCTCAATGGAAAATATTAATTAATGTTTATACCAGTTTAATCTTGACATTTATGTGGATTATTTTGAAATAACTAATTTGTAATTTTTCGAATCAGGGCTGTAAAATTCCTCTACTATATATGTATGTATGTATGTATTAGGTAATGCTTTATTAGATTTTAATACCAATGTTATCATTAGGAGTAAAGTTGATATATGTATATTTCAAAATCATTTGTCTGGGTACTAAATACTAAGCCATTAGTAAAATAGAAAGTAAATATTTGGAGCCTCTAACATTAACGCTTTTTCTAGAACAAATACTGACTGAATGTACACCTAATATTTATGTATGTATATTTGAATCAAGCTCTTAGTTTGTTTTAAATATTATAGTTCAACAATTAGTCGAACGAGTTATACCAATAAAAACAACATGAGTATTACCGCAGGATTCTGTATTGAGCTTAGTTTAATTATGCATGAATTAATTCAAATACCATATTTACCATCATCATCATTTATTGAATAAGATAAACAGTTTTAAAACCTTAAAACGTACCACATAGAACATCTCAAAATTGAGTGGCCGAGAAAAAATAAACCAACACATAAATGCAAAATATGTGTTTTATGCGACAGTTTTACTTTTTTTTCAAATAGTTCACCCTCGTGCTTTCTCATGACCCATGAACAGGGTGAGGTGTCCTATCCACATTAAAATCAATAGATGTCATCTGGTAGACGTCCCTAATCAGAATCAGTCGAAATCCGATCGATCCGACACGATTTAATTGAGTAATCGTGTTAACAAAAAAATTTCTCAAACAGTCCACCATTGTGCATTTTCATGAGCCATGAACATTGTGGATTGTGCTTTATCCACCTCAAAATCAATAGGTGTCGTCTGGGAGACGTCCTCGATCAGAATCAGTCAAAACCTGATCGACCCGACATTACTTAATTGAGTTATCGTGTTAACACAATAAAAAAATTTCTCAAATAGTCCACCATCGTGCTCTCTCATGACCCATGGGCAGGGTGGGGTGTGTCCTATCCACCTCAAAATCAATAGGTGTCGTCTGGGAGACGTTCTCGATCAGAATCAGTCAAAGCCCGATCGATCCGACACGATTTCATTGAGTTATCGTATTAACAAAACCAATTTCTCAGATAGTCCACCATCGTGCTTTCTCATGGCCCATGAACAGGGTGGTGTATGCTATCCACCTCAAAATCAATAGGTGTCATCTGGGAGACATCCTTGATCAAGATCAGTCAAAACCCGATCGATCCGACATGTTTTAGTTATCGTACTAACAAGAAATTTAATGACGACGACAACGACGACACACACACAGAAAAAGTTTTTTAAGAACCATTTTTTTTTGTTTTTAGGTCGAAAAACGAAAAGTAAACGAAAAAAAAATTTTTCTATTCTTCTTTACACGATTACGTTACTTTTCCGCTAGTATATATAGTTGAGTGCAGAAAAGTAATAATAAGTATTTCATATTCTGGGAACTAGAACGACGTACGTATAGATTAACTCATTGAGGCCCACCAATTTTCAAATATATAAAAATATATATAAAAAATATATATATATATAATATATATAAAATAAATATAATGAAACTATAATAGGATTAATTAAAATCATATCTAATAAAATAACATCCCATTGAGCTCTAATGCATATTAAAGATATATATCTCTAATTTATTAAGTACGTTATATACACACAGCGTACATATGCACACAAATAATACAACACACAAATCTGAAGAAATACGAACTCAAAAGTTCATATTCTTTGAAATATTATAAAGCCAATCTCTTTCGACGCATAATCTTATCTTATATTTCTCACAACACATCTATGACAAAGTTTTCATTCGAGTTTTTTGGAAAGTCTCCCATGAATTACACCAATATTTTTTTGGAATGAAACTAAATGGCTTTGTAAAGTTTGGTCTTCTTTGAATATATTTATTGAGCGAGCGTACATAGATGTGTTGAAGTCCATTATTTCCTTGAGTTTTGTTAGAGTATACTATTACCATGTGATATAATTGGAAGTTATACACAGTGAAGAAGCTTCAGTATCACTGCAGAACTAAAAATGACATTACTTTTGGGTCATCTGATGTTACCTTAGAATCGCAGCATATATATATATATATATATATATATATATATATATATATATATATATATATATATATATATATATACATATATATATATATATATATATATATATATATATATATATATATATATATATATATATATATATATATATATTAAATGGATACTTGTAGCTTTCTTTATAAGATAAGCTTCATGATTATTCCCCACTTCTTATCCGTTGAATTTAGAATGTTAGTTAGCGAGTGACCCAACTTTATATATTCTACCCTATTTTATCAATGCAGGGGTTGTCTGCTATATGCAAATACTTTTCTATTTCCAAACATTTAATAATTGTAGTTAATAGCTTCACCTGCAAATGAAGTGCCCACATCGTCCATAGCATGGAGAATATTGTGACAAATTATAGATATAACTTAGAAACCATTACTATTTTTCATTGACATATTTATTACAACTTTAACTACTTGAGAGTTTAATAGCTTATGCTATCCTGGGCAGAATTTACAGAAGAACTAATTATGTCAGGCAGAATTTCACGAATAACTTTCCTTACCCTACTCTGAGGGGTTTATGTCGAGAGATCTCGGTCGAATTGAAGAAAGATGATAGTCAAATTGCATAAATAGTTAAACAAATTAAAAGATTAATTTTAACTATATTTAAGGAATATATGGTGTATCATAGAACGAAGAAACGGAAACAAAACCATTACAAACCAAATACATGTTTCTAAAATATACAGAGATAAAAACATGAGGAAAGGTCATAATGAGGTTTCACTATGATAGTATGTTTCTATCTACAATTTTATATTGTATACATATTTAATATTATTATTTAAGTATATTTTTATAGTGTATAATAAACACTACTATACGTCTCTAAATCCCATAGTTACAGTAGATAGTTAATGTTAATGCTACACTTTATCTATCAACCATTTATGAATATTATGGATGACCATGAAGCTACTTACGTTGTAATTTCCTTTTTACGCATATTCTTAATTTGTTATTTGCAAATTGCTGTCGTATGATCTTGGAACTAAAATTATACACCGGTGTTTACGTATTCCACATCCTTACTACCTATTTACTATTATTTTTCATAATTAATTACCATTTTTTTTATTATGTGGTTACCACTACGACACGTGGTATTGTAATTAGTTAAACTTTTGGAATATACAAGTGGTTACATAGATAATGTAAGTATTGCAAAAGTTATATTTATTTAATGCGAAGAAATAGCGAATAAAAAAGAAGGTTCACAAAAAAATACATATTTTACATAGAGGAGTTCCTTCAATTTATTTTCCAATTAAAATACTCGATAATGGTAGTAAAGCAAAGAGAGAATACTGGCTGTTCTTCGTAGCAGTGTCTAGGTGTTTGTATAAAATTCATTTAAAAAGACACATCCAACTCTTTGTTCTAGTTTGGAATCATCCGTATGTATACTAGAATATCCGAAATCTGAGAAGTAGTCTTTGAAGAGTTATTGGTTACTAGTCTCGCCTTTTCTGTACGGTCTACATTTTATCATTATTTTGGATAGTGGTAAGGTCTACGAAGGTATTTTATAATACTTGATATTATGGACTCGTGGAAGATTCTCGTTAAGTTAATTCATTAGAAACCTTATTCCTCTCAGACGTAATATAATAGGTTTGTTTCTATAAGATAAATATATAACTTTTACGAATATTAATAAGAGACTAGGATGATATAGCTGAGCCTAAAGTATTACAGCATAAGAAATTAAAAAAACGTTGACGATATTTTAAAGGAAGTATAGAGATTTGTACGAAAGTAGGAAGTAGTGGGTCGTAGGAAGTGTTATGATTCCTGTTTCTAAATGAAACAGTTTAAACCATGATACAAAAGGATTGAAAATAATGTTTCAGTATTTTTAACTAAAGTTTGACCACACAGATATTGACTTCCTTTCCCTAAGGCCTCAGGTTGTGAAAGCAAGATTACACAGGAAAAAGACGAGGACAAACACAAATGCCCAATGAGAGGTGAGAAATTTCTCCCGTTGCTACTCGGACCTGATCATACACTGTCACTTCCGATACTGGAGGTTCGCCAATCTGGACCATAGTACCTCATGCCATTGTCGTGGATACCTTGACAGGAGAATACAATAGGGTACCTAAGATAGGATGAGTTATGTTGTGGACGTGGAGTAAAATAATCCATTTTTATTAGCTCCTTATTAGTTAACAGGCCTGAATGCCCACCACTGTATCTATTTTCTCTACAGAATATTCAACTAATGTCAATATTGAGGTTATAATTGCTCTATAAAGCATATAGGAATGGAACACATCCATCAGAAGAATAATCCTATCTTAAATAGTGTCACGAACGCCTCGAGCGATCCCGAACGCCGGGAATATTCGAAAACATCGTCAGCGTGCGGAGTTGACTTCCAGTGCGTTCTATGCTAGAAGGTTCGCCAAAGTTCTTTATCTAGAAACGTCTGGAGAGACGTTCTACTGCCTATATAAAAATTGTGTCGTCCAGCTAGGAGTTAGTTGAAGCTGGACCGCGATAGTAAGCGATACGGTGTGAAGAAAGTGACATTGTATGCGAAAATTAGTTTAAAGTATATAGAAAGTTAATTAGTTAGTTGGGCTTGTAAATAGTTGATTTGTAAATAAGTGTTAGAGATAAAGAACATTCTCGTAAATTCGTTACAATATGATACTTATCCCACTTTACTTATTGTCGATATATGCGGAAATTCGAAAAAATATCTATAAAATATGTACTAATGAGTAAGAATATAATGACATATATTGTGCATATTCTCCTGAAATATAGGCAATATTGAATTACTTTTAATGCTAATCATACCTCTGATCTTACATTATCTCTAAGTGGTATATACATTATTTAGTGCATGTGCACCAACATGTACAGTAAGTTCATGAAATGTTGCACAATTTTTTTGAGAAAATATTTTTATGAAAAGTACAAAAAAATTAATTTCTAAAAATGTTTACAATACAAACTAATTTAAAAGTTGTTTAAACCATGCTTCATGGTAAATGATTATGTACTTGCATGTACTATTATTTTGTGGACATATTTGACACACGGTTTTGGAGCCATTTAGGGCTTCGAGTATTTTCAATAATTAAAATTTTCTACGTTATGTATTAAGTATAAACAAATTTCTTTTTCGAATAGAATAGTTCGTTTAATGAATAAGTACAAGAAAAGATTATTTTCCAGCAATTGTCCATATTCTCAAATTATATTCTATATAACTTCAATCGCTTAAAAGCATTCTTATTAATTTAAAATTTCTGTTAAACTGAATCAAACTTTTTATAGCTGCAATCTAATGGACTAAATAATAATTAAATATTTTTTTATTTTATTAAGAAAATATATTTTACAGGTATTATTTCAGAGGTTCATGATAACTAGTTAATAGTCATTTTTTAATAAAAAAAAAATTAATCACAATTTGCCAGATTTTTAAAAATGAAATATATGAAAGAAAATATGCATATTTTTACTGTTAAAACAGTGCAGTGTTCTTATAGTTAATACATATTATTTTATTAGTAATGTAACAAAAATAATATTAAAAGAAGGACACTAGTTTCTCACAAAGATCGAAAGATAATACCTTAGTTAATATTATCAGGAAATTTTTAAAACTGTCTATTTTTAACCATTGTGTGATAATGCCAACATGGTTGGTGAAAATGTATAATCTTTCGGTGTTTCTACAAAACTGATCCATTGAATATTCTAATCCTCGCCCAGAAAAGGAATATTGTTATAATAAAATCATTAAAAATAAAGTTAATTATTATCATGCTAATACCTCAAAGTGTGTTTATATGTTATAATATCTGCTGTACTGAAGAAACAGTAATGGTCGTTTATACAGCCATTGAAATTGTATTTGATCCCTATTAATCATCGTATCCTGTCATAGTGCATATATAGGTAGAGATAGATTGCATAAAACCCAAAGTTTTTACAGAATAATTTAAACAAAATTATCAAATATGTACCGCCTCAATAAAACATTAGTTTAGTTAATAACTGGCTTTTTAAAATTGTAAAAGTTGTAAGTAATACTTCCAACTTATCTTCTTTGCCTTGAGAACATGATATACAAAAGGCATCTGAGTGTCATTATATTTTATTCCATGAATACCTCCTCCTTTTAAATAATACAACAATATATCTACTTCAGCAAATTTCCGTTATGTGCTTATTAGAAAGTTAAAACTGTAGTCAAGCTTTATCATCGATTTTGTGAAAATTGTAGTCATTTATTTTGAATGAGTAATTAATATGCCCTTTATTCTATTGGTTATATTTTTAGAATTTTGATTTACTTTTTAATATGTATAAAGGCATCATTATACATGTGAATATAAAAACATATTTTATGATCTATTGTATTGATGTTCTGTAACGAAATTTTGCATTATAACTGCTGTTTTTTTTTCATTTTCTCTGTTCATTACTATTATAAACTCTCGCTATATGATTTTTGTAGCATGATAAGCAATCGTTATCATGTTAGTTATAGTTAAAAAAAGTTAAAAACAACTTAACACTAGTTTCCTTCATAATTTTCCATCTCAATTTCGTGGTGAAGATAATATGGGAAAATTATTTAAATTAAATAAATCGTGTTCGTAGAAGCCATGAGTTATATCACGTCAAAATTTAAAATATTGAGGGTTAGACGTCATTAGGTATTATAAAAATAAAGAACAAATAAAAACTAGTTACAACTTTAATTCTAAGAGAACATTAGGGACTTACTAGAACTTTGTTATGATACGTATTATATTTCGACTCTATAAGGTATTTGTTTTTTCAGTAACTGGAAAGAAAAATGCATCAATAAAGAGGTAAGAATATACCTTTTCTTGCCTCTTATAATTACGGTTCACTATATTTAGGATCATCTATAAAAATGGATTGTGCAGAATATAATTTAAAGGTAATAGGCAGAGGAAATTTGTAGATAGTTCACAGGTTTATGTGTCTATTGTTGTTGCCGATCCCCATTTTTTGTAAAATTTTGTCGCGATAAAATTTTTACGGGCTTCCAGAGGGGTCGCCACCCCCGGTTTGCGCATCACCGACCGGTCCGTACCGGAGTAGGAATTCTTATTATTTTAAATATAGATAGTGATACCTAACATTGGTGATTACAGTGAAACAACTGTATTCGAGAAGAACATATGAACTATAAATCATCAAGGTGTATTTTGGGTTGCTGGATTATAGGCGATTGATCTTAACATTTAAAGGAAATAAAACAGTTGCCAATTATAATCGAAAGTATTTTATAAAGTGTTATTATTGGAATTATTATAGATATATGTACATAATTTTAAAAATCAATTATCTCGTTTTATAAGTCGTCTAGACCGTGAAGTATAGGGGAATCTATATTTAGTGTAGCGTAGTGTAACATTGACGTCAAAAGACGTCAATGTTATATTACATATTTCCTAGTTTTACGTTTTGCATATGATACTATAAAAATGGAAAATAATTAATTATAGTTAAACGAATAACTTGCTAATTATAGTATTTCAACACCTAAAGAAAATAATTTGTTTAAATAATTTATTTAACGCACTAATAATCAACAGAATGTACAATTATTTGTCTATTAATTATACAATTTATTTTTCTTTCTTAATCAAATGGGCTATGAGAGATTTTCTTGTTATTAAATTATTATATTTAAATACACTAACTGACATAGAAAAGGGAACACAGAAATAATTAATATTTACTGTTTGAATCTCACATGTTCATAAAGCTACATCACAACTTCACTATCTGCAACATTTTTGTAGGCATAAAACAATTATTGGTACTGTTTCTCATTGTTGTTATTTATTTGTGTTTATTTAGACTATATCTAATTTTTATTTCACTTGATGCTGCCTGTCACAAGTCGTCAAAGTGGTTGTGTATGTTTAATTTTGCTTTATTTGTTTCTTTTTCATGTCTAGATGTGTCAATTTTACTCAAGTTAGGGGGCTTCTAAGAGGGGTTGATAATTAACCCATAATTAGGTTACATGAAGCTGGTATCTCGTTTGGCGACATTATTCACCTCGTGTATAGAATTAATCAACTGAGATGAAATGTTTGTCAGGCGTAGTTTGAAAGAAGACAGAACACGAAGACACAGAGATATCGGATTATTGGTCTTAAGAGACTTATTTGCATTTATTCTACACCGAGACCAAGACGAAAGTACACCAATAATAATAACAACGTATGCCGACGAATAAGGTCTGCCTATTCTGGATAATTGCTGCTGACCATCCACGATAACGACTATAGTGGAGTAGAGAAAGGACCCAGGGAAATATGGAATGAAATGATATTATAATTAGGAACGAGTCTCGTGATGGAAATGCATGATGAATGAGATCGTAAAAAAGATTATGATATCGGTTCAGATAAGTATTAGATGGCCTTCGTTCGAGGAAATATGAACGCCCATCGCTATATATGGGATACTCTAAGACTCTGTCCAAGTGAATATATATAAGATGATATAAGGAGAAGGCTGAATCTACATCACTCTCCAACCTCGCTTCACTATCTAGAAGCTCGATGACAACATATTCAGTTTGCTTGAGACGAAATCCCTTAAAAAATAATTCATCATTTCGTTTGTACATGCTCCGATGAGTATATTCATAAAATTACCAATTTAAACCATGTTTACTGGATATTGCATGTTCTACGTTGTTTAGTATATGATACATGAAACATATTTATAGTAGTACTTTTTCTAATCTCAGTTAATCGGTTGGTTTATTGAAACATTGACACTGGTTGTTATCAGCCATTGTAAATTTGATATGTAAATTATTTTAGTATATCAAACGTGTAACAAACGAGAAAACAACCTACAGAATGAAGGGACATTTAATTAATATTGGAGTATAAACACGAAAATCGCAGTCGCTCATTAGTTAGGAATTTTCCTGAACTATAACATGGTATTTTAGTGTCGAATATGACTTTATATAGAGTGACATCTATTATATAACAATCAGTTATTAAGCATGAATTTATCTTTTTCATATACATTCGTTGATTTGTATGAATTTTATTTAACATGTACAACTATTTTATCAAAAGGGGAAATCCTCTCTATTGTGTCTTTATGATCCTCATAAAGTTGGCCAATTAAATAACAATTCCTAGGAGATTGCAGCTTCTGATACTCTATTCATTAATGAAATGACATAAACGCAAACGGTTTATTTATAAGCCTCATTTGTTTACGATATTATCTCCATGTCTTTTTTATAGAGTTGACTTATGATATTCCATCTACATATATAATTTTATCTAGCTTGGTAACATCAGTCCTCTTTATTAATGAAAATGTGTTTTAATAGTAACTTTATTCTAGAAGGCCATATATTGAATAGAATAGGGGAAAAACGTTTTACTCTTTTTCCCCTATTTTATTCAAGGAGGAGAAGGAGGAACAGGACGATTACAATAAATGTTATTAATGTGATGGTACTGTCCTTAGAATCTGAATTTAATTATTTGAAATTGTGTAATTTCGTTTAATATAAAGTAATCATAAATTTAACTATTATTACAAAGCTCTTAGTTACTTCCCTATACAAGACGTTATGTTCTCTATACAAGACGTTATGACGTCTCTACTAACTGGTGGTGGTTCTGTAGAATATACTGGGTTATCGGCAAAATTAAAAAGTTGATACTGTTTGTTATCTGGCATGGATGATGGTTGATAAACCTTTATAACTGGCAATATGAGTTATTAATGTTATTAAACCAATAACTTATAATTCAGTTTATTAAAATGAGGAAGATACAGCATTCTTAATATATCGATATATTGATATCAATACAACTTTCTTCCACAAGTGCCATTGATTCTATGACCCACATTAATGTTATTTTATGCGTGAAATTAAGATTTTGTGACAAATGTAATTTGAATCCATGGAGAAAAGTTAATGTACATGAGAGTTAGAAGACGTAGAAGCTTTTGCAAAAATAGGAGGCAAATATAGACAATTATTTTATTATTAATAGAAGATTCTATAGGATTATATTCTACTGGATACTTATAGAACATTCTATGAATTCTCAATAAAGTATAAAACTGTTTAGTTAACCGAAAATTCACATAGTGCTGATATAGAGGCGACTATTTGACTGGCACTAATCATCATACAAAGAAAGATGTCACCATAAAATGACACATAATATATACTTTGAAATGAACTAAGTGTATCACGTGTAACATCTTAATGAATCGATTATTGATATCAAAAGAAGAAAACAATGAGTGAATACTCTTCTTACTGAGATCTTAAAACTCTAAAATAACCTGTAGTATATGTTAAAAATTTCGAACCCCTCCCACGTTACTGAAACAAATACTTAATAAGAAAATGAATAATAACCCCTGTATCAACTTTAAGACAGATAGCTAGTCGTTCGTATGTCCGTAACTGTACACATCATAATAATATATGAAATTCGGACAATCTACCACTGGGATTACTTCTAGATAATTGGGTTATGCCCCGATGAAATATGTGCTGCATATAAAAAGAGCATTTTATTTAAATTGTCTAAATTGTGTTTTTTAAAAAAATATATCGGAAATAAAATCCATTTACTACCACCTTGCACCTAACCTTCTATTTCATCGAGATTATTAATATTTACGTGAAAAAAGTAGAGATTACGATTTACTTAAGTTAATCCTTATATACAATAAATAGTTTATAAATTAAAACATGTTATACTTATAACTCTGCGATTATAAAGAAAGGAAAGAGAAATCGACGTTTCTCCACAGTATCGGTGTAAAATTGATCACCTCATTCTATATGAAAATATGCATTATATTGTATGTTATATAATAAATATATGGACGAGAAAGGTGTAAATTATAACTTTTTCAACAAATATGCTAGTCATGGGCATCGTTTTATTAATATTTACTCAATTGTAATGTTAATACAGTCTGATTCCTTTGGTTTGTTCTCATTCTTATAGAAATATGTATGAAATGTTTTACTTGGTTTTAATTTAAGTAAACATATATACTGTTGCAACTACTATAAAATGTTACGTAACATAACCACTACTATTTATATCTTCTAGAATATAAATATAATAACATAACCAATATTATTTTTATATTTTTTAGAATACACTCATAAATATCACAAACTGTTTACAACTTCGATAAAAACACGTCATGTCATTCTTGAAGCAAGTTAGTAATATTAGTAATGTACTCTTTGCTTCCTTAGAAAAGAAAACTTTGATTATATTGTTTCATATTTTTAATTAAGCATATGGTAATAACACAGATGGGAGACATGAGTATGTACTTTTCCTATATGCCTTTAAAATTTCTATTTCATTTAGTTGGTTTTGTAATAACCCTCAATTATATTGTTATTAAAATATGGTATTCAAATTATTCAGCAGACTGAATGCAAGATGAATTTGAAAATACGTTATAAATAATTTATATTTTATTAAAATTATACATTCGATGGTCTTCTGCAATAACGATACAACTCAAAACAAGTGATAATTTTCAGGAAAGCCAATGAAAGATAATTTACAGCAGAAATTAATTTATATATGATGATAAAATGAAACATTGTATTTTTTGGATACAGTCATGTAGGAAAGTATTTTAACTTTGACATAATAAAATTATTGATTTGTGTTAAAAAAAATGATTTTCTTTAATTGTGCCGTGTTATTCTATCACAATATATTTAATTTTTGATCTAATTTTGTTTCATACATCATATTTCTCAGGTTTTATCAAAGTTACTGTTTAATAAGATAATACAGTATCATAAATTGAAAGGTTTTTTATAAAAAGGCGCATAGAATTTTGGTATAGTATGTTTTTCCAGTTCTATATGCCTACTTGTTATCCAGTTCTATATGCCTACCATGCAATGGCTTTAAACTGAAAAAACTCGCCTGATTCTATCACAACTGAAAAATGTATCAGTGTTCAGTAACAGATATAGAAAATCTTAATTTTCAGCAAAACGACAGAAATAACGCACCCTAGCGGTTAGATGGTAAATAGAGAGATATCATTATTACATGCAAAATATATCATTATAATCAACATAACCCACTATTAAACTAAAAAACATGAGACTTTTAATTGTGTTGTTATTGTAGAGGACAATCGATATATGTAATTTTTATGTCTTGTTTTCATCTGTTTGCTGAATAATATGAATGTTTTTGAGTTAGATTTGCGAACCGATTTGTCATCAGTTATTGATGTCTCTGGTTTTCTTTCATTATTTAATGTATATTTGAAGTACTATTTTTCGTTGATAACATTATTCTTATAAATAATATTTTGAAATACTTCCGATGATGGTTTAATACACTGAAATAAGTTTATTATATTTCATAGTTCTTTATTCTGATGGCGGTACTCAAAACTAAATTTTAGTAGTGAATAGTTTAACCATATGTTACGACAACGATAACGGGAATTGTAGGCATTATCAGAATGTTACAGTATCAAGTATGCTGTTTACTCAAATAGGATGTGTTCCATGAGATTAAACATTACATTCAAATTGTGAGTGATAATTTTAATCTGTCTAGAGGGATGTGGCCAAAGAACAAAATATGCTAATAGTAAAATAAAAATAAATATCAACTATGAACTTTGATCTCTGAACCCTGATTCAGAGAAAGAAAATAACAAAAGTTTTGGTGAGTAATACATATACCAATTAATGTATCGTGAGTAACATTCATAACAACTACTCTGGACTTTGTGAAACTAACGCGTATACTTCATGTTCGATATCAGCTACTATGAATATGTAAGGAAGATAAACTCGACAATAGCTATGTATCATAAAACGTGAATATAATGAAATAATAAATGTGGTGCAAGTATATATAAGTATATTTTTTATTTATATATAAATATATAAATAAAAAATATAGTACAGTTTAGTATACCTAGTTTACTTCAATACATGTATGTAATATATATATATATATATATATATATATATATATATATTTACAGGTCATAGTGTATGGATACTATGTAACGGACATGGACAATGGACAAATTAACTTTTTACTTAATTTCCAATGTTTCTGTAAAACATAAAATGCGTAAGTTTCAAAATATCAAATAACATCACTTGAGCAGAATCTAATACCTCCCCATTCGACCCTTTTGGAGTAACAATTACTCCTTTACAAATTTTAAACGGAATGAAGGTATGCCTGTATACCTCATTTGAAAGTGTCTTTAATTATCTATTTTGAAAATACAATAATATTAGTTTTAACAGATTTTTAAAATGAAACAGTTTAAACTAAGTGCCCAAATCTCGATCTGGTTACTTTTTGACAATCGTAGAGGCGTCACTGAAATTTTTTAACTTCTAAAATATTTTGTATCAATTCCAAGGCGATATGATTGGGAATCTTGACTTATTCTGTTATTTAAAACAGATATCTATGTTATTTGTTTTATTTAACTTTTATTTACAATCTTCGATTTTAAGTAACTGTAAGATCATGTCGGGAAAATAGGCTAGCTCCTCAATTTCACCAAGTTTACCTACCGAAAAACCTTTATTGAGATATACTGTTATTTCTAATGCACGATGTGATGTACTTTCATCTTGCTGATATCAAAGAAGCTTCCTTAGGGTTACCATTTTTAGAGAAAATTGACTGAAAAAAAACTGAAAGGCCGAATCAATGAATTGGGAGAGTTGGAGATGGAATATGGGGGAGGCTGGGGCTTTACATGGACCTTAGCGCTACTGCAATTGTAGTACTGTCATCAGAGAAAAGTTTTTTTAATTCAGAACTGAAAAAACTGTGTAAGAAATCTAAGTAACGCATGACAATTACCATGCCATCAAAGAAATATGGTCTAGCATTTTCATTCCATCTCAAATGTTTACTGTCCGATGATATTGAGTATGGTCAAAGTGTAGAAAAGAAATCATTGGCCATCATCTAATATATACTTTTCTTCATCGTTACTATTGTGTACCCAGTAATGTTTGTTTAGTGTTTTATTTGTGGCAAATTCTATTTCATTAGAAGAAATAATGTTTTGTATACAAAGTGTCAACAAAATTTTTTTTGTAAAAAACTAACTCATTTTATTTACTTTTCTATTCATAGTGATAAAAAAATCTTCTATGTGTTCTATAAGTTATATTGATGATAGCCTTCTTTTTTTAGAATCTACATTTGCTCTATGGACGGTTTGCTTTATGTGAATTCTCTTCAACACCTACTAATATATACAATTCTTTTTCAATCTTTAAAATAGGTTTTCCATCAGATTTACAAAATTTCTATTTGATTCATGATATATTTTTTTTAATCCTACTAACCTCAGATTAAGAAACGCAGCGCTCGGGATATTTAAGATTTTAACTACTCCTTTCAGTATTCTTGTTCAACTTACATCCACGTTCTAGTAATTATAAAATGTTAATCCATTGGTTCCGAAAATATTTATTGTTAAAATTTTTAAGTGTGTCAACTTAATAATCAACGTTAAATTACTGAATTTAACCTGGAACAATATTCGATGAATTTTTTTAAGTACCTATCACAAAAGAAAGCAAATAATTTTTACATTGAATATTTACAGAAATATGATACTAAATATAATTAAGTCAAAGTAGATTAGGGTTCCTGGAATTTAGAATATGACTATAATAATACGTTTCAAAAGTTTCAAACTCAATATCCTTCAAAAATACTACATGAAATTTAAAAAAATCATATTAGTGAATAAATAATTAAAAATCCTTTCAATTGTCCTATTTACAAATTTGTAAGGGCTAATTATTACCCCAAGGGATTAAATGATTATGTCACTAGAGGGGTACATACCTACTTAAATATCATTTTTGTGTTACAGATTAACTTATTTCAGGGTTTTAAAAATAGGTTAGATACATAGAAATCGACTACATAACCCTAAAACCTTGGGTTGTGGAACAAAGGGTTACACATAATGACAAGTTCAACCACACCCATGATCAGGGAGAGGTGCTAAACTCTCTCTATTGGGTGTCGAAACCAAGCATACAATGATACCTTCATACGGGGTCCAGTCTAATACCCCGGACCACAGTATGAATGATAATATCGCAGCCACCTCCATAGGAGAATACGATAGGTTGCATCCATGTAGTGGCCAAGGAACAGTGCAGTGCACATTTATTGCTCCGCATCGGTCCACTAACAGACCATGTATTGTAGTTAAATAGTTAATTACTAAAATAATAGTAAATTACTAAAAAATTAAAAATTAATTTGTTCATTATTTATGAACCACTGTACATAATTTTCTGCGGACGATTACATAAGTTATTATGCATAATTTAGAATTCATTGGAATAAGTTGTTATGAATAATTTAATATATCGCGAATGCATTTTACTACTGAGCTTTAGTCAGGCAATTATATAAGTTGTAAAAGTCCGAGCAGAGTGTGTGAATGTGACAGAGCCTGGCGTTATTCAAAATAAATAAAATTGACGTTGTCACTTTATGGAATTTCTCCAATCCTCTACAATTGCATATATTTTTATTTACATGTTATACGTGTATTGGAATAAAAAATTCCAAGGTTCAAGTACGTTCAGTTCAGTGATTTTATTAATTAGAAGAAGATTGGTACTAGGACATTGACATAAATGATGATGGAATTACTGACGTATTCTATCAGAAACAGAATAGTTGCTATAGAATCAATAACATATTATTAAAAGTTTACGTACGTACATATATGCAGTGTTTTTCCATCACAGAACAAAATATATAAAATTATATATTCATGATTATATTGCCATATTTTAATGAAACGTAATAATTTAGTTATTTTTGCTTTTATGCGTTGAGTTTCAAGTAATACTCATCATAAGTGATTCGCTAAGTTCTGTTCAAGTTCTACATAACACCTCTTACAGAGACCCAATACTTGAAAATATAAACTGCCTGTTAAATAGAATGATCGAAATAAACAAAGATGTCCTCTTTATTTCGGCGCCGAGCCACATAGGAATACAAGGGAACGAATTAGCCGATAAGGCCGCCAGTGTAGCTGCGAACATGGAGTATGTAGACAATATACGGATACAGTCTCCAGATGTAAGACGTATGGTCACTCGTGAGGTCCCCGATTCATGGCAAATAAAGTGGAACAAAACAGAGGCTAAATTTAGGGCAGTGAAACCACAGACACAAAAATGAAAAAGACTATGTGACCTCAATAGACATAAACATGTGGCCCCTACACGTCTATGAATAGGTCACACTTGCAGGAGAACAACCACCAAGATGTAGAACCTGTAATACTATCCTAAGCATTAAACACATTCTGCTACATTGCTCAGGATATAACCAAATTAGGGAAACCCTGAAAATGTCAAATAATGTACAAGGCTCTCTAAGATAGGATAGTTCACACACAAGAAAGACACTATCGCTTATGAAAATGACCGGTCTGTTTAACAAAATATAACACTATCAGTGACATACTTAGTCGCTTGCATTGTACTCGTATATATACCTGTATAAGAATATTTAGTGTAGCCGTTTATATGGGAAAACAAAATTATAAAAGAACATAAGAAAATGGAGGGTGCGACTAATGACCATTGTAGTCGATGTCGCCACAGTAAAAAAAACTTCTATGCGTCATTTATTTTTATATTCTAGTATTTTTTAACATATTCAAATAGAACAAATGTAACAAGAACCATGGAAACGAATCTGTACAAAATATTGATCGATGAAAATATATGCAGTAAAGAAAACTTACGTGAAACTGGTATTCGTTTGTATTCAATAATACCTCTCCCATTATCTCTCGCCTTCGATTTCTCTTTACATTTTCGGAAATTAAACATATTTCTATTCTCACTGCTTACCGTTACCGTCATTCACCCTATTTACAACGACACTAAACTTGCGACATTCACCGTGATTTGATTGTATGTTAATTATTTGATGTCAGACAATATAGTTCAAGCAATATTAGTTAAATTCATTTTCTACACTACATTACGGTTTTGATATAAATGAGCAGAAATCGTAATTGAAATAGATATAACTATGATATTATTTTCAAAAAAAAAAATGGTTAGAGATACTCGTAAATAAGAATTTTATGACCTTATCAATTAGTCGATAAATGTCAAACATTTTCAAAATGTTGAAATCTGACTTTTGGTTGATTTTATACATCTGATATTTTAAATCCTTGAACCCATGATTTATTATATTTTAAATTATAATTAATAATACAGTTAATGAACTAAAAATTAATAGTGGTATATTTTCTATTGTTATAATCATTGTGGTACAATAGAAGTTGGGTAATTAAATATTGTTACTCATATGGTATTTCGTTTAAAATAAGAATCAAATTTGGAAAGCACAGAGGTAACTTGTGGATATATTCATTTTAATATATCGCTGGGTTTTCCATGGTTTTACATTTTGTTAATACCGGTCGTTATAAGGTCAAAAACTTCTTGTTGTAATTTGTGATTCTCTGTTTTATGTTTCTATTACGTAGCTTCATTCCTTTTATCGCTTTTAGGAGCTTTTACATGTAGTCGTTAAAATATTTTAGCAACGTCTCTTTCATACTAAAAATAGTTATGTTAATCATATAATATTTTCTCAGGTACATTCGTCCTAATTCTATTTTCAATGTATTCCTTCATATGAGAAACATGACCTGATAATAAATTCATTGCAGGTGGTGGCCACTTTGTTACAAATTGTTTTTAAAATAATGAGATCATAGAAAAATTACACGTACCTACACTATTAGTGATTGGCAATATTTATTATAGTGACATAAAATGTATTAGTATCCCAGACAATTTGTTACCACTGTAAACTTCACATAAAAATATGAAATAAACGACATAAACCTGACAATCCTCTAATCTAAAACTGAGTATATTCGGTTAGAAAAAAATTAGGGTAATAACCATCGTCCTTGGGTTCGATCTCGGATCATAATACAAGTTCGTTCGCCATACCGGACCTCCCACGAGGTGTGCAGTAAATTGCCGGGTCTTTGCTCAGTCAAATTGGGACCTTTGCAGAATGAATATCGATGAATATATATCGAATGTGAATGTACACAGAGTTTGATCTGACCGCGTGTAAAGTGCATCCTTTTTCTTCCGAGTGCTGCCTCAATCTTTCTTCTACGCAACATAGAGATTCTCACACTTTTTCCTATTATTAACGAACTTGTACATTACTTGTATATGTGATGAATTTTATAGACATTCCCCTAGTATACGAATTTCGATATACATTTTCCACTTTCCCCATTGTTGCAGATTCGTTATATTTTAATTTTCCGTTTTAAATACGAAAATTTTACTATTCTGATCTATTCTCCGGAGTTCGCACTCTATTATTCTATATTTTCATATATAATAGTATAGTTTGCACTTTGAACAAAATTGTCACATGTCATATTTATTACAACAATACAATATTGATATGAATTGTACTATTGATATTGTCCTCATATATTTATTTTTAATAAACAGGCATGTAATATGAAAAACAATTCCTTTTTAAAGCATATTTTATAATTGGTGGTAGGTTTTAATCAAGTTTGCCATCGAATACCATCTCTTTCGCATTTGATCACATGCTGTCTCTATTTTTTGGATACACAAAATGTAATGAAATTATTATAAGTTATACCAATTATTTTAGATATATGTATATCACAGATATAAATAAGCCTCATGTGAGAATAAAGCTATGGGCATCCAGATAAATCTATAACGTAACTTATTGTGATTTTTGATGGTAGTTGTTAACGCATACATATGTATATAAATAAAACAATATTTTGTTGATTTTATGTAAAAAGAATTCATAAAAACTTTGGGTAATCCTCTTATTAACCAGAAAAATATTCTAGCTTAATTCTCAAGAATGTATAATTGGTATAGTTAACCTGTCCAAGTATTCTTTTAAATAAACGTCTGTCTATCTGTATTACAATGTCGTGGCCTGATTTTATACCACAATATTTCTAGAATATTAAATACAACGCATATATTGGGTAAAGTAATGAAATTAAAGGTTTGTAGGAAAGGGGGTTTCATTGTAGGAAATGTAATTTTTGTAATGTAATGTCGTTTGTAGGGAATGAAATTTCTTGTCTAAATGTGAATAATGTAAAACATTAAAACACAATTATTAGTGAGATAATATGTCCATTATGTAACTCTAATCAAAAACAAATAGTTCTCCAATTTATTTGAAGAATATTTTCTTTTGAAAAATGTTATTTTATAAAATTTATGATTTTTATAAATATAAAATATAAATTGACGATTATGATTATTTATGAAAAATTCTATCTTTTAAATACTATTCATTTCATCGCTATTTGCCAAATAAAAAACTCTCTTATCTTGCCGATAAACGGAAGAGTCTACCCGAGGCTAGCCATAAAAACAAGCCAAGGCTATGATTTGAGATTTTTTATTTGGCAAGTAGCAATGAAATAAACTATATATCTTCTCTATTTCATCATTTCTCTGACATGTGTAAATTTCGTCTGGGAAATACTATGATGTAATAATAGGCAAAGTATCTTAAAACTGGTTTACAATTTACTAAGAATTTCATAAAAAGGAAATCTATAACATAAAATATAATAATATGAAGATTAGCTTATTAAGAAACACTGTATATTCACAAGAAATGACAGACGGCGGCGGCGTATTGACCTCTTAATATCTACAAAACTACCTTCTAAAAAGTACATAAGTTACTGAAGGTAACAAGATTCTAATCATATTTATTAGAAAACCATCTGTTTCTATAATTAAATAAATTATATTCCAACATTAATTTAATTTCCTTGAATAAAAACCAGTTTACTTCAAAGCAATTTTTTGTTTACACAATGTTACTGTTTCTTTATTTGAACAATTTGTTACATTCTTTGACTTTAACTCAATAAATACATTAAAAATGTATATACTTATGATATATAACATTGAAGTAATTGTGTCTTATTAACGATTACTATTTAATAATTAAGAATACTATATCTGACAGTGGACATGAATTTCACCTATATGGAAACTAAAATAGGTTAAAATATGACCATTTAATGAGGGACTCATTGTATGTTAAACAGTAGGTGCTATACTAATTAGAGATAATGCTCCTTCGCAAACAATTCTCAAGGTCAAAACATAATATTATTGCCAGACAGTAATCAAAATATAATCTCACAATGCTTCCGAGCATGGTGGATAATAAATTGTTCTTTTAAAAATAAATGGACAAGGTCTTCAATAGATCTATCTTTTTTTATTTATTTGAATGACGTCTGATAGTAGACAAAGATAATAATAGAAGTGTAAAAAGGAAATATATTATGTACTTACACGTGTATGAACATTTTATTGAATACAAGCAATATTGATTAGTTTTTGGCGTTGGTTATGCTCTTGGTCTCAAAATGGTCGTGCCTTCTATCGACCAAGTGTATTAAATTACAGTTAGCCCTAAAATTAATTAATTAATGCCTGTATTTCAGGGAAACGTATTGAAAATGTATCATTATATTAATTGGATGATACCCATATTTTACCATTAATAATTTTTTAGCTTAACCTTATTTTGCCTCTGCCTATTACGTCATAGCACTACGTTACTTTCATATCTCTATTTGCAGTCTATAATATTTCATTGAATAATTATAACTTTGTTTATATGTTAATTTATTTAAAATTTTCATAATAGATAGTATTAAAATTATTATTTTATTGTTACACATATGAAACAAATACGAGCATTGTAGTGTAGAAATGATCTTATCTAGTTCTCATGAGCAAATAAGAATTTCCTAATAATCAGAAATAATTATATTAATATGTGTAAATATAAATATATCGACGTTTTGTTAAACGTTTAAGATTAATATCAATTAATGTTTATTTAGGGACTGGATATAAGTAGTTAATGTTAAAATACATAATGTAATTATATAAGTACATTCACTTGATAAGAAATAATGTCTTCATTTTAAATATGCATTTCTCTAGGATCAGTCTTTAATACCAATAAATTGCATTCAGTTTATAATTAAAATAAACAGTTTTAAAACCTTAATACGGACATTTCCGCGCATAGAACATCTCTATCTCGAAATTGAGTGGCCGAGAAAAAATAAACCAACACATAAATGCAGAATATGTTTTATGCGACAGTTTTACTTTTTTTCAAATAGTCCATCATCGTGCTTTCTCATGGCCCATGGACAGGGTGGGGTGTACCGTATCCACCTCAAAATCAATAGATGTCATCTGGTAGACGTTCCTAATCAGAATCAGTCGAAACCCGATCGATCCGACACGATTTAATTGAGTGATCGTGCTAACAAAAAAAAATTCTCAAATAGTCCACCATTGTACTTTCTCGTGACCCATGAACATGGTAGAATGTGTTCTATCCTCCTCAAAGTCAATAGGTGTCCCTGATCAGAATCAGTCAAAACCGGATCGATACGACGCGATTTAGTTGAGTTATCGTGCTAACAAAAAATTTAATTAATGTCGACGACAACGACAACGACACATACACACAAAATTGTATAAAAATCTCTTTTTTCGGTTTTTAGGCCGAAGAACGAAAAATAAACGCTAGAAGAAAAATTTTATGCGATTATTTCATCGCTATTTGCCAAATAAAAAATCCCAAACGGCTCTCATCTCATACCGTTGCTTGTTTTTATGGATAAGCTCGGGTAGACTTAGTCAATATGTAGACTTCTTGAAATACACGTTAATGTGGATATAAGAAACTCCAGGATATAAGATATTCCAGTGTCCTTATATAAGTGCGAATAGGTTCGTAGTCATATAAAAATATAAAAAAGCATGAAATATATAAACCTGTTTCGGGCTCCATGTTGCACATATCCTCCATGGGAACATATTTGTAATAAATTGTTAAAAAACAATTACTGACAAACAATTACAATTAAAGACTTTACGTTTACCTGATTAGAACCAGTTTTCTGCAAAGAAGTTACGGATACAAAACGTTCTATTTCGTTACCAGCGAATTCACCACAAATTTAGTTTATATTAACACTTATTAAATAATTATATATTTTTTTAAATTCGCCTAATTTTATTCTACTTTGGCGACAATATAGTGTTTTTAATTATTCTGTATCTGTTGGAATAAACACAATAATCATTGTCTCCCATGATTATCGGGCTTTTTATTTGATATAATAATATTTATTTAATGTTCTCGCACTGAAGTGTCTATACTCGCAACTATATTAAGATGGACATTGGAATATTATGCATCTAATCTGTGTATGACTAATGTCAGTGGAAATATCCAAACTACTTATTTTACTTTTCCGCACTTAATTATACCAGAACGGAAAAGTAATGTAATCGTGTAAAGAAAAATGGAAAAATTTTTTTTCTAGCGTTTATTTTTCGTGTTTCGGCCTAAAAACCAAAAAAATAAAAATGGTTTTCACAAAATTTATGTCTATGTGTATATCGGTATCGTCGTCAGCATTAAAATTTCTTGTTAGCACGATAACTCATTTAAATCGTGTCGATCAAGTTTTGACTGATTCTGATCGGGGACGTCTCCCAAACGGCATCTATTGATCTTGAGGTGGATAGAACACACTCTACCATGTTCAGGGGTCATGAGAAAGCGCAATGGTGGACTATTTGAGAAATTTTTTTGTTAGCACGATCACTCAATTAAATCATGTCAGATCGATCGGGTTTCGACTGACTCTGATTAGGGACGTCTACTAGACGACATATATTCGGCCTGTATCATATCATACATGCATACGAATGAATGAGAAAAAAAATAATTTCGTTCGGTCACATACGTATTGATACGGCACTGAAGCAGTCGCCAATGAAAAAAATAAAACTGTCGATAAAAAAATAAAACACATATTCTGCATTTATGTGTTGGTTTATTTTTTCTCGGCCACTCAAGTTCGAGATAGAGATGTTCTATGTGCGGAAAAGTCCGTTTTAAGGGTTTAAAACTGTTTATTTATAATAACACTACTGGAAGCCATCATATTATCACTTTAACCACTTGACTAATTTCCAGACAACCATGTATACAAATTGGTCTGTATCTTTAATCAAAAGTATCTCTAAATTGTATGTACGTTTTGATACTTTAAGGTAGAAAGTTAAGTATTTGGATATACATATATATACATATATATATATATATATATATATATATATATATATATATATATATATATATATATATATATATATATATATATATATATATATATATATATAAATATATATACAGGGACGGCCATAATCAAGTACCCGATTTTAAGTAGCGGCCGTGTACGATGCAAGGAAATAAAAAACAAAAAAATATGGGTAGGACATTTATTTGTATTTAAAGTTTAAACCTAAACTCAATTAAAGATGATGTCAGTCAAATGACCGCCTCTAACTGCGATGAACATCTGAGCTCTTTTTACGGCATGTTCCATAACTCGAGTCAAGACATTTGGCGTTAGATCCTCTATTTCTTAACGGATATTATGTTTCAGCTGCTGTAGCGTCTGAGGGTTATTGGTGTATACCTTTCCTTTGAGATAGCCCCATAAGAAGAAATCAGGAGCCGAAAGATCTGGCGATCTTGAAGGCCACGCTAAGTCGCCAAATCGAGAAATTAATCGCGCAGGGAACATGTTGCGCAACATGACCATTGTCTCTCTGGATGTGTGTGCAGTCGCACCGTCCTGTTGCAACCACATATCCTCCAGTCCTAGGACTTCCAACTGAGGTGACAAAAAGTTATTCAGCATTGCTCTATAGCGCTCTCCATTGACCGTAACAGCAGTGCCTTCATCGTCCTCGAAAGAAATATGGACCAATTACACCTTGGGCAAAGACGCCACACCATACAGTGACTCGTGAAGGGTGTAGTGGTCTTTCCTGAAAAATACGAGAGTTTTCTGTACCCGAGTAGCGGTAATTCTGCTTATTTACAAATCCATTTAAGCGAAAATGAGCTTCGTCGGTCATAATCAGTTTATGTGGAAAATCGTCAATATTGTCCTTAAGGTTTAGGAGACTGTGACAATATTGCAGGCCTTGTTGATGGTCTCTGGGAAGAAGCTGCTGTGCCACCTGGATTTTGTATGGAAATGCGTGCAAATCTAACTTCAAAATTCGCCTCAGGGACGTCCGAGACATGCCCAATTGTGTGGCGCGTCTTTCTGTTGACGTTCTTGGATCTTCTGCAATGCTTTCTCTTACACGCCGGGTATTTTCAATTGAGCGTCCTGTTCGTGGTCGTCCAATATGCCTTGCATCAGCCGTTGTCCCACTACGCCGAAATTGTTGAATTGAGCAGGACGGTGAGGATATTTTCGGCGAAAATTTCACTGTGTTCAAGTAACCGATTCATTGTTTTTAATAAATAAAATTACTATTTCTGCACGTTGCTCTAGTGTGTATCGATTCATAATAAAACTTGAATATGTGTACTGGAGAAATGTCAAAAGTGAACTAACGAAAGCTGTCAGATAAAACAATTACGAACGCTTCAAATCAGGTACTTGATTATGGTCGTCCCTGTATATATATATATATATATATATATATATATATATATATATATATATATATATATATATATAGTATGTCGTCAGTTGTTTTAATAGTATTTATTAAAATTTGAATGTCTGTAATTTTGATATGGTTTATACAACGTGTCCACCTACTGCGAAAATCGAGTATCTCCGTTAAAAGAGGAGATAAGTGTATCTTTCTATTACAGTATTGCATAATTTTTCAAGTCCTACAATACAAAAATAGTATTCATTACACAAGGTGTTTAATTTCTCTCTGAGCGTGTGCCACTTTTGCTTATCAAAAGACAACATATATTTTTCATTATTTTTTGGGTTTCTACATTAAAAATTTAGCATATGTTATATGGGATACTCCCAGGAAAATAGTTTTCGATCATTAAATAACCCAGTTACAGAAAATAAATACTATAGGAAATTTGTAGATCCTTCACTTGCATATCTAATCATGTTTTCAAAAATGGGGTGTTTTATTTGAAATAAGAAAAACTTTTCCTATTGTTTTTATCATGTCTGGTAAGGCGGCTCTCGTACCCTAGATATCACAGGTCAGATTCTGACACTTAATAGAGTCATCATTACTAAACGTTTCGCCAATAATAGCTTTACTGAAGCTTGGCATAACTTGAACTACTTATTGTGAGGAAAACATACAAATCCAAATATCTCGAGAACCATCGATATTTTCATAAAAGGGTCAACATAACATTTTTTATTTATGTAGAAACATATATGTCAGCATTTTTTCTACAATTTTCTATGTTGCAGGGGTCAATGATTTTAATTTTGATATTTTGAAAATGGTTCTGGATAAGTATTGGAATATATTATATTCCTGAACAAGAAGTTGCAGGAAGATATCAGTCCTAGAAGTTTATTCTATTTTATAGTTAATTTAATAGAACGATCAGTATCAAAACAACTAAACCAAAAAATGGTACTTTTAATGTCAATAATAAATAGAAATTATAATCATTACATGCGAATACACTTATTAATCAGTTGCTTACAAAATATGTTTCTAAGTCGATTTAGTTGTCCATAAAATATTACGAAAAATTATTCTGTTAATAAAATACATATATAACTCAAAGACTTTCTTGTTCTGTTAAAGACAATTAATGATTAAAATTCTGACTGAATTCTAAAACTATTTTCAGAAATATTATTATAAATAAGAATTTCGATTCAATCAACTTCAAAAGTCAATCCTTGTTTACAGAGCGTCGATAGATTAATTTCCTTTCATATTTTTATGCCCTTGACCACTAATTGTGAGAATATAAAGATTGCGACTTTATTGTAAATAATGTATTTTACTCCCGAGTAAATATTTTACCGTCAGCTGCAACACAAAAGTCCTATTTACTGCAACATTAAACTTCTATTTTCTTTCGCCCTGAATTTGAATTTTGGTTGGATTAAATGTAAACTATGATATTTAATAATGCACTAAATTAATAGAGAAATGCATTTTACAATTCATAACGTCCTAGATCAAACAAATTTGAATATGTTATTAGAATATGTTGTTAGTAATATATATTTAAATGATGTACCAAACTACTAAAAGGAAGTCAAAGTGCTAATAAAACAAGCCAATACTTGACAAATATGCATTATCTGAAAAATATTCATAATATATATGTGTATTTATTTTTTCATAAGTTGTTAGACATATTATAGAGTGAATTAGTTATTGTAATATGAATAACGTTAGATATATAAATGTATTATCTACGGTGGGTATTCAGGTGAGTTGACCGACGGGGAGCTAATACCAGTGCAGAACTTTGCTGTCTCAGGCTTTGTTACGCACCCACAACATGGATGGACGATCTGTCGTATTCTCTATAGACTGGTGGATGCGACAGGATCATTAGTACCGTGGTCTGGGGTGGTGAACTACAACCAGTTTTGGTGGTCTCATTGTATGCTTGGGTTCGAATCCCAACAAAAAGAGCTTGGTATCTCTCCGTGAGCACGAGTGTATTTGTTCTTGTCTCTATGTCAAACGATTGAACTGTTTAGCTCCTATCTTACTAAATATTTACATGTTTTGTAAATATAAATATTGTGGTTCAGACTAAAGGGAAACAGTTATTTTCGTATAGTCTCTAGAGTTTAGATAATACTAAAAACAGCCGCTTATCCAACAATTGAAGGACGCCATTGTTATTTAAAGCAGATCGAGATATGCAACATATACTTGTAAATATATCACAATCGTGTTATCTTGAGGGGTTTGCAGTTTCAAGAAGCACATAGAAAAGATATTTGTAAACCTTGTATTCTGTGAAAATATTAACATACACCGTTTATGTATCGTATCGTTAGAAATAAATTATTTCAGGTAACGTTTGTTAAACGTTACATGGGTAAATTTTTAGATTTTCAACTAGAATGGAAGGTAAAGGATGATGAAAATCAGGTGTGAGGTGATTACAGATCTGTATACCTTAGCCTGATTTTGAATACGACCTACTTTCTTCATTAAGAAGTTATATTTTTAAAGATTCGCTTTCATCTGCGAACTTGACATAAATAATTACATGGTTGTAAATCTACCACTTTGTGATTTATACCATTTTGGCGATAGCAAGGATAAAAGTGCATTTTGCCTCGACCGGGAATCGAACCCGGCTCTCCCAATTTCCGGTTAGTTGCTTTGACCGCTGAGCTATCGAGGCACACTCATTATCCCCGCTAATGCGCCAGTTTAATGCATCACTACAGTACTCCCTCCCTAGAGACATGGTTTGTCTCGATACAATTTAACGGAATGTGACCGCGTTCGCCATTCTTACGAACCGTTGTTCGGTAACCCCCGGGACTATAGGGCGATGGATAGGACGGGAGTCGAATCCGCGAATTTGAGATGTAAGGGAGGTTGCATATACTGGAATGAATCACATCACGTCGGGGTCACCACTTTGGCGATAGCAAGGATAAAAGTGCATTTTTCCTCGACCGGGAATCGAACCCGGCTCTCCCAATTTCCGGTTAGTTGCTCTGACCGCTGAGCTATCGAGGCTCACTCATTATCCTTGCTAATGCGCCAGTTTAATGCGTCACTACAGTACTCCCTCCCTAGAGACATGGTTTGTCTCGATACAGTTTCACGGAATGTGACCGCGTTCGCCATTCTTACGAACCGTTGTTCGGTAACCCATAGGGCGATGGATAGGACGGAAATCGAATCCGCGAATTTGAGATGTAAGGGAGGTTGCATATACTGGAATGAATCACATCACGTCGGGGTCACCACTTTGGCGATAGCAAGGATAAAGAGTGCATGCTTGCCTCGACCGGGAATCGAACCCGGCTCTCCCAATTTCCGGTTAGTTACTCTGACCGCTGAGCTATCGAGGCACACTCATTATCCTTGCTAATGCGTCACTACACCATTTTCAATGAATATTAAATGTAACATGGTTATCTGTAAACTTATTCTACAGCTACTGATATTATAGATTTCTCTATAATTTGTACAAATGGCATTTAATATTTCAAAGAGTATTTACGGAACTTTCCGAAATGCGTATTACTTTCAGGATTTCGTACTGTTTATGTAAACTTTTAGCTTCATCATACGTTATATTATTTTTTAAATGTGCAAAAATATATTTAAGTTGCACTTCCTGTAAAATTGAATGGATATAAATATTCATGGCAATTGAATGTAGTAATAGCAGTGGCGGCGCTAGCATTATTTTGCGGTTGGGCGAAAATAAGCAGGAAATATCTAGGGTGGGCCAGGACGTTAAATATATTACTTTATGTGCGAATGTGATATAGTGGTGTTATAAGAGGTTGGGCGACTGGTTGGGCGAAAATGATTTTGCTTGGGCGCTCGCCCACCAGCGCCCACCCCTGTCACCACCACTGAGCAACAGGTTCAATGGAATAAAAAGGTTAAAGTGTGTCAACAATCATGTTAATCGTCGAAAATATTGTATGCCATATAACGATTGATCCAAGGAATTTGATGTGCAGTTCACTAGAGTAGCAGAGTCAATATAAAAAACAAGCATAAAATATGTTTTTTATGAAATGATACATAAAATAAGATGAGAATTTCAGTTACCTCTCGTAAGTTGCCGATGAAGAAACTATTTGCTTACATGGGTACTATATTCTATTATTATATATTTTCAGAAATATTACTTGTTGAGGACAATATAATCAACATAATATTCAGTGAGTATTTGTGGTGAAGCCATAAAGGGAAATAAATAATCTCTATATAACTTAACAGTATGTCCATCTGCATCATTGTTTCTGTATAGTAGAATGAGTAAGTAATCGATGATCGTGATAGTGATCGGTGTAGCGAATCATAAGTCCTAATTTCAATATTTAACAAGAATAATACACATTTAAAAACTACGGTCCACAATTTAAAGTAATTCAAGAATACATATAATTAATATTGCATGTAGCGATGTATAAAAGAATACGTCACTAACACTAATCGCCTTTCATTTAAATTATCAGTATCCAAAAATTCAGATAAAACGGATAAAACCGATCCTAATAGATCGCTGGAATAAAGGGTAACATTTGAATTAATTTTATTATACAAACTTTACGTAAAACCATTTTACGTAAAAAATTAGTATATTTCTAGGCCACACAATACCAAGACGTTGTAATTTATATTATATTACCGTCCAGGAACGTAAGAATTATAACTGGCAATATTATTCCCAATATATTAATTAATTTGCTTCAGTGGATCTATATGATGTCTGAATTTCACATTAGAACTCATTTTTAAAGAACCGTTAAAAATTAAGATAAGTAATTATAACTATATGAAAATTATATACAAAAATGGCCATATAAAATTTAGATTCTCCTCCAGTCTTCTTCAGAGCAACAACGTGATTGATTTATAATAGTTTTCTTTCCTGATTCAAAAAATATCAACATCAAGGATCTACCAATGATGACTTTTTTAATGGTAAGATGCAAAAGAAACAAATAAAAATACGAAAGTTAAAATAAGGTAGCTGTAAACAGTGTTGAATATGGATAAAAGTTAAACAATAACTTGTGCAGATTATTTATGGCATTCTGCAGGGAGATTAAACTTCTCAAAAATATTGACGTAATTTTTTTTCATGAAATTCTTGTTCACATTATTCGATATTAATGAAGGATTAGCTGCATATATGTGTATACTCTGGTAATGATTGTATAAAAAATGTATCTTTTAACTTCTACTGTTAAATATAGCTTTGTGCCAACAAACAGTTATGAATAAAAGATAGGCTTAATTGGCCTTAGAAATTCTCTAAATTGTAAAAAGTTGTAATTATGTATTTTCAAAATATTATAATTGCTTACATTTCGCACACGCAAGTATTCCAATACCAACAAGTATGCTTTGTTGGTATCGTCTACAAGATCATGTGTTGGAATTTACTACTTATTTTTAGACCTAGATTCTGTTAAAATCGTAATTTAAAAATTAATATATTTTAGTCTTTATTTTTAAATGAACAAAAAATTATAACAGTGTACTAATGAGATCCACACGACTGTATATTAATACACTATTTATCGTACAAACAACATTTCGTAAATATTTCGATTTCTTTATACAAGAATTTTAATTGCTAAAGTCTTTCAATAAGTAACTTTTTTATTATTGCAATAAATTTAAAAGATTTCAGTACATTTAGTAGCATATAAAAAAACCTTGAAAATTTCACCCTGTCGAATTTACAAGAACCTACTACCCTAGTAATACAACATGTAAATCTACATAATATATAAACACCAGTTATAGTATTTATGTACTGCATAGTATTAGATATATATTAAAAATGATATTACATATCACTTTCTGCTAATATCTTGCTCAGATGGTTTTTAAATACAGCTTTAAAAAAACTGATGTTGACAATAGGCCCTATGGGGTTACTTGTCTGACTTACTGTCGAAATCTCGATCTTAAAAGTCTTAAAACTTATTAAGTCTATGTATAAAATGAATACTGACGTGCAAGTTTTAGGTAACAATAACATAGTGTTGTTCATAGTTCAGTTAAATTGATATAATTGATATGAATAACAAATATATCATTCATGATTAATAAAATATATAAGTAATTTTTACTCTGACTTCGCTAATTTTCATCAAAAAACAGTTTTCTTCAGTAATATCAACTCTTATCCTTATCAAAAAATAAATTGCATTTAATTGCCATAGCTGAGTGTAGTAATGATTCCATTATTTCATGGAATGTGGTAATGAAATTCCTCAAATAATTTAAATGAGTTAAATAAGATTTTAGTTAATAGTACTAGAAAACTGTTTAGTTGTGCCAATTAAAATAAGCACAATTTAGGCATTTTTATTTGAACCAGAAGAACTTGTCTAAATAATTATGTAATACATGATATCACACTATTTATGGAGCTACCTTTATCCTCTGCTTTATCAAGTATTGGTATATTTTAAAATAATGATGATAAATATGTATATTTATATAACATTCGGTTTATAATAAATATATTGTATTCATTTTTCTTGAATTTTTGGAAAACTACGTGTAAAAAATTAAGAAAATTAGAGAATCCGTTGCAGTGCATTTATTATTTTAGGATTGAGAACTGGCTAAATATTCGAATTTTATACAAAAATCGCCAACGTCAACTATTGATTATTATTATGTTATAGTATTTTTTTTTGTTAAAACGAATATATTGAGTAAATAGTGACATGTAAATTTTTGATTTGGTGACACAATATTCTCAGATAAAACGGAATATTCTTATAAGAATAAGAATGGCAAATGTAAAGCAATTATTAATAATTCTTTAAATAGTTTTTAATAAATAAGTCTTGAATTAATTTCAATAAATAAAAATTAATTATGCATATTCGCCTAGTATATTACTAGAATTCATAAATTTTTTCAATAAAAGTTTTAAAACATGGAATGAGTATTCTATATAAAGTTATGTAATATTATAGAATAATATAATATATTAGGTATGACTATTCAGCTATATAAACAAGAAAGCGAAAAATAACTTACATTACTAAATTTTTTCTTAAATTAATAGAAAGAAAAATTAAATAACATAAAATGAACATCTTATATACATTATGCAGTAGTATAGAATTATATAATATATTTAGAATGACTATTCAGCTATACGAAAAAGAGAACTAAACATAATTGTTGTAGGAGACACGCATATAATTTTTTCTACATCTGGATTCATTACAAATTATCTCAACTGATTGTTAATATTAATATTGATTTAAAAGATAGATAGATCCTATGTAGTACATTAATCTCCGAGTAGTATAATTTTTTTTTTTCGGAAATATGGTAGAATTCATACCAATCAAAAAGTAATCGAAATGTTTTGTACAGTCTGATATGTGACGGAAATTATTTACATTGTTTTTATCACTTCTTATGGCTATCTTAACAGTTAAGCAACGTATTTTTTTTAAATATTATTAATGGCAAATGATAGAAAATAAAGACGATAGAATATTCAATTGTTGTAAAAATTAAGGGTATAAATTACGTCAAATAATGGTGTGTCAAAATAAATAACCTTATTGTTATTGGTATGGGTAATTTGTAAATTTACAGGGTTACTGGATTCTAATATATTTAATTCTCTTAAGAGTATGTACTTTTTTAATTATTTATTGAAAACCTAAATTGACATAGATACCCACACAGTAGATTAATATTAAAATAAATAATAATAAAAAAGGTTTCTTGTATTAATCACCTATCGAACGTATTTTTATTGCTGCTTTTGACCTCTTTTAAAAGTTATTGTACTACTGTTTCATCTTTGTACAATATAAAGATATTGGTGTTACCTTTGACAATAAATCATATTTTGATAATCCTATACATACCATAACTGAATGGGAAATCATTCAATGAACCAATCAATGGTAAATTCATTCAATCAATTGTTACATTCTAATAAGTTATAATTAAGCAATTAATAATAAAAAATACTATATGCATATTTAATGTTCGAATTGATGTTAAAGATAATTTACTCAGACTATATGTTCTTTATGTTACCTTGGGCAGAACATTGGACAATATAAAAAGTGAAATTGCTATCGTAAAATTAAAACTTAAGTTAGTGACACCCACTATCGAGTTCGTCTGTGTATTTTTTATTTACCATCTACTTGCATATGGCAACCTTGAAAAGTACGCTGTCTTGTTCATATTAAACAAAACCTGTACTCACATATATTTTATGCAATACTTTGTTTATAATTGGCAAATCCATTCGATATAGTATGTTATATGAATAAGCTATAAAATATGGAAGAAAAACTGGTAATTTTAATATTTTTTACATACCTATCTCAGTGGCAGGAACGTATACAATTTTGGCCATATTTACAAGAGAATCGCTGAAGCTGACTGTTGGTTAAGTTGATAAAGACACACTAAATAGACTCGTATCGATATTTTTTTGAAGTATCGTTGAAACCCCGGCACTTGATTCTTGAGTCTACTGATCCAGTCCCTTGTCAAGACTAATAATTAATAATTTATATACACGCACATTCCACTCAAGTTTGCTCGATATATGTTATCATCCGGTACAGATTAGACACCCCAGATCTACAGTTTCCAACACAGTGGGATACTATTTCTTTGTTCTGTATAAATAACTTCGGTTTGTTATGTTTATAATTTAATTATTAGATTTAATAAAACAATCCTCATGCAAAGGTAAAAGTTGTTGACAGAACGTGATTCCAAATAGAAATTTTATATTTATGTTTTCAGTTAATCAAATCATTACATCATGACGATTCTATGAAACAGCTAAATAAAACAATATTTATTTGTATATAAGCTAGGATACTTTTCATGGCCAAGCAGGCGGATTTGAATACAATTATTTGCGAAATATGTGCACTCAAATCTGCCTGCTATTTCCTATTTTAAAAATTTCAACTCAAGCTCATCACTCCGTACGACATTCTCCTATGTAGAAACATCATTTTATGAAGTATATAGGGCGCTAATGTATTAGATGATTAATATTTGATTATAAAAATTTAAAACAGTGTCGTGCATTTTAAGATTATATAGTATAAATAAATATAAAAGGTAATTTTAATACACCTTTTATAAATCAAAACTTGAAAATGTGAAGTCGTAATCAATGTTATTTTTATTCATGTGACTTGGTTTTCCAAACTGTGAATTGACCTTATTTAGTTAAATAATGCCGATGTGGCGTGATAGGGGTAAAAATCAGAAAAGAAATTTCAAATTCTAGTTACCCTGTTGGAGTATAAGTCGTTTTCATATGAGGCGTAAGACAAGTAATGTGTTAATTAGTTTTGTTTAATTACACAGTTGAAAGTAGATAAAAATGTAATAGAACATAGATTACTAGAAATTGTATTAATGACACATTAATTAATAGAGCAGTTTTGGTCTGAATTTTAATGGCGCCGACCCAGTTCATCGCGCTGGCTGTTTGTGCCGGCTGATCGTCAGCCTTCACTTGCCGCTGGGTCTTTGTGCAGTCGATATTCGTTTCGATATATCTCTAACAGTTGTTGATTATTAATTAATTAATAATTATTGTGTTTTATTTGCGTATTGTCGATTGGTACATAATTACACATAATATACTATTATATCCAACATATGTAGAGCTAACAAATGACACCGAAAAAAAACGATAGAAGAATTTGGGACTACGACAGCGAAAAAATAATATATTTTGTTTGCGAAACAGTTTTGAACAGTGCTTGTACTAAATTACTATAGGAAACATGTAAACAGTGCTTTCCACATATTTAAACAACTAGCGTAAAACAAAATGCCCAATGTATATTTGATTTAACTTTTATGCAGATTGCACTTAAAGTTAAGTACCATAACCGCGAAAAGCGATTAAAAACAGGATTGAATCTTAATTACAAAATAGAAACTGCGGTTACGTCAGTACGAGTCGATCGATTCTAAAAAAAAATTGTTGTTAATATCATAATACGTATACTGGAACCTCATAAACCGTCACTTCCATTTTTACTATTTAGAAAACGATTACAAAAATGTACTGGCGAAGCAATTGCGACGGTGGTGCTAAATACATTAGAAAAATTTTAAATGTCAAGAAGTCAATTGTTAATGTTTGTGTCTGATGGTGGTACAGCCATGCATTATATAGATTGTTTGATTACAGAATAATATGGTAACTTCTTCATACGTTACGTGTAAACTTCAAGCGTTACGTCTGGTGCTACAAGAAATTGAAAAACGATAAATGTATCACATACAAAAATAGTGTTTCTCAAATTTCCTACATACAGTAAACATATCTGTTACAGAATGACAAAAATTATTTTAATTTTGCAAATTATTACATCACTAGATGTCGAATTCTCTTTATATAAGATTCTTTGTTTTTCATTACAGTGATTAAGGTTCGATGAAACAATTGTGGAAATATTCCTGATGCTGTAAATCCTTCATATATTTCATCTAGCTTGTGACAATACTGTACTGTACTGAACAATACTGTACAACTGTACTGATCTTGCTTGATCTGATTATACTGAACTTATTGTTATTTACGTTATTTAATATTAACCATTTATTATTATGCGTACGCCGCTGGCACCCAGACCATTTTGCCTGCTCTATTAGTTAATTGATATTAAGTTGGAACCTAAAGTATTTGTTAAAAAAAATTTAATAATAGAGGTATAGATACTATAGCAACATGTTTCAAGTAGTATTATAACTGAAAGTAATAAATGACATAACAAATAAATATGTAAAATACATAGTATACTTTATTCGGTTTGCATAATGAATTAATCTGTTTTAGATATATTTAATGACAAGTGAAATTAATAACCATTTTTGTAAGTTGCAAATCTGCCTCTTTCTTACATTTAATAAATGCACAAGGTGTCTCGTTTTAAGTTGTTTACTCTGAAAACAATTAATTAAGAACTATAGCTGTATTTTTTTACATAATTCTCATTATCGTTCTCGTTATTGGCTCACAAAATTATATGTAACCCATTTGGTGAAGACATAAATTGTACATATTATCGTTAGTAACATTTTTAGAAGCAGAAAATAATTAGCCAATTCACGGGTATAGATCGACTTCACACACGGTACTGTATAAAACAAACACTTACTATATTCTATTATGCACTAAAGATTTGCTGACACTACGTTTAAATAATATGTTATATTTGTTTTATAACATGAGGAAAGTTTGTCTCTACACCAACTCACTTTCCATTAAAAAAATGTATATAATGTGGGTATTTCTCACATATTTATAGTGAGAAATATTCTATTATAGAATTAAATTTAAATAACATTTAAGGTAAATAGTAATTTACATTCTTAATTAATTTATAATCACGTAGTGAATCATTGGACTGGCATATTATTTAAAAATTGTTTAAGGAAGTTGCGTCAAACTAATGGTTTATGCATGTTGATCACTTAGGATTGATACGAAAAGTGTTTTTTCACCGGAGTCCGATGAGAATGTTAAATATTACATATATCTTAATTTTCTACGTCGCGCGTCGTGATACGTTCTGCGTAACGTACATGCGTATTTCAAAATATGACATCATATGCTTTATATTCTTACCCGTGTGTATGTTCTACAATAATATTCTTATACATGTACATCGCCAATAGAACAAAATTTGTATATAAATATAAAGAAAAGTATATGTTGAATATATGTAATATGTATATATGGTATTATTATTACTATATTATATAGGCTTGGGCCTCATCAGCCATTGATCGCATGGGTTGTCCCTTGGCGATCCCCTCTTATCCGGGTCATTATCCAAAAATGCTATCCCATAAAAGGAGCAATTTAGGCAAGTCTCCTGCCTTAAGCCTCGCCTCCTCTAGGATAACAGGGGTCCCTAATATAAGATACTTCTTCTCCTCCCAGTGCGGGCCAGGTGTAAAGAAGATGAATCGAGGTTTCCTCATCTTCTTTACAGTATCTGCAAGCCGGGCTGTCAGTCAGCCTCAGTTTGTGATTATATGCATTCAGGCTACTATGGTGGCCCGTTATGATTCCCACCAGGGTTCTGGCTTTGTGTCTGTCCAATTTAATGAATTCTTGGGTCCATTTCTCAATATCTGAGTATTGAATGAAGAGTTTGGTTATTCGACAACCCGTTACTCCTCTCCATATTTTATTGTGCTAGTCTCTTGCCCAGCCATTGATGCGGTCTCTGATCAGATTCCGACTTATTCCCACTGCAGGTTCTGGTCCAAAGAGGTTTTCCCTGGTCCCTAGTCTGGCAAGGTCATCTGCAATTAGGTTTCCCTTAATGCCATTATGCCCAGGTATCCATAAGAGTTCAATCGGTCCCTTCCCTGCCAAGTGGTTCAATGCTTCATAGCAATTATAGACCACCTTAGATTCTGTCGTTGGTGAATTCAGAGCTGCCAACGCTGCCCTGCTATCCGAGCAGATACATACCTTCTCCTGGGTCCGATTTTGGTCATCCCCCAGAACACCGTATGTAATTCCAACTAGCTCGGCCTGTAGTGCGGTAGTGTATTTGCCCAAGGGGAAGGTTTTACCTATCCCGTCGCGTCGCCTATACACCACCGCACCCGCTCTGTTCCCACTCTTGGCTCCATCCGTGTACCAGATGTTTCCATTGAGCGGCAACCCAGCTCGACCCTCCATCCAGTCGGTCTTACTGGTGAGGGTGATATTTCTTGTCAAACAGGAAGTGGACACCCGTACTCTTAGGGGACATCCATAGGAGTCCTTCCTCAGCTAGCTCTCTTGAGAATCTATTCAGGTCCTGATCCCCATCGCCTCGATCGGTGTTGATCTTGGGGCTCCGGTTATACTTCTAAGAATCAATCCTCTTAACTTGTTAAGTCGATTGGCTTCCGACTTTAAACAGGCTCTCTCCCAACAGACCAGTGTTGCATACGTCAGTCTAGGTTTGAGAATTGCCTCATACATCCAATTCATGGTTTCCGGTTTCAAGCCCCAGCTATTACCAATGGCTCTTCTCAGCTGCCAAGGTGTTGCTGTGATCTTGGAACATATGTGACTTAGATGTTTTCAGACACCTCAGTCTTAGAGGGATTGACCGAGAGTCCCCTCTCCCTGCACCAATTCCCAAACTTGTTTAAAGCTCTATATATGGTATAGTTTATATAAAAGTTTTAGGAACTGCAGATAAAACGGCACATCAATTTTGCTTTAGGAATTATGATTTTATGTTTTTAACTTCAGGACTTTTAATAGAATTTTAATAGAGTTTAATAATAAATTGGATACAAAAGTCTTCCAAGCTTTCCAGCAGATTTAGACTGCTAATACATGTACATATTTTGCTGAAATTTATAATACATATTATAAAATTATATGAAAATGGTATATACTGATTCTGAAATAAACGTAATTGAGAAATACTTCTTATTATACAAGTATAGGTGTCCGTACTAAATTTGAGATGGAGTTGAGGATTGGTAATACAAAAATTCTGGTAGAGCAAGGGATACAAGGAGTGTGTCAATTTATTATAATCCAATTTTAAAAAGCAACCGTTATATTTATTATGTAAAGTCCTTATTTGCGTTCACACTTACCAAAGAGATATTTGCTGGACATTCGCAATCTGTACAAAAGAAAGTGACTCGCAAAATAAAAGTTATTAGTACTTTATGATGAATGCTGTTTTTATTTTAATTTTAGTGATTTTTATTGGATTGGCCAGAATATACTATGTGCCTACCTGCATAGAATTTTTATTATTTCAAATATGTTCCACCAATCGCACATCTATGTAATTCCCACTCATTATAGTTGAATACTTACTGATTATACGTGATTTTTTTTGGTCGGTATACTTCGAGAAGTAGCCACAAAAAATGAACTCGTAATTAGTAGCTTCCATGTCGAAAAACGATTTTTAAGTTAGGGGTTGCAACCCCTATTTTCCAAAAACCAATAAAGCTAGGGGATTGATAATTGGTCCAAAATTATTTTCAATAACTAGCAACATAATAAAGGCTCCAATGTCAACAAAATCGCTAGTGTAGATTTCATATGGAAACCCGGTGAGACCCTTTAAAAACCGTTACATTTACGTAACCGTTATATTTATTAAGTGAGGTTCTTATTTGCTTTCACACATATCAAAGAGATATTTGCTGGACATTCGTAATCTGTACAAAAGGAAGTGGCCTGTTTAACCCACTTATATCTCGAATCAGTACTGTTGTATAATTTTTTAAGACTATTGTATTAAATTGCATCTAGTCTAGTATATCTGCTATTATTAATCGATATAAGTTTCAATAACCAATCAATAGTTAATTTAAATATTACCAGAGAAATTTTCACTACCCCACATTCAAGCCTGACTAGAAAATCTGGTGTATTTATATTTGCTGTTTGCCTAAACAATAAGGATAAGCTATTTATATTTGCAAACTACCTTAATCTCGGTATTGTTTAAAAAGAATCTCATCCTTATTATGTCCAGTGTTACATTTAGAAAAAGCACAGAATTTTTGTTGAGTTTGAAGTTTTTTTTCATATTTATTGATTTCTCTTATTTTTCTCTTTTCTCTTATTTTCTATTCTCTTATATTCTAAGGTATTTATATGGCAGAAAATATACTTTTGAATTATAAATGATTGCGTGACAGGTTTGAAGGTGAAGTTTAAGGTGATCATATGTATATTGACAACAGGACATGGGGCCCATATTGCGACATAAGGTGTATCTATAATATTATCATTATTAATAATTGCTTTGAACAATACAGCCTTCAATACGTTGAAAGTGTTTTTCTGATACTATAAACAAATATATATATATATTGTAGATTTCAAATATAATGAATGATTAATAAATAACATTATCAAAATTAGATAACTTGTATGTAAGGAAAATTTTGCGAGCAAAACTGTTTATCGTAATGTCAGACAAAACAATACAATATCAATTTGATAATGAATTATTTTCACTAAAATAGTTCAAGATAATGAAAATTATAATTCCTGTGAACAAGATTTTTGTGATAAAAATTGTTATCTAATAGTTTTGTTTATTCAATGTATGATAAAATTCAAGATTAAGCGAAGAAAAATATATCTAAAGAGTAGATTTAAATCTGTGGCATAGTATATCAATTAAAAGAATAAAAAATATACCTTGAAGTCGACTGAGATTTTTTTTGAAAACACGTGTTTGTATAGATAATCTAACAAAACAATGAATCAAATATTTATTTATTGGAAATATCAATTATATTCTATTAAGTTTAGTTTAAGTATTTACATTTTGTTAATGTACTATATTGAAGTGTATACTTTATGCTGTTCAAAGTGACCATTTCCATAGTACATTGATTATACAGTATTAAGTTTAATTTCAAAATCTTGAACTTATATATTTGAAAGAGTAATTTCCAGTATATTTTTAGTGACAGGATGTTAGCGTCTCTTTGATAACTGGATGGATAGGATTAGGAAGGCTCGCAATGAACAGGACTATTGATAATATTACAGGATTTCCAAAAACTCAAACGAGATTGTTTTTGAAGTCGTTGATGGAATAACCGCCATAATAATTATGTTAAAAGCAAAGTAATCATATTTTTAAATTATTAACTTTGTTGTTACTGCTTGACCCTCAACATCTTACAATAAAATCCGATGTTTTAAAAACAAATTGGCAAAGTCGCGCACTTTACATCAAAGTTGTTGATGCTCCACCTTATAGGTATGAAATTTATAGTTTTTCAGAACTTTATGAATTGTCTATGTATGAACTAATCGGTATTAATGGAAGGAAAATTATTTCATTTAGAACAACTTATACTAACATTGCACCTATTACAGTGCACTAGTCAATAAAAGGTAATGCATAGAAAATAAATTGTTCTTGTATATAATAGAGAGAATTTTAGAATATTGTTTATGCACATAAATATAAAAAATATGATGTGTATGTGTGAACTAAATAGTCACCTTCTTTGTGAAATATATATATATATATATATATATATATATATATATATATATATATATATATATATATATATATATATATATATATATATATATGCGAAATAACTTGGAATATCTAATTTTAAGTTAACGTATACTTGTTATAATAGTATTTACTATAGCTATATTTAAATCAATTCCTGTTAACATGTAAAATATTCAATTTTAGTAGTTATTTCGTATTACCTTTTACAAATATCAAATTTGCCTCAAAAACATTTACATATATTATATTTTTCATAAATAAATTAACTCTTGTATAGATACTTGTTGAGATACTGTATCTGACTTATCTTGGCAGACATGGTTATATTTAAAAGAATGTTGTTAATTTTAAAGGTAAATAGGTGACGAAATATGAGAACAGATATTTATTTAAAGATGTGCTTTGACAATTTGAATGTATATTTAAAACCTCTTAAATATTAGAAGAGTATCGTAAATGGATATGATGTAGGGATCAGGGATCATAACTAAAGATATTATCATCAATTTCTATAGTAATGGGTGTAAATATGGGTGTAGTGACAGACTGAATTAAATCTTCAGATAAATAAATAAATGTATTTATAAAAACAATAAAAATATGCGACTTATTTTTTATCTGGAGTTGATATTCTGGACAGACAAATATTTTGTTAGATAATCTTTAAATATTCAACTATACAGATGCTGTAATGTGTTCTGTCATGTACTATTCATTTAATCGCTATTTGCCAAATAAACAACTCTCTTACTGTTCCGTTTATCGGCAAGAGCCGATAAACGGAACAGTCTACCTGAGCCTAGCCATAAAAACAAACCACGGTATGTTTTGAGATTTTTTATTTGGCAAATACCGATGAAATAAACTATATGATTAATATGATGATTTGCGTCAAAAAGTGTGACAACATTCACTGGACATTTAATACGATTACGATATGCTTCCTGTAGTAAGTTTTTAATTATATTGCAACATTCATACTTAAAATATAAATAATATATAGCAAAAGCATATTTACTATCTATTTCTAGATATTATGGCAATTAGTTTCTGCTAGTTATCAATGCAACTAGTTATTTTCATAATATAATTGATTTGAATGGAAATAGAAAAAAACTTGCTTACATAAAAGCTAATATAATGGGTTATTAAATTGAATACAATAATAACACAATACTGCTCTTATAACTATGAAGTACTTAGT